>JAYRBT010000001.1:68401040-68449459 GCA_036023395.1 Myiotriccus ornatus | reverse complement strand
GGGGTTGGATCAAGGGTTGGACTTGATGATCTCGGAGGTCTCTTCCAACCCAGTTAATTCTATGATTCTATGGTTCTATGAATGCAGACCATGGAGAGCCTATGCTGGGGCAGGTCTTGAAGGACTGTAGCCCACGGACAGTACCCATGCTGGAGCAGGGGAAAAGTATATAGAGGAAGGAGCAGCAGGCAGGAGGTGTTATGGACTGATTGCAGCCCCTATTCCTCATCTCTCTGCAACGCCAGGGGAGTAGAGGAGCTGGGAACAAAGAAGTGAAATTGAGCATGAGAAAAAGGGAAGTGGGAGAGAGGTGTTCTATTATTTTGGCTTTGCTCCTCCCTGTCCAGATCTATTTAAATGGCTGTAGATTAATTTTCCCCAAATCAAGCCTGTTTTGCCCATGGTGGTAGTTGGTAACTGTTCTACCTGTATTTAGCTGAACCCACAATCTTTTTCATCCTGTTTTCTTACTTTGTCCTTTTGGGGAGGGGTAGTGAGTGATCAGCTGGGTGGGAATTTGAACCTTCTCCAAGACTAAGTCACCATGCTATTTTGAGGTAAGACATATCTGCCAACTAGCTTTTCTGATATATGGCCTCTATATCTCCCTAATTCAAATTTTTATATTGAAATAACACTGAACCATTTATATTCATTTATTTATCTACTTGCTTTTGATGGACAGTGAATTTGTTGAAAATTCCCTTTGGGAAGAACTTGAAGTATTCAAAAATCTGGGTCAAGTTTATGGTTTCAGATGAGTAATAAAGATTACATTTTGATAATGTTTAAAAATGTTATTTTGATACTTTGAAAACAAATATTTGATCCTTTTGTTTTGACATTTTTCATTTTACTTAAAAATTTAGCTTCAATTGAAAACAAGGAATATTTATATCCTCTCCCATACCAGTGTATATCCTAAAAGACCCATTTGTTTATGCTGAACAAAATTCTTAAGTTTAATCCAAATTAATTTATGAATTTTTTTCCCATCTACAACTGGAAAATTAAACATTGTTTGTATCCAATGTGTTATGGTTTGGTCTGTTTTTCCCCTTTCAATGCAGATATTGACCGAAAGTATCTTTCATCCACTTAGTTTTGCGACAGTTCTTAAGTGCAGCATTGGTTGTAGATTCTTGCCATACTCCCATAGATGTTAACCTTAGCTCCCTGTACATTTCATTTTTAAAAAATTTTTGTGAGAAATAGCTCATTTGCAAATTTCCCACTTCAAATTTCCAGTTCTTGTTAATGGTCTATGCTGTCACTATAGTCTTTGACTGCTAACTTCAATCCCTAACTTAGATGATGTAATGGGAAAAATATTTGTAAAAGAACTGATATTATGTCTTTTAGTAGAAATTTGACAGCTATTTTCCTGAAACTCTTTAAAAATCCTAGTGTCCTACATTCATGTGATGACATGAACATTCAGTTTACACTTCAAAAGAAAAACATTCAACCATAGTGATAAGGCTTATGAGGAAAATCTCAAAAATTAAAAGTAAATTAACTTTCCACCTTTTGAAAATTATTCTTTCAAATTTCAAAACTATAGTTCAGTCTTATTTGATTCTTATTTTTTTATTCTCTTGGTGTAACAAGTATTATGTTGCCAAGAATTCATGAATAATCCAAGTATAATAGGTTTTGGGAAAACATTATCTACCATGGTTTTCAGATTCTAATTCTTTTATATTGGCTTATTGTCCACCTGGCATATAAACGACTAGGTCCAGGAAAAGCCAAGGAAGTTTCCTTACACAGATGTAATATAACTGAGAAAGTGGTAACATTCTCTTTTCAGGCTCGTGTTCTCTAGTCAGTCCATATGGCAATTTTGGCCCATGGTGAAACCGCAGGAGGAGAAGCATGAACAGCAAATGTGACCTGTGGAGGAGACACACAGAACAACCTAACCCAAAGATGTCATTACTCTCATTGGCTGTACTCTACACTGTTGAGTGAATACATAATCGTCTCCTCTGTCCAGGTAAGGCTTCTCCGTTTTGCTACAAGTATGTACTGTAGCTCCATGTAAGTGAGGTAGAAAGAGGTGTAAATGGAATTCTTCAGTAGTCATAATATAAGAAGTTTTAGTACTTGGAATGGAGTATCAGGAGATCAGTCTGGACCTAGCACTGACCTGGTTTGTCAGCACTGAGCTTTTCTGAAAGCTTCTTCTTTAGATGCTTTTTCCTTTCCCCCTAATGAAGAGGAATGCTCACAAACGCAAAAGTCCCGTCCCTCCTATAAGACAGCATCAAGGGCTGAACAGGTCAAACATTCATTTTTAAGTGATTTAGGCACTGGACATATGCAGATTGCAAGGTATGTCAAGAGCGTTAAAATCTCTATATGCTTCCTATTGTGACAGAATAGTGACTTCGGATGTTAAACCATGCACTTCCAGTAGATATATACAAATTATATCTATTCCAAACCAGAAAATGCACAACTGATGAAAATAGAGGCAGATAAATATTCTGTCTGCATCATGTATCGGATTGCATTATATATTGACAAATGGATAAAAGAGAACTGGCTGTCCTGAGGCTTCCTAATGAGATATGGACTCTGTTACCTTTAGGTCACCCTTGTGATTCCCATCAAGGTCAGGAGATAACAAAATGTGGCCTGAATTGATGATGGCAGTCCGGTTCCTTGCTGCCAAATGTTCAGTTAATAAAAGTAACTACAGAGACTGGCACCATACTATAGCCTTGTTAGAGAACCCAAATTAGCTTCCCCAGCAGCTACTGAAAGGCCATGGAAAGCAGGTCCTCCAAAAGCTGTTCTGAAGCACACTGTGAGAAAGTTCCCAGAATGACTTCTTGTGCTATATCCATTCTGCAGATGCAAAAATGAGTCCCCTTTCTGCAGCTATAAAATCAACACTAAATTAATTTCCACTGCAGATTTAAAACAACAAGAACAAACCCCAGTTTGTGCTAACATCAACTATGAAAGGGAATAGGCGGCTAATATATCACTCCTTTCACCTGGGGTTTGTTGTTCATCATAATTCAGTATGTAATGGTAAACCAGCACCTCACTATGCAGAGTTTATTTCCTGTGATATGGCCTGAATATCTGAGGTTCCTTTCAGTGGACTAATCAGCCCTCTTTATTAGATGTGACTGTATATTCATGATCCTATTGGGATAGATAGATTCTCTACAGTTTGATAATAAAAATATGTGCTAATGGGTCTCCTTGCTCTTGACTTCTTACATGAAGAAAGAGGAAGTGTGGGCATTATTTACCCACAGGTAAAGTAAAAACTATAAAGGTAAAGGGCTCTTCCATGCAATATACTGCTCAAATGTAATAATCCCTGAGATGCTTATTTTAGTAAATGAATCAGTCACACAGAGCCAAGGAAGGGAGCCATCTATTACTGTGCTATAAATGTTAAAGACCCTATTTAGAGCCTTTATCTCTGGAAGAAACAAAGCCATTTTTGCTGATATTTATATGACATCCACAATGGTACCTCACTAAGTTGGGCGTAGATGTTACAATTGCAGTTTGCCCAATTCTTTTTCACTGGTCATCAGGGAAATTCATCTAAAGCAACCAAAAAACCATAGATTTTTGCATCATATTAATAAGAAGAGAAAGCAAAGGTAGCTGCCAATTGGCAGCAGAGTATGTTTTGGTGGTTTGATAAGGATACTAAAGAGTTTATGATGTGACAGATGTTTCACTACACTATTGTGAAATGAATAGATTATGAGAAGTAATTAGATGTACATTGGAATCAATGCTGTTATCATCGAGGCCTTCGGGCGATGCAATAGATGAGAGTCATGGCAGCAGGTGGTCCAATGGCTCGGAGACAGGAAGACACACCGCAGGAGACTGAGTGACAGGTTTCACAGATCCAGGGGGTGAGAGATCTGAGCTATTGCCTGCATTTGTAATCTTTACTCATGTATAAATAATAACAACTACACTATTGACTTCATATGCTATGTCATACCCTCTGCTACCCCCTGCACACACACATACACACACATATACAAACACACACACACACGCACACACATTCTGGAACTTTTCCCCTCTGATAAAGCTATACTTTTATTTTTATGTGAATAAAAAGAATGCATTCATCCCTTTGATTCCAATGCCAGCTCAACTTCTTTGATTAAAACACTTAAATAGGAAACCTGGCAACAGCTTTGAATATAGTGCAGTGTATTGTGCTTAGTGCAGAACTATGTATGCACTTTGCATGGGAGACTTAACAGGAAGCGAGATGCAATAGGCACAGTTCTCATTATGCTGCTCTTTTTCAAGCTTTTCCTTATTTTACTTCATCCAGTAGGTCCCAAACTGAAGGAGTCATTAGGGTCATGCCTGAATTGCCTTTGCAAAGGACTAGCAAGCTGAGTCATCAGGATAGATAACACAAAATCTGCTGACTCTGGGAAGATTTGGGTCCTGACACAGAACCTCAGTTGTTACCTGTCCTCGGAGCTTCAGCCTGGAATTTCTGGGCTCTCCTGCACCAAGTGGAGTGGGTAGCAAAGGAGACCAAAAGTAAGTGTTACTAGCGCTCAGCCTCTGACTCCGTGAATGGTTCATAGTAACAGAAGCTGGCTCTGGAAAGCCCTTTGGTGCTGCTGCTTGTCAGCCCCTGCCTGCAGGTGTTTGCTGTGAAATCTTTTATTTTATTGTTGAGGAGAGTGACAGTAGGATAAAAGGGAATACTGAAACATTAAAATGTATATTTCAATATTCTGAGTGTAAACATAAATACCAGGATTTTTCTTTGAGGTGTATGAATATCAATGCAAATACATAGTCATATATGTGATGTGTATTTGGATAAATCATTTGTTCTGTATGAATACCTACCATGGACTGAGATCTGTATAATTTAAGGTGGTGAAAGGAATGAAACCCAATGTTATGGAAAAGAATAATACCTAACCACCAGCATAAAGTGGTGAACTACGATGTTACTTGCTAAAGAAGGATATAGCACAAAACCTTTTCAGGTGTATATGTGTATAAGGCATGGCAAAAAGCATGTTGGTCTAGTATTGCAATTTATGGAAACTTAGCTTACAAAAAACAGGATGTACAAATAACTAAGTGTCTTTACAGTGATAGTTATATCAGTGACAGATTGGTCTGGGAAAAACATAGAGGTTGGGACATCTTACAAATTCAAGATAGTACCCTGAGACCAGAAACATATGTTTTCCCTGTGTGAAACAATATACAAACAATTATCCACTTATCAACAAATATATCCTCTTGCTCATGTCTCCCAGAACCATAGAAAGCTATGCCTAGCTATACTACAGAAGTAAAGAAGTTGTCAAACCTGTTGAGCCAACTTTCAATGAAGTGGCACCTTAGTAGGACTCACAGTGTCAAGGAACACTCTGGAAATCAGATAGAACTTGTCCAGAGTGATGTGACTACAAATCCAAATTCCCTTCTGAAAACCTTGTCATTGCATGTGCATTACCTGCTAGACTAACCTACTAATTTAAATGGTAAAGCCTCAAGAGACTCATGTGTTGGGGTAGCCAATCTGTATCAAAAGAGGTGAGGAAACCTATTGCTTGGTTGATTGAATCTGACTGAGGTTCAATTTTCTGTGCTGATAACCTCCTTTTTAATTCTTTTGTTCCTCTTCTTTCCAAATTATCTACACCCTCGGGTACTCTGAAAAAACCGAGATCTTACGCAGTAATATTCATGCTTTTGTTGGCCTTTCATCCCTGAGATGTTGTAGGCAGCACCACTGACCCCAGTGGTGTACTGAACTGCCTGCGTCAGGACTGAACCAGTTCCACTAATTCCGGAATATCAAGTTCCTTTCAGGACTTTGTTCAGGAAGAGCTTGGTAACTTGTGACCAAACTTGCACTCTGTGAAATAAATTGCAAATATTAAACACATTAAAAATAAATGTATGTCTTCTTTAATTTGTACGGCAATATACAGTGCACAATGGACTGTCCAGAAAGGAAATGCTTTATTCTTCTAAATATGAATTCTAAGATCCTTCTTATTGGTTTAGTACTATGAGATAGGCAGACAGGCATATGTTCCCACTTTTTGGACTTTCAAGTATCTTGAGTACTACCAGACATTCAGCTTCTACCATCAAGGCCTGCTAATCAGATTTCATGGGTCAATGCAATGCCCTGAGAGGAGGAAATTCTGAGACCAGCTCTTTTACTCTTCAAGCAGGAACCAAATCACTATGGGGCATTGTCTTTACAGTATTGACATGTCTGACTTTTTAAAAGGAACTGGCTCACAGTCACCCCTGGGTGTCTCTGGTGTCAATATAGAATCCAGGGAACTGTGAGGTCTAACAGCCTTTCCCAATTTCTTTCCCTGTTCCCCTGCCTTCACATCTTATAGTAGGATTAACTCTATCCCAGGCAAAACCAGTCCAGGCAGTAACATCACTAAGGAAAAGTGTCCCCTGCACACACCAGTATCAGCCATTCAGGGGTATCTTTGGTCTCAATATTCTTACATCTTTTTCCTAGTCTCACTTTTTCATTTGGCCTGTTTCCATTAGTTCACCTTTACTTATTTTTTTTTCTCTTTTCTTTTGGACCTTGGAGCCCACCACCAGATCATGTCACACTTATAATCATATCACATCCATGCACATTTAACCCAAAAGATAAAACCCCACAGTGAACAAAAGGAGAAGCTCTTGAGGAGAATTGGCTTTTGTAATAGCAGAGTGTGTCTCAGTAAGTTCAATAGCAAAAAAAGGAAACCTTATGTTCATACTGCTTGCCTCTAATTAAATACTGAGATTCCATTTGAAAGTTGTATCCTTTATAAATGCTAGCAAGTGCTTACATACACAAGTTCAGTTAGGACCTATAAGGATAGTAATGCAGGTGTTTTTCTCAGCAGAATGATGAGAATAATGCTTTCGGCAACATTCCTACCTTAACTTGCAAATTATTTGGGTTAGGAACCTGTGTATCTCTATGTTGTTGAGGACTATTTAGCTAGAAAGGCCCTTGCAAACACAAGACAATAGGGATGATAAATAATAGCTATCTTCTAACAGTAGGTCTCTCACAATTAAGTTTCAAAGGCTCTTCCACTGTGAAATGTTGTTGAATCATCTGCCATTTGCTGAACTTCCTGACAGGCTCCTGCCTAGAGAAAAAAAAAAAACCAAAAACAAAACAAAACAGGAAGTTTGAGGAAGAGTTTGAGGCTAATTACGCAAGCCTTTTTAAAGTTGCTGGCAATAATAATTAATATGTACTTAGCTCTTGCCATAGGTTTTGCTGCAGTCCTGGCTTTCTACCACATGTGAGGCTTTTTTTTGTCCTGTCACAATTCCTTTGTTTTCCAGAGAGCTGTCCTTTATAATCACTCCTTTTCAAGGAGGACCACGTTATAGGCTCCCTCTGCCACAATGCAAAGATTTCTACTTCCAAGAAGCCATGTCCAAGCAAAGTATTACAAAGATTACATGTCTCCAAGGCTCATTTCTTAAACCTTTCTTTAAAAATCTCTACTCCTTCATTGCATGTTTTGTCTCTACACATGAAAACATGCACACATAGTTATATTCAAACACAAATATATGCCCATGACATGTATGGCCAAACAAACAAATGACTTTAATCTGTCCAGTCTTTTACCTGTCATCAGTTCAATGGCTAAGTCTGTTTTCATGGTAGCAGACAGAAAAGGACTTAGTATTTGAAGCACACTGAGGGCAACTGACACTGTTAGTGCAGGGGTGGTTACACTGTGATGCCAGCACCAAGCAAAACCATCACAGGGTCACTTTTATCACTGGTATTTCCTAGGACAGATTTTCTTGTGCATTTTCACTTTCCCTTTCTCTCCTGCGAATAAACAGAAGTGATGGAGAATGTATTTCTATAAAATCTATGATACTCAAAAATCAGACAAGGTTGTAAGAAGAATACTTATGTGATGTATGAAGTGCTGTAAATGCTAAATAAGTATGTTCAGAGTGTATGACATGTATAGAAGCTGATTATTTGCGCATCACTATGATTCACCATGTCTAAATAACTCATGCATAGAAAAGACAGAAGATGTTTAAACTTCAATATTTTATTCTGCTCTGAAACTTAGCCTTCCAAAAGATGCATGCTGGACAGTTCACAGGCCACAGCCTGGAAACGCCTTCTATACTCAGACTCCAGCAGATCTGGTTTTCTTGAATCCTTGAATAACTAAAGTGCCCCAATTTTCTGCAAACCTAAAGGTAAATTAAAAAAAAAAAAAAAAAGGCAAGGAAAAAAAGCAGCTTGTTCTTCATATTTTGTTTTGATATGCTTGTTTTAAAGTGTGATTACTAAGAAACATCAGAAAGGCAATGAGAATGCTCAAAAATTCCTCATGGACTAATACAACTTTGATATTTAATGCACGCATGTACAAATACTTGTTGAGTTATCAGAGCAAGTACCACACCTGACTAACTCAATTAGGAGCTTGTACAAAGGAAATAACAGACAGAGAGACATTTTAAGGGATTTGTGAATTCAGCAGATATGAAACCCCAAAACCATTGGGTTGACATTCTTCAGTTTCCTGAAAGAGCAAGAACATTGCTGATTCACTTGATTTACTTTAGTGGTAGTATTTTTTGCTTTTTTGCTTTCTACTTTTGATGACCTATACCTTCTTCTCGTCAGACACAAAACGTAATGACAAGGAATATGCTATCTTCTAATGTTGGGCTGCTTTTTCCTGCAACTGCAGGGCAAACTTACTGTCAGTTTTCAGTTGCAAGAAAAAATTTACTCTGCAAACTTATAAATGGAAAATGCTGGAGTATAACTAGGTTATAAAACTAAAGTATTTGGGAATTTTGAAGGAACTTGAACTGTATTTTACTTAGATGAATGAGCCACAGAATAATATTCATGAAAGATTAGCTACAACTGGATATGACTGCAGCTACTAAGAAGATATTGTACCTAAAATCTAGACAATGACAGAACTTTTCTTGCTCTCTGCTAATACCTGAGATCAAAGAGAAAAATAATTCACCCTGCTTGCTTGTTTCTGAATTTACTGAAAACATACCTAAAGATCTACCTATGGAACTATATAACACATTAATCTCGTCATTTTAAGACCAGAGTAACTCATCTGAAGTCAATGGAGTCAACCTGGTGTAAATGAAGGCAGGATAAACTCATGAACAGAGTTAGTCAGTGGTTACTACAAGGATATACACTTGGTAGATGAACATTTAGAGACCTATACTTTATAATAAGAAAATAATGTTTCAGAATGCTCTTAATTCTGAATGCACTGATGGTATTCTATTCATCAGTGCACAACACTAAAGCTAGGCCTTTTGTCAGGATCATTAAAGTAAACGTAGCAACTTCATACTTGCTTTTAATGTTGGAACCACTAATAGATGGTATGTTCAAAAAGTATAAGCAAACCACAAGACCCACTAATCAAGGTAAGAGCCATATGTACAAAACAAATGGAGTCTTCCTCACCTTTGGCTCGAGAAAACAAAAAAGAAAGGAAATTCAATAGCATTGTCTTTAATCCAATTTACTTTGGATTTAATCTCCAAAACAAGGCTGGCCTGCTAATTCCCAATTATAATGGCACATGTAATCAGAGTCCTCATTAACAAAGACTGACTATATTGTCTATTAGGAATGGAAATCTGAAATGCAAATTCAGCAAATCAAAACGTTAAATGAGCTCTACCCAAGATGCTTAGAGCTCCTGCCAGGGCAGCGCATGCTGGCCGACACCTGCCCTGAATTCTCCCTCCAGCTGAATGTTTCATTCTGTTCCAGTCTTTGCCTCCTAATTGACCTGCTTATGATCTCTGCTACAATTAACATATGCTTATTAGTAATGGCTGGTTAAAGATTTCAAAGTGCCGCAGTTTACAAAGTCTAATAGAGATGGCACACCACAGGAAAGATGAGACCACTGTTTTCCTCATCAGCTGTGTCTTAGTGGTTCGGTTTCATGTGATTCAAATGAGATAATTTTTCACATCATCTGATGTCTGCAAACCCATTCTAATTGAAACTGGAAATCTGCACACAAAGTGGCTTAAGGCTCCTGGTGCACTAAATGAAAATCAGTTAGTGAATATGATTTTTCTCCCCTTTAACCACATGCTTAGCAGCCATGGGAAAAAGATTTTTTTAGAAAGAAGGGAACAAGGAAACAAAGAGGGAGAGAGGGAAAAAAGCTAGTTTCAATCACAACAAAAAAGAAAACAGCCTACCCACAGTATTTTTGGTCAAATTCCTTAGTCCATTTCTTAGCTCTTAATGAAGGTTTATAGATGTATCCACGCACTGATTTTTTTTAATATGTTTCAGAAGCAAAATAATAATTCTGCCATTACCAGAGCACTGATTGCCATTATTTTCGCTCATGCTCCTTATCCACGAAAACATTCTTAATTAAAACAAACAAGCAAACCAAACCAAACCAACCAACCAACCAACCAAAAAAAAGCACCGTCACTTAAATATGCAGAATTGTGCTCTTATATGATGATTACTATAATACTTTTATTAATGTCAGGGTAATGTCACATTACCTACAATTTCTTATATGAAAAATATTATATTATTGCTGATTTGGCAGGTCAGTCTACTTTCATTAAATTTTCCTCCACTTCAGTGTTTTTCCGTATTACTATCTCCAGTCTGCAGGATCCAGTGGGCAACAAATAGATCTCTTCCACCTGGTTACATTCCAGCTTCATTAGCAATGCATTAATACAGCAATTATGTCTAATTCTTCTCTCCTAACTGCATTATTATTATTTATCTAAGGTTTCTTGCTGGCCATATTTATTCCTTTTAATTTTGTTCCTTGATTTCACTTGATCATAATGCATTTTTAAGGAGAGGATTGGGCATTTCACAGTCCTTCCTTTGTATACTTATCTTTGATTATATAAGCCATTTATCCCTTTGAAGTCTCATACTGCCAAAGTCCCAGAAGGCTGGAAAAGAGGACAAGAAAATATTTGGGTTTCTCTCCTATAACCACAGCCATTTCCACTTCTTACAGACAACTGCAGGTAATTTTTTTTTTTTTTTTTTTTTGTGGAGACTGTGGTCTTTGTACCAAACAAATTAAATGGCAATTTTGTCTTAATTTCCTGAATGACATTGCTTGGAACTTATGTTTCATGATTCATTAAAAAAACCACATACTCATTTTTCAACTCAGAATGCAGAATTTTGTAGTTTGTATAATCCCCACATGCTTTGCAAAGACATAACAAGACACTCATTGTTCTCAAAAAGGCTGTATCTAAGTCGGGCAAATACAACAGGAAGAAAAGACTAGGTTCTAGTAAAGGAGAGAACACCAGAGAGCAAATTCGTGCTCAGCTGTACAATTGATTTGTGGGCTTTATAGAAGGATCTAATAGAGTTGGAAGGTATAGTTCAGTTTGTAGGGAAAAAATATTATTGCAATCTTTAGGAAAAGGTATACATTAGAAGGCAAAAGAAAGAAGCAGAGGTGTCTCCTCAAGGTTAGCACCAACAATTCTTACATTTTTTATTTATGGATATTTTCTTGGAGAGTGAACACCTCATTGACTTTTATCTTCATTTTGAAGCTGGTGAAAAACAGATAGCCCCAAATGTTCTGATGTAATTGAATTGAATGGGATTGTAGTTAAAAAAAAAAAAAAAAAGGTATTCCTTGAAGAGGAAATTCTCCCATGCCTCTTAGCTTCATGGCCATTATAATCAGCTTAGCACCCTTTTAACAAGGTAAGATTAAAACTTCTAGGACTAAATACAGTTAGCATATTCAGCTGCAGTGCTCCAAAAACATTTTTTGCCCTTGCTGCATCTAAGTATTAACTTTATAGGAAGTAGACTTGATCCTGTTTATATCAGAACTATCTTTTCCCTTTCCTTTCCATTTTCCCTGCAGCTATCAGTATAATTAAAGCAAGAAGGGGATTAAATTTACTGAAAATTAGCTAAGTAAAAGTCAGGGCTCTCACTTTGTTCTACAAGGCTCACTTTCTAATTAGCAGACAGAGACACATAACCAGAGTGTGATTCAACCCATCCCAGGATGGGTATTGAAGGCAGGTAGATAAGTTGGTGTTTTTAGTAGACTGTAAAGGAAGGCTCAGTGGTAACTTTAAACTGTTCACTTAATTTCAAGGAACTCCTGAAAGAACAGACTATGATATCCCTTGGTAACGTAACTTCCCAGTGTGTGAAAAGGTATGTACGAAGAATCAGAATCTAGAGTTCTGAACACAGTATTTGGTACAAGGAGTTTCCCACTGCTCTTTCTGCTACCGTTCAGCCTGTTACCACATTTCCAAAGGGATTTGTTTAAACAGTTTCCTACATTTTCTGCTATCTGAAGTGAGTGCAGTTCTAACCATCTTACAGCAAGGCTATGACCTGCAGTTAATATTAGCAATATCCTTTTATTTAACAACCCCTTCAACTGCTCAGCAGCACATTGCTGTTGGCCACACCACAATTTTCAGAATAAACAATCAGAAGTGGCAATTTCACAAACTTATAGATCTGGATTCAGGATTCACAGTTTTTACCTGTGTTATTTGGAAATCAAGGAAAAACTAAGGGGGAAAAGTGAGTCCTCAGTCTTTTCAGTACTTGGAATTAAATCAAGTACACAACAATAAGGTCTTATGATTGCTCATAAGTTCACAGCTAAAAGAACTACCAGTAGCAAAATTCCTGTCACTTCATTCTGTTTCAGATTGAGCTGTGTTAAAACTACCAAGACTCCTCTATGACATGGGATACTTGCTTGAATAAAAATATTACTAAAGCCCCAGGAAAACTGTGCACACCATAAATCAATATAGACTTTATTTGCATTCAATTTTCATCCAAGCTTATGCTTTAAAGGACAGTTTCTGAAGTTATTTTAAGTGTAACAAAATTAGATGCAGATTATCACCTGAATATGAAATAAAACAGAAAGTTTCACATTTTTTATGATCAAAATCTCCGAAAGACAAACCCAGTATCTCATAGATGTTGATTCATTTGCATTGAGAGTGGAAAATAGTCATACAGTTAAACTGTGGCCCTGATACACAGTTTCTGCAATTGATAGAGATTCAGGCACTTGGCTGAAAGCAGAGTTCAGCTCCCTCCTTTTTTTTCCTTAAGTAAACCAAAATATGCTAGTGTCAGCAAATTAAATTTTTTATTTTTAGCCATCTGAATGATGAAAATTTGAAGAATAATTACGCACACTCCAATACAATTTTTCACTCACACGTGCCATTAGATGTGGTGTCTCGAGGTAACACGTGGTTCTTCCCGCAAATAATGCCCAAGTATTTTTTTATTCTCTGCATAGTGACAAATTCTTTTCTATGAAATCATTCAACTAGAACTGTGTAAATCTGGCTTATCATTTAAACTTTGCTACAGACCTTCACAAGAATCTGGAATAAGTCATGTGATAGGATCTATCCTGAAGAACTGTAAAGGAACAAAAACTCAGAGTTAAACTGATATGAATGGAAAATAGTCAGTACCTCAGAAATGCAGGTGCTTAATCACTTTGAACTCCAGTTGACCACTTTTTTCTTTTTTTTTTTTTTTTTTTTTAAAGAAGATAATACTTCCCAGATTTCCAGGTTTTTTTGGAAAATGTGTTTCTTCTTATTTATGAAGTACTTAGATATTGTGGTAATGGGAGCCCAGCGGACCCAAATATGTTCTTGTTCTACAGCTGCTAATGAAGTGAGCTCTTGCACATGGAATTTTCTGTCTGTAAAGGTGGAATAGTGGTACCAGCTATCAGGGACAGCTGAATCTATATGGGCACTCTGAGATTCTCTTTTACTTCTCGTAGCATAAATAGTGACAATTTCTGCTTACCTGTTCCTTCTTTGCTGATTGTGTGGGAGATTATATGCCCGATTAAATTGCTGTATTCCAAGGAAATTCATTTAATATATTTGAAGTAAAATTACTCCAGACTGTAAATAAAAGTTAACATTCATTTAAATACTTGAAAATAGCACTGCTTTTTAACTCCAGATGGAGCTTAACTTGCAGTGGAGTCATATTCTAACAAGTCAATCTGAATGTGCTTTTTTAAACGAAGTTCCTATTTGGTAGTAGTGTACTTGTATAGCTATATACCTTACTGCTACAAAGAGCAACCTTTCTAAACATTAATGGATAAAATTTCTTTCTGTTATCAAATAGACTATCATGGTTTAACTGGCACCATTATGACATATCAGGTCAATGTTGTGTTGCATATGTGTATGGGGTTCAGACAGTGAAAGTAATTATTATGTTGGATACACTGAATTTTCTTATGTTCACTGATATATTTGTACATACTTAAACGCCTAAAACTTGAGGGAAAAAAGAGGAAACTTTCATATATTGTCTTTTTTTCATTTTCATTTATGTAGATGTTGTATTACAGAATGAGGAAGAAAACGAGAGGAAGGGGATGAAAGTACCATCTTCTGTTTTCCCCATCATGGAACCTAAAACTGTTCAGATGGAATGTTTTTTCTATTATTTTTTAAAGGAAAAAGAAGGAGCTCACTCTTGGGACTTGGCTTCGTATGCCAAGCTCATGCCTTGAAATAGAATTTTAAAAATAGAAACTCTTGTATTTATTGTAGAATAAATGGTACTGCTTTATTAAGAACACTTGGAATGCAAATGAATCTTGGAACTAGTGTGTTAAAATATACCCAAAATGAAAGAGAGAAAAAGAAAGCAACATAGATGATTTATTTACTACCCCTCAATTCCTAATTATAATTATTTTTGCACTGTGACGCATTCTCCAGCCTTTTTGTTTGATACTATCACCACTAAAGTGATGAAAAGGCTATTAAATAAATATGTGATATCATCTCTATTTTCAAGATTAGGGATGTTAGTCATGGTAAATTCCATTTTGCCCTTCCAACAGTTCTTATCTTCGAAGAATAAAGTGCCTTTATTAACACAATGGAAAATTATCATCTCCCAGTTGCTCTGAGGACTTGCTGCTACAAAAATCTACAAAGGCATTGAAGTCTGATCTTAGCACTTTCAAGACTGTAATGTTTCCATTGCAGCAGCATTTCTGCATGATCAGGATAGGGATGGACAGGAGCTGTCTCATGCTAGGCATTGCACACACTAATCACAGAAACAGCCTGGACCTTAGCATGGTTACAGCCTGTGCTTGATGTCCAGGTAGGAATTCGTCTTTCTGTAGCATAAGTATCAAAAAGGGATATCATGAAGTACTCTTCATAGATGTTTGTTTCCTCTGGTGGATTGTAGAAGAAGCCTGGAGTGGTGATCTTACACACATGGTCCTATTTGTAAAGATGCTTAGTTTAGAGCAGATAAATGCAATCAAGGGACACATTATTCTGGGATTGTAAAAACGCAGATCAGAAAGACAGTCTTGTGCTCTGAACTCTGAGTCCCTGTCTTCTGTTGATCCTAGAGAGTCTTTCCCCTTAACCACCTCCTTACTTGAATCATTCTGGATTTGTCTTGTCTGAGTTCCAGATCTTCTTAAGTACTGTCAAAACTACTTTATCTACTACAAAAAGTACATAAAATATAATGGTAATGATTTCCCTGACTGGCTTAACTCCTTGTTCTCTGTGCAGAAGGTGAGACTGCTGACCCTTCCATTTGCTTGAATACTTTCACCACTACACCCATTACTAAAAGAAAAACAGAACCCCCACAATCTATTTTCTTATACAGTAGTATGTAGTCTCTCTTTTCTCTCTTTTCTGAATTGATGACTGTTGTCTAACACTAATGAACACACAAGAGAGCAATAAAGAATTTTTAGGAAAGGTTAAATGATTGCAAACACCCTGAAATACATCTTAGTTTATCATTCCAGTAATATTAATGCTATTTTAAGTTGTGAGAGACACTGAAAGTAATGTATAAGTAGCTCTGCGACATGTAAATATGGACAAGAATTATATCCAGAAAGTCTTCATTTTTTGGACTTCACAGAAATGATCCTGCACACTATTTCCCCAAACTATGAGCAAGTGTGTTAGCAACACACATAATAGCTCAGCATCTGGAGACCGGTACAATAAATGTTTTTCAGTATATTTTTGGACTTCTCTGTGCTCTCTCAACAATATCCACAGAGAAATAAAGATCAGATTACCAGTCTATAAAAAACTCTTAGAGTTTCTGAATATATTATAAAACATCAATATGATTTCCTAAATATGACTGTTGTGCATGAATGAGCAACAGGAAAAACCATTAAATTGTGACAGATTATGAAAGCTCAGTTTTCGTAGTGATTTTGAGATTTTCATTCCTTCAGCAAATCTTTGGTATCAAGATTTTACCATATCTTATAGAATCACCACTGTGTTGCTAAGTCAGTGTAGATGGTTAATTAATACTAAAATCTCCAGCAGCTAGATCAGCTAAGACATATTCCCAAGGCATCTGAGCATTGAAATATATATATATTGCTGTAGGAGTATTAAACAGAACATTTCCGTTACGTGGGGTTTTTTAAAATGTAAAAATTTCCTCTTTTCATTGTCAGGAACAATTCTGATTTTCTGAAACTGGTGTTTTTTTGGTACTACAGAACCTGTAACCTGCTGCTTTTTACAGTCATCAGGAAAACCTGGGTTCAAGCCTGTTCTTCGAATAAGGAAGAACAGAGATACGAACTTACATCCCACAGAAACATTTCAGTGGGTCATCTCTCCTGGTGGAGATCACTGAGTAAAGAATCACTGGGCAGGAGACAGAGTCTAAATGTACAAGTTAGGACACTGATGTTAAACATCTGACATAATTCTCTTGATTTTTCTATATGGCAGATAAATGCCACAACAACCAATACTATAGAAATTCTGTAAACAGTTTTACCCTGGTCATCTCCACAGCCAGGGTGTGCACTGTTCATGGGGTCACTTGTAGCAAATGCTTGGCACTTCTAGAACATCCACCTTGGGTGGTTTTAACCTTGACTATAGAAGGAGACTGAGTGAGATCTAACTTTGGCTAACAAAATCTGTGTGGGATGAATATCACCTATGGGTAGTAAACTTGCAGGTTCTCTGCTGGAATCTGTTTAGCACGTTGTATGTACCGTATAAAGTACTGTAGAAAAGAACAGTATCACATTTGAAGAAATATTAATAAGTACTGGTTGAGATTTACCACTAGGCATGACAGTAGAAAAAGGAGCTAAGTAAGGTGGCCACTAGTTCATCAATCATAATTCATTGCTTTTTGTTTGTTTTTTTTTTTTTGGAGGAATGCTGAAAATCTCATAAATCTTATGTGAAAACAGGAAATTTATATGTGGTGGTTTTGTTTTCTGTTGATCCATGTTGGTGTTGATTTTAAGAGCTCAATCCAAGTGAGGTAATTAGCTCTTAAACATATTTATTTTAAAACAAAACAAAACAGAAACCAAACCTTGGATATCTTTTATAAGCATAATGAGGCACTCAAACAGGCTGTCCAGAGAAGTTGTGGGTGCTCCATCACTAAAAAAGTTCAGGGTTTAATGGGGCTTTGAGCAGGCATCCCTGCCCATGGCAGGAGGGTTGGAACTAGATTATCTTCAAACGTTCCTTCCAATCCAAACCATCCTATAATTCTATGATCTTTTAAAAATCAGCAATAAAATGTGACTGCTGTCTTTTTATAACAGTGAATGCTAATAATTTATTATGTTATTATATTGTCTCTTTTGAACCCTAAATTGTCAAAATCCGCACAATGTACTTAAATACCACTCACCTTAATTTTTAAAAGATAAAAAAATGAGATACAGAACAATACAATACTTTTCAAGGAGGACAAGCATCAGAAAATTCCTATCTAGTAACTGGAAGATTATGCTTATTATAAGAATATTATGTTGTTTTATTTTTTCCATTTTATCACTGATCATTGCTATTCCCATACCAAGGAACAGCCTGGAAAACACATAGTGAGAGATTTTCCCTAGATGTCTCACTGTCTTAGTCCCCTGTTAGGTCTTGGGTAAGCATCTATATCATCAGTGCAAACTTTATTTTAAGTGAAAATTAATGTTTACTGGTTTCAAAGCTTTTTTGTGTTTGCATATGATTTTGTTTTTCTTTTTGCCTAATTTCTTTTTGTGGATTGTTAAAGGGACAGTTATTACTCTGGGGAAGATCCCTTTCTTTTCACCCTCAGCCAAGTCTTTTTTTCTTTCTTATCTCTGCAGCGCTCACAATGCCTTTTTAGTGTTTGCTTGCAGAGTTCTGTGTTCCTAGTGGGACATGGTGTGTAGTTTAAATATGTTTCTCTCCTGATATTTTAAATGACATCCAATTGACCTCATAAATGTCTTATGAGACCAAACAAACTCCATGCTCGAACAAAAACTGTCAACCAATCTACCTTGCTTGTCCTCGGGCTTCTCTGGCATGATGCCATAAAGCATCAGTATTGATATTTTGTGGCATTCAAATTGTTAAGTACCTAGGCTAAGCAATAGGAGCAGAAGTATTAACACAATCTGGCCATGCCACTGATAATTACCCCAATATAAACTAAATTTATAGCATAATACCTTTGATATGAATTGGCAGCAGGCATCCAAACCTTTTATTGACATTATCATGTAAAGCTAGGAGGCATATAGCTAGCATGTTGTGGAAGGTGTTTTATAGAGAAGCATAAGAGATTCAGAAAAAATTCTGCATAGTTTTATCATAGCCTTCATCAAGACTTGTTTGTTGTCAATGGTGACTTTTACCACAGCAAAAATAAATAAAATAAAAATTCTTGTAATGTTTTATAATTTTAACTGAATAAACTCATAAATGCATTCAAAGTGTCAGCTACACTAAGTAGTATAAGTTAACATGATAATTCAGTTTAAAACCATGCCTCTAGTTTTCCAGATTGAAAGCAATTTCTTTCTAATATGGAAAACAGAACCTATCTGAAAGGAGCTTTTTATGCTACACTTTTGCGTTAAAACTTATCAAGTGTCTAGGGAAATGCGTTCTTGAAATCCCGTCATGATCCATGTGTCATCGAAGACAAAGATCCAATGTGCTATGGAAATTTCTTGATGCATATTATGAGCTGTTGTTTGCCATAGTGTCTGGATAATCCTGCCTCATTTATTGGAGGGCCATTTCAGCTGCACTGTCAACAGCCTGGGATGATTGGGTCACCTTTCCCTATAAAATTATGTAAAAGCTGTCAAATGGGCAGGATTATAGGCACATTAAAGGTGCTTTAAGATTTCATGCCTATAAATATTAGCAAAGAAGATTTAAAGGCAAATTTGTCATCAGTACATGCCCACATTTCTACAACCTTGTTTTACAGCACTGCAATGTTATCACCTACATTTTATCATCTAACTCTAAAGTGTTTTGGTGGGGAGCAGCTGCTTGCAGCCTTGTCTGTTTAATTCATGTACCAGGAATTAAGCATTATTTAAAAAATATAAAAATAGAGTGTATCATTTGTTTCCTATTTCTCAACCAAGTAGATCAACACAAATGTTTTGTATTTGGAGGGTCAGCTTATTAAAAACCATTATATATTTAAATAAAGGCTTTTTGATTATGGCACCAATTACAAATACCATTTCATGAAAGTAATAATGCAGCAAATCATTTTGCCTAGTATTTACTTTTAAGTTGTGAACATTTTATTATGCTTTGGAGTGCTTTGGAATGTCAGCTCTTATTTTTTATACATTATGAATGCCATGGGCACCTCCAACATAAATAGACATTGGCAGAACCATAGCATTTCTTCAGAGTTCTCTGGAATTCTTAATAGACAAGTGTAGCATTTTAGTCATATTTTTGTGCTGGCAGATTTCTAGCCAATCCCTAAGTTAAACAGACCAAAAGATCTCAGAGGAGGAAGAAAACCATGTTCTCCCACAATCTTTCAGGGAAAGAAAGATCTCAAACCCCTACCAAGGAGTAGAGTCCACTGTGAGCAGTGCTATGTCAGTTGTAAATGTCTGCTCTGGGACTTCATCCAAACTCCACAGACACCAGTAGAAAGTTTCCCATTTCAATGAGCTTTGAAACTGGCTGTTGTTAAGGCAGTGTGCGTGTCTGCTCTCTCTATCACAAATGTCCAGGTCAGAAGGCAACACTAGATGGAAACCTATGTGTAAGCTGTAACTGGTACATCAGTCAGCAGAGCATGCCTCCAATGAATTTGCTCTGGCAACTTGAGTTAAGGAGGGAAAATGCTTGAAAAATCCTGAATGCAATTAGGCACGACATGGTTGTTCTCTCCAAGCTTCATTAGGCTTTGCTCTTAGTTTTCACATTCCCTGTTGGCTTGGATAAATGGTCAATCTCCAGTTAGCTTCAGTGGGAGCAGAAGTGTTGTGGAGGGTTTGTCTGAAAAAAATGAGAAGAAAGGGATATAGTGCCTAAGCTGACATCTTGCTGCAGAATAGAAGGGAAGAGGAGAAGAGGGTAAACAAATGGTGTGCTCAGTGCACCTGGAAGAAAGCAAATACAGCAACTACCAACAAGGAGGCAGCAGAGAAACTTACTAACTGCATGCAGACGCAAATTCTTCTTAGGTTAGCCTTTGGGGTCCCCTAGAAAATAAACCGAGGATCTGGTTGAACCCCCCTGTGGGTTTACAGTGAGGAATTTGGCAAAGAAAAAAATTAAGTGGAAACTTTCTTTGGAGATGGACAAGTAGAAACAGAAGCAGCATGGTTGATACTTCATCTGAGCATTTTTCTGGTTTTCTTCTGGCTTAGAGTCAGAAGGTATGTGTTCAGGAAATTGGATGCAGAAACAATAAGAGGCCTGGAGCAGGCCAAGAAAAAACCTTCCACATGCACAGACAAAAGGAAGCTTAAAAGCAGAAGTTCATGGGACTCTTTGTTCCCTTCCCCTAAGCAGGTTGGAAAAGGTAGAAATGCCTAGCCCTTATAAGTCTCCATTCTGTGTCTGTACAGAG
This sequence comes from Myiotriccus ornatus, assembly GCA_036023395.1. Taxonomy (NCBI): domain Eukaryota; kingdom Metazoa; phylum Chordata; class Aves; order Passeriformes; family Tyrannidae; genus Myiotriccus; species Myiotriccus ornatus. The sequence goes on along the minus strand of JAYRBT010000001.1, from coordinate 68,428,464 downwards.
TTTCAAGAGGCAACTGTGAAGATGATGAAACAAGCAACTGGAGTGAAAGAAGCAAAAGTCAGCTTGGACGGTAAAATATTACAATTTCAATATCTAGGATCCAGTTTGGAAAATAAAGGGGCAGACGGATGGGGGAGAAGAACACTGAGACCTTTTCTTGTGTGGACTGCTTATATGGCAAGCTGCTCAACTCCACAGGTGATAGCTTGTCTTTGTGTGAGCCGCAGATCAAGCAAAAGTTTGTTTTTGCAGGCAATAGTTCTGGAGAAGTGAAAACAAAATTACCCAGACCTCAATAACAAGATATCTTGGACAAACAAAACTATGGTTTGGGAAAAGAAAAGGATCTAGCTACGCTCTCTGTCAAAGCTGACCACTAAAACTGAAAGAAGTGGGGCGCCAGAGCAGCTGTGTCTGAAGTCTCAGACAGCATCAGGCAAACTGAGGCACTTGTGGACATACAGCACAGGTCAAAAATTTTCCATCAAGAATTCATGGTCCAGACCATGACCTGGGGTTCAAAGGGGTCCTATAATACCTTTCCCCATGAGATATCGAGTAAATGTGAGCTTGGACTTACTCTTTGGTGGGCACCAATCTTTCTATTAGATACTTTAGCCTATTTTTGCTTCCAGGAAAGGTAGATTTAAGAGCATATACAACTCCTATGTGTACAACACACCTGACAGTTGAGAGACCTGTCAGTGAAAGAAATAGCAATCTCTTCATTCCTATCCTTCAAATACCTCGTTCAGTTTAGAGACAGAGCAAGTATTTCTGCTCATCCTTAATAAACTGGCAAGATTTCAGGCATTGACTAAGACAGCTGGTGATACAGCAAACTCCTTATTCCTTGCCAGAACTTATTTATTATTAAAGACATATTAACTGATGGGAGGTGGGTCTTGAATGTTGGATAATCCATTAACCAGTTCAGTAGGATTGCCCTGAAAGGAGTCTGCATGGCAGAAGATATTTCCACTGCAATTTGTATAAAAAGGGATGGGGAAAGGGAGAAAGAAGTTGAAAGGTAGTGCTGTGAGCGACAATGTTTGTACGAGTGGTGGGGTATGTGTGCTATTAGACCAACAGGTCTGAACAGGTGAGCAAGACCTTGACGGTCCACAAATATGAAGAGACCGGGGATGGGAACACATCTTATGAACTCCTAAAAAGAAAAAAACAATCTATGGGATACACAAGGAGGGGGCTCCACCTGCTCACTTGTATTTCTGGCTGATGTGAGAATGATTAGCTACCTGGAAACCCCGACAGGGTAACTCAGCTAATTGCTGGTGCTTCCTGGTGGCAGGTGACTATTGCCTGTGTCTGTTCCCCAGGGCATCTCCCTCCTTGATAAACCAGAGTTAGAAGCAAATCAAAGAGCAGCCACTTGCTAAAGAGGCAAAAGAGGCTCTTGCAGCAAATAGGCAGCACCCTCTTTGCAGCCTCTTAACCTTCCTAGCAGGGGAGGGCAGTGGGGTCCCAGCTATGAATGACAGCTCTCCCCAAATGTGTGGAAACAAGTGAAGAAGAAATGATGACCTGCATCGAGTATGTTATTGCTGAATGATTCCCAAGTGAGTTCAGTTAATAAAGTCACAGACAAATTAAACCACATCCCTCACATCGCGTCATTATTTCTGCATGTCTGGAACAATGAAGACCAAGACTCTTTTTTTTAAGGTGCAAATACAGCAAATTGAGTTTAGTATATAGAAAAGCTATAGGCTTTTAGCAGTCTCTAGAAAGTATTTCCAGAACAAAGGCAACTTAAAACATGCATGGGCTTATTTTATTTGACAGGTATTTTTCTTAATATAAACATGGATGGTAATGCAGTCTATAGATCAGCTTCTCTGTTTTAATTCCAGTCTAATTATTCTAACATTCCATATTTTATCAATATATTTTAGGGATCCTAGCTTCTTCACCTTTTTTTTTTTTTTCCCAGATTAAATGATTCTCCCAGCTTTGACTACACCAACCCAATCTCCCCTGCCCTCCCTGTCCCCGCCCCCCAACTGAGTCTTTGATATACACTTCATAATAAATACCTTAGCAGCAGGCAACAATGCCCACAAACCTGATTTTTCATCTGTCTAAAAAGAGGTCAGATAGATGATGAGGCAAGCTAATATGAGGAACTTACAAATTTGTAGGATAGCCCTGACATATTCTGCAACCTTGTGCCAGAGTGCTGAATGCTTTGAGTCCTATCACACATGCTGAGACTGCTTTTCAAAATTACATTTTATATATATATCATCACCGTCACTGTTTACTTTGCACATACTTGCTGTAGTCATACATATTCTATGAATAACATTAAATATAAACATTTGGTATCTTACACTAAAGGAGATTGTTTTTGTTTGATTACATATCTCAATCCATCCTTCATCAGAGAATTCTTGATCCAGATCGTTTTGCACTTGAACTGAGCTTTTATCTCCCCTGAATTTATTCATCCTAAAAGGATATCAAGTGCAGATTCTTTTCGTGGTCTTTATCCATAATTAAAAGCTAGTATTCGAAGGGAGTGAACTCAGGAATAGAAAAAATCCTCAATTTATCTCCCACAGATAATGTCTTATTTGTAAATATCTATAAACGTGTTGTTTTGGTGTATGGCTTATATTTCACTAATCTCTCGAAGGGCCTAAATATTTTTTCATTACAAATATCCTTGAAAGACGTCATGTCAAAATCATTCCACAATTAATAGAGGTTTCCTCCAAGGGCCTCAGGGAGAAGAGGGCTGTTAATAAGTGGACAAATAGGAGATACTCTCTGGCCTGCTTTAAAATGCTAGAGGACATTACGCATGTGCTGGCAGGTTAGGCTTTGGTTAATTCTCAAAAATCCTTCTGTTCACAGATGTGTTTCTATGTCACCAGTAAATTCTTATCAATGAGATAAATATTTGAGGTCTTGTAGTTCTTACAGCTACCAAAAATATGAGGCAGATCCACTGACTTACATGAAGATATGGCTGTATATGATACTTGTCAGCTTGAGGTACAGACCATAATTATTAGAAAGAAACTGCTAAAACTTGTTCTGTTTTACAAAAAAAAACCTGTAGTTTTGAGGGTACATAAGAGAGAATATTGTTATGCTTAATTTTTGAAATGGCTAAGAAGAATTACTGGATATTGTAACAGTTCTACTCACTTTATTTTACCCAAGTTCATACAGAGTGTAAACTCTATCTTTCCATTATCATTGCTCAAGGTAGTGGGGAAAAATTTTGTCTGGCTAAATACAATTTTTCTGGCTTATTGTTTTGTTTTGTTTGGTGGTGGTGGTGTTTTTTTCCAGCTGCAGAGGAATATTTGTTAAAGTTTAAACCTATTGTAACTTAGACAAAATGTCCTCGCTCCTTCTTTTAATAGCACTTTTAAACAGTTTAAGAGAAATTTTTTGAATAAAAAAATTGTACATATGTGTGGTATTGTAATAGTGGCTAGAAATATGAGATATTAATGTATATTTATGTAAGACTGGAGAAGATTCTCTGGTTACTTCGTTGAATTTTACTGAGTGGTCATATGGAAGTTTCATATGGAAGATCAAAATCAGCCATAAATGGGGCTGTGATTGTAACCTTAATTATCGAAAGGATATTCCCTCTAGAGGATCATAATCCAGTTTGAGAAGCAGAAAGGCGGTTACTTCCCTATGGGAGTCTGGGAGCGATCCTCTCTCAAAAGCTTGGTGACATAGTCCTGTAAGCATGATACGATTTCACTTTCAAATGTATTTAAAAATTCTACAGCAAATCCATTGGGGGCGTAGGCTTTCCCGCTTTCCAACACAAATACTGTTTCCTTAATTTCATTCTCTATCCTGGGAATCTGCAACAGTTCTTTCTGCTCTTGTGTCAGTTGTAGCTGCTGCTATTCCACAGCTGATGAAAGAATTGGATTTTAATGTTTGTTCAGAGGTACGTAAGTTGGCATGATAATTGTGAATAACTGTGATTCTCCAGGGTGAAGAGGAGTTTGGCCTTAGTATTTTCAAATTTACTGGGTTAGTTTGGATCATTTCTTCTTTGTTTATCAAACAAACTAACAATGAGCATACTTAAGCAATGATTAAAAATACACATTTTTTAATCAGGTTTTTATAAAGGGGTAGAAATACATTTAGAACTGAATTTGTAGATCTTTCACAAAGTGAGTAATCTTAAAATCTGTTCTTGTCCCAACAACTTTTTTAATAGGATAAAAATTTTATTCTGAAAACAAAATATCTGTCAAATTATGTCACCCCATGGACCCAATTCTCTCACATACTCTCCCAATCCCGCTCCAATAAAACAAACTATTCATAGGAATTATTTCCACGTTTTAAAAATTATCAGCATACAATAATTATTTACCTAATTTTCATTATCTTTCTTCTTTGCTTTGGGAAACACTAGACTATTTCTACAAATTATCATCAGCTGTCATCCTTATCAATAAAATCTGTCTGAACTGAAAGAAGACAAAAACTCTGAAAGTAAAACTAGAAAAAGAGAGGAACTTCTTAAGTATTCAGAAAAGATGGGATTCTGTTGACCCAACTTTGGATCTCAGCGGAGAAAGATAAACACCTTTCATCCTACCATATCTGTACAAATTATCAGAGATGTAGTAACCTTTGAAAATGCCCACTTATTTCAGTCAACTTTTGAGTGCATAAATGTCTAGCTTAGACTAGAAACAACTGACCTTCAGACTGATCAAGTTATGACTGCCCCATCACGAAAATGTTTATGAGGTTCTAAGTGAATGCTATGTTCTGTTAAGCTTTCCTTGTTCCAATTCTTTTTATTTCCCATTATTGCCAGGTTTTCAAGGCAAGGACTGGTCCATCTCAATTTTGTGATAACTGTATATTTCCCACTCTCCAGCAAGTCAAAATGTAGCTTGCACGTACAAGCTTTCAGCTTCCCTACAGATAAGTTGATGTAGACTCATGTACTCTCATTTTGCAAGGGATCTGGAAGCCCCCAACATACTGTCCAGACAAGATGCAGACTGGAAAATAACAGTTTCTTAATAATTTCTTCTGACCCTTAAGACTGTATTTCTGGACGATAACACACAAGTGTAATTTGCTTCTTTGAGTTCCAATTTTCAGTAAGAAAACTGTTGGGTTTGTGTTGTTTTTTTTTTTATTTATTCTTGTTTTTTTCAGCTTTTTTTTTCCTGAATGCACAATCCTACGTACCCTTCAGCTGCCCAGATTTATGTCAGTAAGACCCACTGAAAAAACTGTGGATCTAGCGTGTTAGGCATAAATCTTGTTTTATTTTTACCCGGCTCAGAAATTGTTTTCTGTTTGCTCATTTAATTGTTTCAAAAGCTACTTATGGACATGAGTCAAAAACTATATTATAACAAGATTTTCCCTAATCATGTTGCTTTCCTTAAAGTTTGGTTAAAATTATGGTTTGTTGCTTTGAACATTGCTACCAGCACCAATTGCTTTTGGTAATTCAGGGTTTCTGATCATGACTGGAGGTAAAAAATTTAATTCTTCTCAGCTTCTTACTTCTTGTGTTGGTTGTTGTAAAGGCTTAATTGTGAACACGTAGAGTGTCCTTTTTCCCACTATGCCTTCTTGTAGAAATCATATTCTGCTTACTCATACTGGGATAAAGAACTGGCCTCCTTTTCCTCCTCTACCAGCAAGACTCAGTGGGGTCTTTGCTTCTTTGTGAGGTTTTCCTTTAAGCACTTTGTTTTCACTTGGTTTTTCTCTTCCCTAGCACAAGGAAACTCCAACCCTGTGGATGTTTTCACTCACCCTCCCAGTCCTCCTGCCAAAACTGCTGCTGCTGCTCATCTTTAACTGTTTTGAACGGAACATCTCCTGCAGCACATTGATTAAGTACAGGAAGCATTAGTGACCAGCAGCTCAGGGCATTGGGTTGTTATTGACTCTGACAGACCAATTTGTTTCTCCAGTGTTCATTATTCTACAAAAGGGGCACATCAGACAAGGCAATTGAAATGTACAATATTGCCACCTGTCTCTTTTCTGCCTTGATTATGTACAGCCTAGATTTCAGCTCCAAAGTACACTAAGACCTCAGAGATATGAATTGTAAAAAAGAACATAATTAGAATTCCAGACTGACCCAACTTGGAGCAAAGGTAATTAACGCTAGAAGTTCCAAATGAGCACACATATAACAAGTAAATAAATTTAAAATTACACAAAAGTTCCTATATTTCTTGAAATTATTAGTGTGTGGTCACAGTGACACTTTGTGTTCATAGCTGGGGAATGCACTTTGCTGAAACACTGCAGTGTGCTGGAGTTAACATCTATTATCTAATATGCTCATTAACAATAAGTGACCTAATGCCTGCAGAGAGAAGACTGCAACTAAATTTTAGTAAGGTCAAGAGCTATTTGTGGAGCAGCAGCTACCGGATGTAAAAGGAAAGCCAAGAAGAGAATGACGCAGTTTGAAACATGGTACTCACAGTAAAACTAAAATATGTATACCAACACAGTGCACTGCTACTTCATTTTTAATGCATGTACCAACATGTTTGTCCTTTGCCATGGAATGGCATGTGACTTTTCCCCACATTCACCTTCTGTTCTTGCCTGTCAGCAGACATTTGGTCTGCATGTCTCCATTCATAAAATATAGAGACCTACTAACAACACATTTCTGAGAACAAAAAAGATATTAAAATTCCTTTGGAACCGCTCTTAGTTAAGACTAAGTTAAGAGCTGCTCAAGAGTTAAGACATAATGCTATTAACACACTCTGGTGCTAATAATTCCCACTGTGATCCATCATTTTTCCTTTTAACTAGGTATGTAACAGCAGAGAGCATGCCAGTGTACAGGAAACTGGGATTTTCTTTAAAACTGGAAAAATACTCCAGAGAAGTTTTACTCACTTGTTTTTCCCTTCCCTAAAATTGCACACAACAAAGATAATTTTTCCTAACACCATCCTTATATAATTATTCTTTCCCACTAGAAATAACATTTGCTTCCTGCTAGTAGCTCTGATTCTCAACTACCCTGCAGACTCCCCTGTGCCTCACACCAGCGAGAAGAGATAGACCTGTCTGTTTAGACTTTCTGCACTGCTCTGGCAATGTGAAGCAGCTGTAAACCCAACAGGGAGCCAACCCCAACAAGTCCAGTTAATTCAAGTTTACAGACGTTTTACATCAACAAAGCAGTGCAGGGCAGCCAAAGCAGGCTAGTGAATCTGGCCCTCCAGATGTGTATTGATTTTAAAACTGAAAGTTGCAAAATACATGTATTATTTGGCATGGGTATTCAATACAATTAATTTGTTTTCCATAAGCTCTTGCAAGGACTTCCAGGCTCTGACAACAGATTTGATTTTCTTCCTGATCATTTAAACCCAGATGCTGCTTTTGATGCACATGCCACATAGATATTGTGGAGTCCTGAGCCACACGTCTCCCTGCACTTTACAAAACCAAGACAAAAATGTACATACTTTTAGTCTTTTGAAAAAGATCGACAGTAATTTACAGAGTGCCCTTGAGTGCAGTTAAGACAGGAAGGGCAACATCCACATCAGTCGGAAGGTGACAGCTAAACCTGGCCAGGGTTCCCTCACTTCCAGTAGGATGGGACTTTCTCACTTCACTATTAGTTGGACTACTTTCACAAAGTGAGTGCTTCTGCAAAAATATCGAAGATACAGTCACAGCCTCCCTAATGTGTGGAACAGATTTTCTGTGGGACTAAAGCAGGACTTCCTTTACGGTGAATTCCTGTTCACCAGAGGTTTATTTCCTGAATGTGCAGGGGACTTTCAGGCTGCACAACTCAGTGGATACAGTAGTTTTCAAAAACCTATAGAAGAATACTTGAAAAACTAGACACAAAGTATATACTAGGGGGAATTTTTCCAAAGAATACCTACCTTAGCAATCTACCAAACTCATCTTACTTAGCAGTCTTTCAAGACAGATGACTTAATTAAAATACCTGTAAGCCAAATTTTAACTTACAGAAAATTTTTAAGTTGAAAATTTACAGATATGCCTATGTGTCCTGAAAAGTACGTGTGTGTGCTTCTCTAGGAAACCAAACAAGCCTTTTAAACATCCAGGAGGAAATAGTCTGTACTCTAATTCCATTTCCCAAGTTCTCATGAAGCTGTTAGTGGATTAGAAAGCGTTAGCTAGCATTTTATAGCATAGGATATACATTTTATGACTTCATAGAGATCTATTTATTGTATGAGAGACAGTAAAAGCAGTTAAAAAAACCCCACTAAATCTGTGTGTTCATTAGTAAAACAATTATTAGGACAATTATTATTCTTGATTTTCTGCTAAGCTTCAACAGCATTGTTTGTGCTACCCCCAAAGCCTCAGAAATCCTGTTGATGAGTCCAAATATGCCACCCTTTACAAAACCAAAAGAGGAACTTCAAATTTGAGGGGTTTTTTTGGCGGGTGGGGTTTTTTTCCGTTTTCTTTTTTTTTTTTTTTTTTTTTTAAATGTACAAACTATGCACTGGTGGTTATGACCTTGGAACTGCAGAGTGGTTCTCAATTTGTACCAGCCTGGGTGCACATGCACAGTACTATTTCCCCCTGCTGTGCCTATCTGCCTGCAGAGTTAGCAAATTTACAGGTCTCTGGTCATTTTAGAGAGGTTTGTCCCTGTTTCCTCCTCGTGGGATGCAAGTAACTCCTATGGACTTCAGCGAGGCTTATTCATAACCCACAGAACGGGGGAAGGGCCATGCTGGCTGCTCAGAGGGCTGCAGTCCCAGATGTGGCCAGCTGCTCTTTGTCTCTGGCCACAGGATATGCCAGCAGAAACAGGGCCAACATGCTAGGAGCATGGAAAGCCACCCTGACTGACAGGCACCTATGTAATTAACAGACAGACACCTTGAAAAGCAGGAGGGAGCTGGGGAGAGCAGAAGGAAAGATACAATCTTAGCAAAAACAGCATTTGGGTCAAAAGAGACAAATAGCGTTATCCAGTCACATCCTATATCAAGTGGCTGGGATGCTGATTTATCATAGAATGGTGTGTTTGAAGATATCCTTATATGTCTACACAGAAGGACTGCCAGCCCCAGATGCTTCTTTAGACGTAGGCTGCGTGCCATTTAACTCTCGTCAATCAAAATCCATAAACTGCAGAAGGAGGTGGAGAAGTGAAAGAAAAGGGTAGTGGGAGAAAGGGTAAACCCCGAAGGGAGGATCTGTAGGAATACATGATACATGAAGTAAATGTGAAAAGGCTAATACACCACCCAGAGCCTCTCCTGATACAGCTAGCTTTGCATCAGGTTTCGTTTAAAATTCTTGCCCATGCTATATATGCACTCCAAACCAGTGTTGTCTGGTTCATGAACTTAGTGAATGTAATAGACAGGATTTGGATGCTGTTTTAAAAACGATCATAAAAAGGATCTTTTATTTGAACTCCACACCTGTAATCAGATCTCTGAGGATCATTACCGCTCATGTCTATGGATACAGACACTTCTCTATGAAATAATGATTTTTAGGAAGTACGAGTCTTCTTAAAGGGGAGGGGAAAGGAGGGAAGTGGAGGGGAAGGGGTGGGGGGAAAGGGGGTCCTCCACAGGTGGAGGGGGAGAAGGGGGAGAGGAGGATTTAGTAAATTGGATTTTTTTTTTGTATTTCAAATGAAATTAGTGTTTGAACATGCCCTGAAACTGTAAATGTTAGAGTCTGAAAACATAATTTACAACCTGAGAACATGTAAGCAATGGAAAAGATACGGCAAGAATGGCTCATTACAAAACATTAAAGATACAGATTATGAGTAGATACTTTCTTCAGCTATGTGGTATATTTTAAGCTGATATATTTCTTCTAATACAAGCACTACACTTGGGTATGCCTGATGCACAGTATGTTGTCATCAGACCAGGCTGATCAAAATGACTTTTGCTAGTTTCTGTAATGCTCTGTGTATGTTTCTGCATGTGCATACGCGAGTAGACCTATCTATATAAGAGATAAAATTAAAAAAAAACACAGTTTGTGTGATTCAGAACGGAGCAGTAAGGTCTTTCTGCCTGTCCTACCAGGTCCAGTTCTATGGTTTGTATAGGAGAAAATGAACCATTCCCCTCTCTGACATAAGAGTATGAATCATAACAAGAGTATATATGACTATTTCCCTTTCCACCAGTGGGTAAGGAGGTCTTGCTTTCCTCCTCCCCCTACATCAATAGTATCCCAAAAATCCTTAGAGCAACACCATCTGTGGATTGGAGGCGGATGTAAGCACTGAATTGATGACCTTGCTAAGTTGCTTAGGCCAACAGGTCAAGTCCAACTCCCCTTTGCTCATCCTTAGAGCTATTCAGTTACATGAGTGAGTTCAAAGCACACTTGAAAAGTGGGATATTTATCTGCTGGTTGTGAAACAGCATTATAAGCTACAGTCCTGTTAGGTGAAAGAACTGAAAAAGGAGAGTGAACTGGAAATGCTCTGAAAGTCTTTCCTCATTTTGAGTGTGTCCCTCCCTGGGAGATGCTCTCACTGGTTGGAGAGATGAAAAGTAATGATATAAGTGATGTGAAGGCAATTGCCTGGGGTATGACAGCTTGAGGGAGCAAAGAGACAAATTCAGCAACATATCAGTTTATGACTCTTTAAAAGTAATTGCTTTAATCCTTGAATCATAATTTAAAACCCACTAAATTTTACTGTCTTCTGCTATATTTTTTCCTCATGGAAAAAAAAAGAAAAAGTCACTCTTTTAAAACTAAACTTACGTGAGGTCCACCAAAGGAAGTATTAGACCTCCCTACCGCCAATAGCACAGATGTGCAATGCTGAGTCATGAGACCAAGTGGTATTTATGTTAAACAAATTGTTAAGCTTCATCACTTTAAACTACTGCATTTAACTACTTTATCTTTGGGTGTCCTGCACCAATGTTTCCAATATGACCCTTATTTTAACTGAGAAATACATTAGTTTGTATTTATTATAGTTTTTAATTCCTGTACTCCTACTGTAGCTCAAAAGAGTCTCTGTAGCAAAGAGAATAGTGTGGGAATTTTTTAGTCCCTGAATTGTTCCTGAAATTGTATAGGAAGCTCAATTACATCTTAAACTGAAATTTAACAATAAAGTGCATTATAACATTTTCAAGAAAAATGTTTATAAAATATTGGAACAGAATTCTGCAGGGGCAGTCACCTATTCTGAAAATTAGTAAATAACCAAGTAAAGACCACAAATAGCAAGCTCTACAGGACACAGACTATAACCTTCTTGCTCTGCCTGTTAACAGTGATATGTCAAAGCCGGACAATGTCTTCTGAATCTAACCTATTAAACAAATAACAAACATATCACATAACTTATAATGTTGCCATGTACTTTAGCTTATACAGCTCTGTATTTTCTTTAAACTACTTATTTCATGTTTCTGGTGTGCTTATATACATATCTTTTTTTTTCTGTACTGGGGCAATCTGCAATCTGAGTTCCAGACACGATTTGTAGAAATTCTCCTGCCTGAAATGGTTTCAAAAAACTCAAGATAGTTCTGTGCTCAACTCCTGTAAACAATTCATAAAATTAGAATTTAAATAAACTACTAAAAACCTCACAGTTTACCGAGTTTATCTACTTGCTGGTTAGTTCTGGATTTTGGACTGTTCAGTTCTTTGTGATTTTCAGATCCTGCAAGATGTGAAAATGTGGGGATATTTACAGGAACAGGCCCTCCACGAGTGGAGAGGCATCTAAAGGATTAGTGGACTATTCAGCTGTCATGAAAGAAGGAAATTGTGGTTATCATCCAAAGAAATGACATTAGGCTTGAATATGTCACAGCTCCCTGTCATCATCTAGAAGTTTGTGGTTTACTTTTAATTAGTTCCTCTTTAGCTGGTAAAAAGAGTGAGCACTCTCTTGGAAGAATTGTTCAGCTCAGTAATGCTAAGTGCTCAGCAAAGGTGGGCTATCTAGGACACTCTCCTTTGACTACCAAGGGAGACTTGCTGACTACTTTACATACTCATGACTAGATCTAAAGTGAGCTGGAAACTTCAGGTTTGGCTCTAGGAGGTGAGGTGATTGATCTTTGGATCTAGGTCTGCCTTTTAGGAGGTGAGGGGATTCTTACCCAAATACCCAAGTATAGGGTTTTCCCTAAGAATCTTAGAAAGGATGGAGGGAGCTTCCCTGTGAAATTCCAGTGAAAACTCAGTATGAGGGTTTTTGTTAGCTCCTGCATGTGTTTTTAAATTCAAGACAGGTAAGTGAAAGAAAGGAGAGAAAGCAATAAAGGTGAGCACAAGGCCCAGTGTGCTTAAGAGCTGTCTGGATGCCCCCAGATCTACCTGTGGGGTGTCCCAGGGCATGCTCTGTCAGATGGGTAAAGCGGGTTGCATCTTCTCTCTGGCCCTGTTCATGGAAAATAGAGCATGGAAGGAGAAGAAGACTGCAAATTCCATTCTGATTCTGATAAAGAGCTGAGATGTATGAATCATTTATTCAAACCCTTGGATGCCCTCCCAGGACCAGTAACAGTTGTGCCTCACAGCCTAAAATTATGAATTCTTAAAAGAAGAAGACTCCCCACAAATGGAGGAACAGACAGTAATAAACATAAGTTGTATCATCCTTCTAGTCCCTTTCTGTATTCCACAGTGATTTTTAGAATAATTTAGCAGAACTTTTCTGAAGTTTCATTGACATGTGCTGTTTTGACTGAGCTGAAACTTTTGTGGAGTTTGATCTGTGGGAATAAGTTTTTTAGAAGACTTCTCGATTACATGCTCCTTGGCTACAGATCGTGAAAGGGTGGACATGAAAGATAAAAAAAACCTACTCAAACCTAAATTTCTGAAGCAGAATTTAATTTTAAAAAATTATTTTGGGTTTCTCATGCTTTATTATTATTATTATTATTATTATTATTATCAATTATTATTATTGTTATAGTTTTCCTGATGATCTTTGAACTTTATCCACAACCCCTTACTCAGGTTAAACTCTCATTGGAGTCAATTTTGCCTGAGCAAGAATTGCAAGATGAGACCCTTTGTCAGAGATGGGTTGCGGCATCAAATTTCATTTTCTCGCATAAATCAGTGAAGACCTCAGTTAGCAAAGCCACAGAATGTTTTCCGATACCCTTTTCTGTCAATCCACCTTGTTCCTTCCTCTCATGGTCTGACATGAGGAGTTAAAAAGACCACTTATTTGAAAATACAAAATTCTGAGGGAGAATGTTCCTTGTGATTATGGACATTATATGGGATATTAAAATTCCAGTGTTGTCTTCCTAACAGGGTATGGAAAGAAAAATAGGAAATGGTACAGTTTAGCGCCATTATTGTGGCAAACAGTGAAAAAAGGAAATGCAACAGTGAAATCTTATTCACATGTTCTTCTTTGCTGTACATTGGATTTCAGAGTGTAATGTCCATATAATCAATTTGGACTTGGTTTGCAGTCATATATTCCCTAGTGGGGCGCTAATATCTTGACCATGAATTTCAAAATAACTACACAAAGTGATGATAAAAAGTAGATTTTTCTACTGGAACTAATGGTGATTCCTTCCGTTGTTTTGCACAGCATATGCTGTTCATAAATAATGTCAGAATTGGGCCAAGTCTCCTTAAGAAAGGTGGTCATTTAATGTAAGTAAATCCACATTAAATATTGAAGATCAGAAAAAAGCTGCCTTTTCAAAGAGGTCACTTTTAAGTGAAGGAAACAACAATGCATGTGTGCGGATGGCCAGTTCCACACTGGGTGACACAGAGTTAATGGCTCATAGAGAGCATATACATGTTTTTTAAAGATGTTTTATTGCTTACAAAAGGAAGTAGTCTAGAGAGACTGGATACATAAACTGGCTCCAGCCAGCTGCGGCTGTCAGGCTAGGAAGGATCCTGTTCAATTAGTGTTGTAAAATAAAATACTTTGTAAAGGAAATAAACACTATGAGAGCTAAGATTCATGCTTTCAAATATACACAAGGTTTGAATTTTTAATTAGGGCTGCTAATTACAGTCATCAGAAAGCAGAACAGAATAGATTTTACCTTACATTTAGCAGACAAGCCTTCAACCCCAGTGTATTTTTCAATTTCATTAATATTTTATGAAAATGGCCCTTGCAGCTTCAGCCTATTCTGTGCCTCCTACAAAACTGCCCCACATTATGGATGCCAATGCCTTTAAGCCATGTGCATTAGTGAGATGACAAAATGCAAAACAGCATCTTGTCAACCATTGCATCAATTGATTCTATTAGATAGTGTAAAAACAGTTGGGTGTGAGTTATAATTTAGCTGACACTAATGATGAAACAAGACACTGGCTGGGAGCAGCCATTAGCTATAAGCCAGAAATTAATGCTTCTAATATTTTTGAACAAATTAACCTTAATGAACTGGCCATGTATATACTGTAGTATATACTGATAAGTCAATTAGTAGAGAATAGAGGTTATGTATATATAGATATATATAGAAGAAAGTATGGTTATGGAGAGTTCTAAGCACACATTTCTATTAACAGCAATTCTACAGTAAAATCAGCTCTTTTTCACATTTAGATACATTCTAACTCTAATGTGCAAATGTCCAGTCTTGTGCATTTCAGTGACATTTTGAACTCAAACAAATACAAAATTCATCATGTCGTCATACTGGTAGATCAGACACAGCATTGATATGTTTATAGAAATGTCTTAATTTCACTGATTTTTAACCATTACAAAGTTTGAGAGCTGGTAGTCCAATTTTTATCTGAATTCATAATGTACTGACCAAATTTACGGTATATTTTCTTTTTATTCAATACTATTTGTGAGCATTCTCCGATAGAGATTCTTACAAGCCCTAAATCAGTCACTGTTTAAAAGGATGCAGAAGCATTTAAAAATAATACAGCAAATATGAGACCCTGAATTCTAGGAATTCCATTTACAGGCAACCTAGAAAACAGAAGTGGTTAATTTATAAGGAAGCACAGAACAAAGGTAAGGCACTTGCCAACAATAGTTTGTTGGTTTAACTTTGACTTGCTTTCCTGGGAAAGAAGAAAACAGAATTTTCAATGTGAACTGTCAGCCCCCCTTATGACAGGGCTTCACTAGTTAGAAATTCAGAGTTCCTCCTCCACTGGCAGAATGATGTAAAGAAAACCACCAAACAAAATTCTTTCAAGTTTCAACTACAACTCTACTTAAATAATTTACTTTTTAGTTTTACTCATACTATTCTTTTTAAACTTCGCTGACATTTTCGTTGACAAGCACATTTTATTGCACAAGATCAGTAGTGGAATTGGCAGTGAAAAAGAGAGAGAGGGGAAAAAAGCTGGCTCTGCTCAATGAGAGAACTGCTATCTTGCCTTTGGGAAAACAGTGCTGGCAGTGACCCTTTCTGAAGCCAACAATAAGTGGTAAACCAGTCACTGTAAGTAAAATATTTGGTAACTGAATGTTTTCTTCTCCTACAAGACGTAAACCACAGGCTGTTTAGCTAACACATTTAAATCAAGCCACCAATAAAAAAAGTTACTTGTGAGCATAAAGCCTTTAAATTAACCCATTAGAAAGTAAAAAATAAAATTATTAAACCATTGACAAAGTAAACATTAAAGCCTTCCCTTATGAATTACCGAGAGCTGTAGTCAAAACTAGTGGAGAGAAAAAAATACAAAACTCAGGGGGAAAAAAAAGTGGAAATAACATCTTAAGTATAGATTTTTATTTCCAAGATTTCTGGCTCTCATATTCCAAATGTGTGATGCTACTTAGTGATCAAAAGAGAAGGTAGAATAAACAAAAGGCATTTTCAAGAAATTCATAGCTATTTGCATTACACACTGAATGAGTGACCCATGCTTCCAAAGTGCCTTATGGAGGATGCAGCAAGGGCTACTATAACATCCCAAACAATATTCCTGTCAAAGAGATCTGTTCCAATAAAGCCACACACCAAAGCTGCTCTTTAAGTATTGAAACTCTATGTTGTTATCCACACTACACTCATTTGGGGAAAGTGTCTTACAGAGCTTTGTATAATACTAAATTGGGAACAGGGATGGACATGTTTTATGCCTCATGTCCAGCAGCCTAAATGAAGGCAAATTGCCAGTTTCCCAAGCCAGTTTAATCAGAAGTTGGTTTGGGTTTAATGTGAAAAGTTGGAAGGGTCATTTTGGGACCCAATGCCATATACTTATGTCCGTGATCTGCAAGCAAGTCACTTTGGTTTGCTTTTTGACCAGGTGGAAGTCTTGGGCCTTAATCCAGACAATTCTCACTGTTCTGCCATATTTTTCCTGAGCACCCTCTTCACTCATTTCTCCTCTGTGGGTAAACACTACCATCACCCCCACTGCTTTACTAAAGGTTTCGGGTTTTGGGGTAGTTTTTCAGGCTAGTCTCTAGAAAGAGCTGATGAACTCCTCAGATGAGACAGTCATCTCTGGGGAATGTGTTTGAGAACCCAGTAGACATGTAGTTGGATATGGCATAAGGACTCCATACAGTTGAAATCCTGGCATTGTTTTAATCAGTGAGATTTTCACAAAGAGATTTGTGACATAGCTAGCATAAAAATAGAAAACAATGATGTAAAATATGTTTTGCCTAGGGACATCCTTTCTGAAAATTATATGAGTAATTAGATGCAATGAATGTACAGTTCCCACTGCAGATTTTCTTAGATGCTTCTTTCAGTATGTCTTCCACCATAACACAGACATTGCTACACCTGTACTGGGAAATATAAGAGCAACAGGACACAGCTTCAAGCACTGTTCTGTCTTTAGACTGTCTGTTTAACCATTAGCACTCAGTCTGGCATAGTTTTGCCCTGTGTTGATTAGAGCTGTCCTGTCTAACTCCTGGGTATTGCTCAAGAGACAGAAGGCACTACAGATTCTTCCCAAAAGGAAGTGTGAAGATGGCCTCCCTGTTTTACTGGAAAGTTTAAATAGGTAGATGCAAGTCTTGCCATGACACTTGGCCTCAGAGAGAAGGAACAATGCCTGACCTGTGTTATATAACAGCATAGGTGCTAAATTTATTTAGCCTCTGTAGCCATTTCTGATACATTCTATTAATGACCATTGCATTGTACAGAGCTGTGGGAGTTACACACAGGTTAGGACCCCAAAGGTGTGCACAGTATGAACTTGAGATAGACTTAAAGAATAAAAATGTTGACTTGAGAAAGCCTAGTTTGTTTGCAGGTTTTTTTTACAAGGAATTACAAGCTATTTCAAAACTTTGCCCCACGTATTTTCCTGTTCCTGAAATTTCCCCCTCTAAAGTTTCCACAAAACATATCAATGCCCGATACACTTTGTGGGACAGAAAGGAAAAAATTGTCCAGAAGAGACCTCCATTTAATTTTCTAGTACCAACCAAGCTCATGAGTGTGTTATAAAATTTCACAAAGCTCATTAGGTTGGTTTGATGAGAAAGGGCATGTGATGCAGGTGGTTCAACTTTCCATTTTCTGTGCTCCAAGCCCTCCAGTTCCTAATGACCATTCCAAAGTCCCTACTGAGGAAAAACTCTTGGTGAGGTAAAAGCAAGGCTTTCTTAAGAAAAATACCAAGCTTTCTGGGCATCATGACTTGGTACCCCACTATCAGAAATTTCTTTCTTCTGTGCGCCTTACTTAGAAAAGAACCACAATCAAAAATGAAACTTTAAAGACACTTGTGTGTGAATGGCATGGAATAGACAGCCTTCTTTCAGTATTCCTGGCTAATATTTTTTTTTCTCTCTCAGCACAGCACTGAGAAAATTTACATGAAAGCTAAACACCTCCGTGGAGCCATTTGAACCATGGACCACAATTTTTTAGCCTGCCATTCAGACCATGTCTTAACTTCAAAAGTCAACTAGGAACAAACCATACTAGAGTCCAGCTGTGAACCCCTCACCAGCACAGATTTACAGACCACGAGAGATGAACAAGTGCTATATTGCTACTGTGTTAAACCTGTCAGCACTGATCCAGCTTCTTCCAGTAGTCTGGAAGTGAAGTAAGGATGCTAACCATTCATACCCATCTTCCACAGGAGATCGGATTATTTCTGGGATGGAGGCTCAGCACATTATGTAGACAGCAAAGGAATGCTGCTGTGCAAGCAGAGCGGAGCACTTATGGAATTGTGTCCTCTCAGTTTAGTTGATTAGGTTTTTACCATGAAAGCAGACAGAAAAAAAAGATTTTCTGATATTTTAGGTAAGATTTAATCCTACAGGTTTTGTTAAATTCATTAAGACCTGCATAAAAATCCATAGCTCTGTTGGTCAGTCTTTAGTGCTTCAGAAGAAGTTGAACTCCCTGGCCATCCCTAAGACAAAGTATGGAACAAAGAAGAAACAAAACTTCCTGCCCACTGACAATCAGTGAAGCACTGTCACTACTGCAATCTGAACAGAGTATTAATGTTGATAACCTTCCTTCTATGAACGCTCAAATTACACCAAACTTATCATGGAAGCTATGAAGTTCAGTGGTCGAATTCTGATTTCCAGATCACATGAGGTCACAGCTTGACAGCAGTTGTTCCCATGTGGTAGGCAACATCTCTACTTGATTCTCAAGAACATGTCTACATAGATCATTCAAGGTAACATCTGTCAGCTTTAGGAGATACTTGATGCTCAGAACTCTGCCTGGTGTCAGTGGGTGCTGAAGTCACTCAGCTACAGGCTTGATTCCTCTGGGAGAACATTTTGGTTGAAATTCCTTTTTAATGCCACTTAAAAAAAAAAAAAGTGCTTTTTCAACTCATATCTTTGCCCAGTAGCTCCTCATCTTCAGTTCATGCCTTTATCCCTTGTTTGTTATCTCTTAAATAAATACAAAAAATAAACACAATTGCAAATTTTACTGAAGAATGGATGTTCGTATCCATAGTAAAGGTGTACGCCATATAAATGTAATTTCATCTCTCCTTGGGAATGATTGTGGAATTTTACCACAGGTTGGGGTGGATTTGTAACACACTCCCAATTAGGTAGATGTCTGGAGTCCTGGCAAAAATGAAGGCTCTATACAAGCCAAGGCTAAGCCCTGTGTTTGGAGTGTAGTCCCTTGAGTACAAATGTCACTCCTGTCCGTTTCTGACCTGGTCGACAGCATAAGGAATTTAGGAAGACCCCATGCTTTGGTGAGATTCAGTCCATCTCCCACTTCATTAATGCACAGGATGAGAATACACACTACATTAAGACCTGTTTACGTGCATACCAGACCTGCTAAACCTATTTAATTTTGCTATCCCAGGAACGTGCTCTGGGTCAACACACGCTTTCACCTGCTAGATACAAATTACGGCACTAAGAAGATGTATCCAGAGAGAAGACTGAGGGGGTTGGTGTCCCCAGGCTCCAAACATAGAAAAAGGCAGAGCAAGGAGCTGAGATTTTCAGAAATACACACAAGACTGAAGTAAGGAAGCAAGCATGAGATCATGAAAGAGAGGAAAACTGCTTAAATCTCTCCAGATCTCTATACAACAAAAGGTAGAGGTGGCTAACTAGGCTGGAGATCATGCCCTTACTAGGCCCTACCCTGACAAGTCAAAGCTATAGATGTCTTGCTCACTCACCTCCAGGTGGAGTAAGATACAATTATAGTCATAACACTAAACCTTTTTTGAACACTTATCTATGGTGTGCAGTATCTTTCCACCAAACCATGCTATATGCAGTATGCCACTACTTTTTGTATTTTTATACAGCATTTCAGAATCTACATGAAGATAATGTCTCCCTGAAGGCAACGTGTGCAGCACAGAGGTGGTAAAAGTAGGACTATCTGTTCTTCTGTAGTTTGTGACACAACTTGGACAAGGACCAGACATTTGTGCTCCAGGTTCCCCTAGGATGCAATGGGAATTAAAATAAATAAGGACCTCAGGATTTCACTGTGTGTAATCAGGTATGTCTAAAGGTGATCCTATTGCTTTGTTGTTTGCTTAGACAAAACTTTTATCAGCTTTAATTGGATTTTTGTCTGCACAAAGCTTAAGACTTGAAATAAGGACTGCAACAACAGATACTGAACGTGCTATGATTCAAGCAACCTACATCTGACTGAAAAATGCCTTCTCTCTCCCACATGGTATAAGAATTAAGGATGTAAGAGTCCAGCTCAGGAGCCAAAACCAGGTGCTTGCCATAACCAAAGAACAAAGAGCTCTGGTCCTAACGGAGCAAACTCCCATTAACCTCAGCCAGAATTTTGCCTGAGTAAGATCTGAACATAAGCTAAGAAAACTGCAGGCTTTAGCTCCATGTGCACAAGGGGAAAAGATCCTTGTTTTCATGTAGGCATGACTGAGTTGTGCTTCAGAAGCGTATTTCATCATATTCATCCAGAAACACTGACCTTTCAGACCTATGGAGCTTGTATTCTAGTAAACATTTCATTCACCAAGGAGGAAAGCACAAGCCAAGTAATTCATTTAGGGGGGAAAAAAAACAACAAAAAGAAAGAAAAAAAAACCAAACAATGTTGCATTTTTTCATATAATCACTAGAAGAATCATTTTATAGTGTTTCCCATGTAATTACTGCCAGACCTGTTTAGCAAATGTGAAATACTCATTAGCAATTACTTAACTATACATATATTAAAGCTTAATTAGTAAATAAATTAAGCATATAATTAATTGCTTTAATCAGTAGGCTTTTAATATTGTAATTATCACTTGATACATTAAGGGCATGTTAAGAATACTTTTCTCCAAAAAATACATTGTTAATTAATCATTAAAACTTATCTTACTACATGCTCATTAATGATTTATTACATATTCTGGGCCAAATTCTTCTCTCAATTACAGCAGAGCTAACTCTGTTGAAACCAATAGAGCTTCACTTGCATAAATTAAAGGAGAATTTGGTCCTGTTAATTAAACGTAAAGTGTTTGTCAGAGCATATCACCACAGATGGAAATCTGTAGTGCCTTGCTTGCTTTAACCCAGTAGGGGCAAACTGTGTTTCTTTTACACACTTTTGCTATGGCTGAGGATTGTCCATGTGTAGCCTGAGCTCAGAGGCAGCAAGCTGGGCTTGCTTCATTTCTAGCCCTGTCACTACCTCTGAATTCCAGGTCACTGTGTGGACAAGATATTTGCCCAGATGCTCTTCACAGAGAAAAGTGATTGCTTCTAGGGACCACATCACTCTTTTTTCTTTCCTGACATTACCGTCTAAAAGAAGCCTAGAGAATCAGGCTCTCAGTGTTAATTTGAGAGGTGATTATGAGACTCGGGAGTCAAAACACGAACTCTGGCTACATTTTTCTTATCCTGAATATGGCTTTTCCATCTGGACTGTGTATCTCCTCAGGAAGGGAACTTTTTTCTTGGGATTTTGTATAAATGAGGTAATTGCCATATTGGGCTAAATGGGCCTTAGTTAAGCTTTCTTGAGGGAACAAGAGTAATAACATTGTTTGCAAAAGGTCTTCATACATAAGCATACTATGAATTGTTGCAGAGAAGGCAGGATGAGGAGGGGGAAGTAGCAACTAATTTTTGAGCAAGGAATATCTATTCATAGGTATAGCACAGATGCAGAAGCCTTTGAAATGTCATTCTTAAGCCTTCTAGGGGTTTCCCTTCACAGTCCCTGTGGGACTCTCCCAGGCACAGCCTATTTGCAAAGATGCAAAATCTTGGTTGCATAAATGTGAATGTAGAGTAAATGAAGAAAGCGAGATTTATTGACAATGAGCTTTGAAAGCTGGATGTGGCATAGGCAGTATACTATTTACATATGCACTTTCCTCCACCAAGGTCTCAAACCCTGATGAAGGGAGCCATTCTTCTGCTTTGGTGAAAGTAATACCTGTTTTTAGTAGGTGAAACTTAGACAACATTTAGCACTTGTTACGAGGTACTGTATAGGACCAGCCCAAGGTTTGTATTGAAAACCTGATATTCTCAATTTATTCCTATTTTGGGAAGGCTCCCAATAGAGCTTTCAGAAGAATACATTTAAATCTTCATTTCCTCACTACGATAGCAAAGAAATTAACACACCAATGCATACTTGCACATGTTCAATCTCAGTCTTCAAGTTTCAGATAAAAGAACAGAAAGAAAATATTTAATTTTAAATGAGTTAGGTTTAAGCAGATATTTCTTCATAATAATTTACAGCAGAGTGTTTCAGTGCTTTAACACACCTCGAACTGTTAATCAGGACTACAGGGTGAATAAAAGAAAATCCCTACCTTAGAATTATCCAGGAGTTCTGAAACCTTGATCAGTCCTAAGAAAAACATCTTTCCTTCCGTCCCTTTTCCACTGAAGGAAAGAAAAGTGACTTGGAAAAGGAGCAGATTATGGGCGCAACCTTCAGAAGTCACATTACACTGGACCAGTCTACAATACTAACAGCTATACAGTCTTGTAGACTCACTATATAACTTTAAACATTCGTGATGAACATTTCCCAAGAAGAAAAGACAATGAGCATAGTAAATCTTGCTTACATACCCTTTCCTAAGCTTAGAGGCCAGATCAAAACAGGGTTTAGACATCTGCTAGGGGAATTTTAGTGCTCACAGGGCTTTTGGCAATGGAAGTTGTGTTATGCAAGGGATGAAGTTGTGAATTTTGGCAATGAAGTTGTGTTATGCAAGGGAGGCTTCTCACTTATGTGATGCTCTCCATAGGTTTTAGAGAGTTAAGTTCAAATGACAAAATGGCTAAAGCTTCACAGGTCCCCAGCCACAACAGGGAAGTCTCAAAGTCAGAAAGGAAACTCTTGAGTTTCCTTACATTAATCCTTTAAACAAAAACTAAAGATAGGTCTGTGATGAAAAAAAGTTTATAAACAGTTCAAGTGCATACTTAAGATTAAAAAACATGAGATACTTATTGGTAAAGAATTCCATTCTTTGTACTTCTGATAAATTATCCCATAACAACTTCTTCTTTACAAAAGCATGTTTTGTCCTATCCTGTAGGGACCATTCTTATTCCTGCATGCGCCGTGTAGACAGTGGCAACTTTGTAGAATGTATGTAGGGAGAAATGGTTCACTTATCTTCAAATATATTTTAAAAGATACTTTTTTGACAGAAGCAGAAACTTTATTAAAGTGTGTTTGGTTCTGTTTGGTTTTTTTAAGGAAGTATACAATATTTGACATAGTAAACAAGACAATATAGGTACAAGTCCTTTGGTACTATAAGCTACATGCTCATGTGCTTCAACATCATTATTCAAGGGGATTCTTATGATGTTGAGAAAATGCTCCTGTAAGAAATTGAACTTGACTGTTCTGATAGTATTTCTTCATACTGATTATCAGTCTGAATGTAGACATGATTCACTGTAGAAATCATTCTTCTTAACACCAAAATACATGTCATAAAAAAGTGCTGGCAATCTCATTTAAAAAATCAAACAAGGGTATTGACTTGTGTCTTGACAGATAAAGGTGGTAATTATTTTCCTGCTATAATCTGCAATTTTTTAATAAATTCACATCCATTTCACGAGAAAAGGCTACACTGATTTAAATGAATTTAGCTAAACTAATTCTGATTCTTAACATAAACTTGTTTAGGCTGGATTCATACATATTCAAATATGTATGAACATATTTATTAGCTCAACTTACAGCAGTAAATTACTAGCAACCAAAATCAAAGTAGGAAAGAATTAAATCAGTGTAAAATGGACCAGAATTACAGATATCCCTCAATTAAATTTTATGTTTTAAAGTAATTTCAATTAAGCAAATGTAGCTTGTTTTTTTCAAAAGCTCAAAAGGTTTATAGAGATACCCAAGTAAATCAATGTTTTCTGAGTTGTTGTATAATGTTATAATTTACATGAAAAACAGCTACATAGACTATCATGCACAATTAGGATGGTTTAACAACGTCTGCTTTGTGTAAAAAAAGCAATATACTGGAACAGTGGGCTCAGTTTCTTCTGTTCCTGATTATTCCAGCAAAGCTAAGGTAAGGATTGCTAGCTGCTATAGTTAAGAAATTCCCAGTGTGCGTGTGTGTGTAGTACAAATACAGTTGAGTAAAGTCCCAGCATGCAGACTTCAGCCATTCTGTTGTTATAGTCTACAGTCTGGTCTTCCTCACTTGGGCACCTAACTTGCATCTGCATTTAACAGCCTAGTGAACCAGGCTTCCCAAAGGGAGCACTGAAACTTTTCACGTGGGCACCAGAGATGTGTGCCTTTGAGCATCTCCAGAGGGAAAGCCTCCCTGCCTAACTTGTGTACCTAAACTCAGCCAAATGGGGCTTCTCAGTAGACTTTCAAAGGCATGTCACTCTGTCCTTGAGCTATATCTGGGATTTGAACACTTCAGAGTGCTGCTGCTCTGCCTGACTAACTCTGGTACAAGTCAGGTACCTGGGGTAGGGGAGGGTGGCAAAGGGCAGCTCCCAGCAATGCCCGCTGCAGTTTTCATGCTTTGTCTTCAAGCTGCCTCTTGAAGAGTTTACTTTTGTTCCTCACCTTGACATTCCTTAATCAAAAAGACTTGTCCTAGAGTAAAGGTACGTGTTTCTTTCTGGATCAGATGGAAATACTACAATGTGTGCTGTTAAAACAAGGCTTCCAGGTGGACCTCAGGTTTATCTCAGATGTGCTACAAGGGCACTGGAGTTTCCAAAGTGTGCTGGGGGGGAAATTTCAGTGTCCAATTCAGGTCATGGTCTGAAGTAAAACAATTTTTTTAAATAATTGCCACATCTATACATTTTTGGATGTCACCAGTAGAGGTAATAAGAAAAACAACTATAAACTTATAAAAAGAAGCATTTTATTCCTGCCCTTGTCACCATATGCACTGGAAAGGAACTATATTGGCTCTTTTTTAGCTAGTAATGTCTAATGCAGGAAGACAGGAATAAGCAGAGTAGAAAGCACCTGTCAGCTCTATTTCCCACTCTCCTTGATTAGCATGAAACATTAATAGGGCTCTCAGAAATTCTGGTCTGAAATGGGCTTTGCTTGAAAACGTGTCTGCCTTTACTGCACAAAAGCTGCTGTCATTAAAAAAGGGCAGATAACTAAAGAAGACTCTTTCTTGAAATTTATACCATTTTTTCATACAATGACAAATTATTTTAATAATAGGAATCGCGCACTCTGCCATTTGTATAATGTTTCCCATAAAATTCTCCCATTAAATTTGCTCCTCTACTTGACTCATATCTTTTTAAAAAAATGACACACACAAAATGATACATCACGCATTCTTACAAAGAATTGGAAGTGAACATACTGTAATGGGTTAACATACGTTTTAATAAAATTTTCATTGTTGCACATTTCACTTTTCAGTACTGAGAGCCAGGGCTATACCAGTAACCCCAGGCAATGCCTAAGGATAAAACAAATCATATGGTAGTGAACTATTTTCACCTATTTATCCTTCTACTGAAAATATATTCATAAATACAAAATGAAGCTAAGATACGTAGCCGGTAACATTGTACGTAACAAAGATATTCTCTAGTATTTGTATTCTATTATTTTTTAATAATATACATTCTGCATTTCTTAGATGCTCAAGCTTTGTATTTATTCCTTATGTATCTTGTAAGCCACCAACCCATTTTAATTTCTGTCTCCTCAAAGTGGTCAGTAACAAATATTTGAATCCATACAGTGAAATGAAATCCTACTGTACAACCTATTATGAAACATGCACTGTGAGCCAAAAATGTATGGAGGTCTATCTAGCAGCTGGAGTTTTCTGAAGAAGAAACTTTTTGTTTGGGGCATATGTAGGTTTATTTATGTGTAGAAAATCTGTTTTTAAATATCTGTGTCATCAAAAATGTTCCTGTACACATCAGCTTCTTAACTGCTTGCTTATCTCGGAGAATAAATACTGAAAAAAAAAAAAAAAACCAAAAAAAAACTTTGCTCTGAATATTCATTTTGCTATGGAGGTACCATACAACTTAAAAATAATAGGTTTTGTTTCTTCATTACTGCATAGGAAATCTGGAATAAGAATTATATTCTATTACCACAAAGTAAAATGATGCAACAACGATAAATAAAGCTAATTCAAGTTGCATTTAAGCTCTGATTTTTGTGATTGCTTATCTTGTTGCCTACCATCAGAAATTTATAGGTGAAATCAAAAAGACAGATGTGAATAAAAAAGAAGCTGATGTAGTTACTCTATTCGTTTCAGCAAACTTCAATATTTAAAATTTTAAAATATCAGGACCTTTTTTTTCTCTTGCTGTCTCCGCTCTCTTCCCAAGTCTGATTCCACTAAAGATGTTTCAGCTTGTCTCCTAATATTTTACTAAAGATCATGTTTCTTCTATAAGAATGAAGTTATACAGAATGAAATGCAAATATTCAAAAAAGCACCATAAGAAAGCAAAACAAAGTGAGTTTACAGATAACTTGTAAGTATTAAAATACTTGCTTCTAAAAGCAAGAAATGTTTCTGATTATACATCTCACAGGGAAATATATCAAGAATAAAACTTGGAATTCTCATCGTTTCACACTGGTCAATTTTCTTCCTTTGTGGACTAAAAATTATACATAAAAGATTTTCTACTATTTTTGCCTTGCCTTATTTTATAAATGCATAAATTCTCATAGAAAACAGAGCTGAGAAAAAAATTATTTAGTCATTTTATCACTCTGCTTACATATGAACACTGCTGGTGAGGAATTTCATAGGCTGAGCTAACATTACTAGAATTTACATTTCCACATCCCAATCGTCCAACCCAGAAACAGAGAAGATGAGTTGAAGAGAAATCTAAAAAATTTACATGAAACAGTCAGTAATAACACATGAAAAATGGCAAAGAATTCTAATGTGTGTACGTGCATCGCTTGCTTTCTCTCTCTCTCTCCCTCCCTCTCTCTTTCTTTCTTTCTACTTCATGCAAATTCTTCCGAATCAAATACCAACTAATAAGTCTATAAGAAACAAAATTCAACTCCAAAACTGTTAATATATAGCAATAGAAAACAAAGTATAATGTGTATCTGCTAACCACGGTGCATTTTCTAGTAAAAAATGCTTTGCAGTCTGCCGGCTTGTCAATCTTTAATAGAAACTCATCAATTATTTGTGGGCAGGAGATTGAAGCGGCTAATAGCTCAAATATATTCCTCCATTTCATTGCATCAGTAGCTCTAAATTAATGCCTGCATTTTCCCTCACTAAAATAAGTTAAAATAAATAAATAAATAAATGAAGATGTAAAAATGTATATGCATAATTTGAATAAACAGTTAAGCATCACAGCACTAGGTATTACCTTTGAAATAAGAACATGAGACACAGAGCTTTTATTGTTGAGTACAATTTTTTTGGAATGCAGAACAAACTGTCATTTCCTAGCAATCTGATTAATTTATTTTAGGACATT
>JAYRBT010000001.1:68346040-68398540 GCA_036023395.1 Myiotriccus ornatus | reverse complement strand
AACCTGTTCCTGAGAGACTAACAAAAGTTTCCAGTTTCTGCTATGATTGCCCATTACTGGGGTGATATATTTGTAGGCTCATAGAATTTCCTGTTGACAGCAGGGCATAGCTGTGTGTGCCTTTGTGTATGAATTAGGGGGAAGCTGGGAGCAGTACAGAAGCACATTTCCCCCTCATCCTCACCACTATTTATGCATAACTATAAGGCAAACCTCTGAATGTTCAACATTTATACTTGCCCCAACAGTTCTACCATCTTGAGGATGAAGGTGACCCATGAGAATGGGCTTTGCATTTGTTTCAGGTTATTCTTAATGCTACTTGAGTCCACCTGAAATAAAAGGAAGAAAGAAAAAAATAAAATCAATTATCTCCCTGCTGCTGAATTCCTAGAATATACTGAGGAAAACACCTTTGTGCCAAGACTGTACAGGTCTATGGATCTCACAAACAATATCACACATATCCTTTCTTTGCCTAGCTGGAAGAGGATCAATATCACATATATACAAGCTATACTATTGTGAAATTTTATTTCTGGAGTACTTTGTGCTCTGAGTCAAGAGTAAAAATAACAGGAGAGTCCATACCTGCCAGCCAGTTTGCTGTGAACAACATAGTTTATCCAAAGGTGCCAGAAATGGTATCATCTAAAAGATGTGAATGGAGTCATCACAGAAAGAGAGGTCAGGACTGGAGGAAGAATACCAGGGAGCACCGCAAATGCTCTTTAGGGGGGAAGATGTTTAAATGAGATGTTATTCAGGTTGACTAGAGGACCAAGCAAGTGTTTAACTAAGCTCAGATCAGAGGTTGAATCAATGTTTGTGAAATTCTTATTTCATGTGAAATAGTTCAAATAGCTCAAATTGCTGCAATTTAGTTATTTTTATTCTGTTTTATTTCTGTGGTGCTCAATTAAATAAAGCTAGTTTGGAAGCAAAACATATAGAAACAGAAGTACACTCTTCCACTATATTTCCTTTTCAAAGCAAAAGTTGAAACCTTTTGTAGCAAATGAATAGTGATTTAAAAAAGTCTATATCGCTTAGCATTTCCAGTTGTCCCTAATCTGTCTCTCATCCTATCACACTCGGTTTTTTCCTGCTCTTATGGCATTAAAGCAAAAATTTCATACCAACTGATGAAATTCCTGTTGAACCACTCCCATTCATTCATTCAGTTACATTTCTGTATTTATTTAGAATTTCTCTGGTTCACAGGCCTCTTCCTATGACATCACCACGGTTTTACCTCACCTCTAGCTAGCTACATGGCTTGCTGTTCAACCTTAAAACTCAGAGGCTTTACCAAATTTTTTTTCATTCCCTGCCATCAAATATATATATCCTTAGGCTCAAAAATCTACCTGAGAGCCAGTGTTGCAATGCTTACTATTGTAAGACGTTTTTTCCTACCATCATGAAACTATCTAGCGAACAAAAAGGAGTAACCACATAAAACCGTGGACTTCAGTGTGAGAGCCGGTGACTTTACCTCTCAGCACATGGAGTTGTCACCTATACTACCATCTCGCCCAGACAGTATTCCCTTTTACCATTAATACTCAGAAAGAAGGAGCATTTTTTTATCAATTCTCTCAAGCAAATTTTAATTAGAAGCTCTTAACAGAATTTGGGAGGACATTATAGGAAATAGTGTAACGCAATGAACAATTATCACTCTAAATCACTGGGAAGTTATGAGATTGAATTTATTAAATATTATGAGATTCTAAGACATTGCAATAATAGTCTCATATATAATATGTTTACAAAGATGGACCTGAGGTCAGTTTTGAAATGTTACATTCCTTTCCAAAACTCATGAGGAGTAAATAAGGGAAGAATAAGTTTCTTATGCCAGCAGCTATAGTATTGCAAGCACTACGGGACATGCCTTAAACAAGCAGGTTACAAAATTTTGTTTGATCTTTTCCATTGAAATTTTCTGGATGTAAAAAGTGAATTTAAGTACTTTGGTGGAACCAGTTTTAGAGAATCATAGTATCACTAAGGTTCCAAAAGACCTCCAAGATCATCAACGAACCTTATCAACTAAACCATACACTAAGTGCCACTCCCAGCTGTTCCTTCGACTCCTCCAGGAAGGGTGACTCCACTACCTCCCTGGGCAGCCCATTCCAATATTTAACCACCCATCCAGTGAAAAAATTTTTCCTTATGCCCAACCTGAACTTCCCCTGGCACAGCTTGAGGCTATGTTCTCTTATCCTGTTGCTAGCTGCCTGGGAAATAAAGCTGATCCCCACCTTGCTACAACCTCCTTTCAGGTAGTTATAGAGAGCAATAAGGTCTCCCCTGAGCTTCCTTTTCTCCTGGCTAAACACCACCAGCTGTTCTAATTAATAACTGGAAGTTTATAGTTTGGGGGAATCAAGAGAAGAAGAGACAAAATAAAAGTAGAGAAAAAACAAAATAATGAAAATAAATAAAAATATTTTTGTCTGCCTTTCTCTATTTTATTTCAAATGAGAAATATTAACCTGGAAATTCAATACAATTGTTCATCAAAGTAGCCTGTCTGATTTGGACATTCTAGGATTTGTTTTTCCCCTTCTTAATACAACAGCCCTCAATCTTGGTTCAGCCTCTGGGTGCAACAGTAAAAAAGAATAAAGAATACGAAAAGCAGTGTTTAGAAAGAGAAAGAGAGAGGACTGGGGAACAGCAAGAAAAGCAACATTTGCTTGAGGGATTAGCTTTATATAATTCTGTCAAGTCAATTGCATAAAACTTTCCAGTTGGTAATTTTTACATCCAAGCCACACATTTCTTTCCTCCGAGCAGTCAGTCACCAGATCATACAGAACAGAAGGTTCTTTTCAGTGGCAACTCTTTAATTAATCAACTGCATATTAGCCACCCTCAGAAACCATATTACAAGCCAAATGTATGACAAGAAAAATATGTATTGGGGAGAAGTACTCCAGTGGCATTGTAAAGAAAAATAGAAAAATAAATAGCTAATAAGTTGCAGTCTGGTTAACGAACAGCTATGTTTTCTTCGTGGGCCAGCTGCCTCTGTCAAACCTTCTTTTTTGTATGCTCATCTCTTCCACTCAAGAGTGTCAGTGCATAAATAAACTCCAAATCCTCTCAACATAAAAAAAAATTGTTTCCTTTATTACAGATGCCCAAGGATATTTTCTATTAGCCTTCAATGTTTGTCAGTAGCTACAGTTTGGGTCTCACAAGAACTTATATATTGGATCATGCCCTGCTTACTCTACTGAATGAAAAGGTTCATTATATTAAAAGAACACATTTCAAGAGAAGAGAGGAACTGATCAGGCTGCCTGATTACACTTGAACTGGTATTAACCACCATTGCTTTCAAGCTGAGGGATTGGTGCCACATGGCTAGATGTTGTAACACTTCATTTCTCAAAGTCTAACCTCAAACGGCAGCCCAAATTACGGTGTGAGATACCCAGGTGGGTACCCAGTTGGACACAGGCATAATTAGGTATACCATACCCATCCTTCTGTTAGGATTCAGAACTACAGCTCTCTGAACTGATGCTGTGTGAGTCTCTGTGCTGGGAAGGAGTGGCACTAAGTCAGCTAAGAGGGGAAATGCTGCAAACAGTATCATACCTCTCTAGCGTATTTGGGAATTACTTGTCCCTACCTGGGATTTGCAACCCAAAAGCTCTCACCTAAAACTGAGTTTGAGATTTCATTTTATTTGACAGATATGTGTGAAACCCACCTACTTCTCCTTTTCTGTTCTCTAACACAATTTCTGTGCCACATGATTCAGTAATCTACAGTCCAAATAACTCTGGAGTCCTCAAAAAACTTTCACAGGTTATACAGTTCATTGCAGAATCTGGCCCTTGGCCATATCTACAGAAAAAGTTAATTTCTGCCATTTTTAATGAATTACAGATGAGTAATAATTTTAGAAGCCTCTCATTAAATAACAGGAAAATATAATTTCCAATAAAAGGGGATAGAAATTAACTACGGGGCTGTTGGGATGGAACATACCAAAAAGGAAATTTTGATTACAGAATCAGTAATTTCAGGGGGCCTTTGTCAAATAGTCTAACAGCCCGCCCTGCAGATATGTCCCACTGCTGACATCCCTTAAGATCAAAGGGGTTTGGTGACTTCTACTACAGCTTCTGCAACCACATCTGCTGTGTTTACCCATCCAGGTTTTCTGAAGAGCAGATGTAACTGGCACTCTGTCTGGAAAATGCAAAGAGGGGAAAAAAAGGCCTCCAGGACTGGAACAAAACCAAACTGAGGACAGCATACCCTTCCACAATCTAGTATTGTGCTCCCTTGGAGCCTTAACTGAGTGGAACCCAAGAGAAGCTGGCCACAACACATCCTGTCTTCTAACACGTGCTTTCTGTTGTGGAGTGATTTAAAACATGTCCAGCACTGTAGTTACAGGTAAATGTCAGTAAACAAAGATTAGTTTGGACAAGAGAAAGTGTGA
Organism: Myiotriccus ornatus; assembly: GCA_036023395.1. Taxonomy (NCBI): domain Eukaryota; kingdom Metazoa; phylum Chordata; class Aves; order Passeriformes; family Tyrannidae; genus Myiotriccus; species Myiotriccus ornatus. The sequence goes on along the minus strand of JAYRBT010000001.1, from coordinate 68,394,063 downwards.
CTACTTTCCAGAGTCTGGCCTCAAGCACATAATGTGAGTTTGCCAAATGTTTGCCAATCCATATCATTTGATTTCCCAATCCTTGACCCTGTCTTATCTATGGGGAATGCAAACCAGGAGACCACTGGCAACCTGGCATAAGATTGGATTCAAAAATAGTATTTTTGTTTATTCCATGCTGTTTTGGGTTAACCCTGGTAGATACTTAAGCATCACACAGTTGCTCACTCTTTTGCCCCACCTCCTAACACCAGTGGTACAAGGAAAGAGAAAATAAAGGATTATACTCAGGAGTCAAGACAAAAATGTTTTCATAAACAAAGAAGAAGTGGAAAAGGAAAGGAGAAGTGGAAGAGGAAAGGATAAGATAAAACAAAACAAGTGATGCAAAAGAAATCACTCACCACCTTCCAAGCAGCAGACTGATGCCCTGCCAGTTCCCAAGCAAAAGATGGCTAACCTATGTAAATCCCCCTCCTCTCCCTTTTTATTGCTGAGCATTACACTATGTGGCATGGAATATCTCTTTGATTAGCTTGGGTCATCTGCCCAGCTGTGTCCCCTCCCAGCCTCATGCTCACCCAGTTTATTCAGTGCCAAATGTTTTGTCGCAGGTGGAGATGTATAATTCCTCCCAGGTGAGTTTTCGTGCTCAAAACCTCTGATTTTTCCAGTCATGGGTTTCTCTACTGCATAAATTGTAAGACAGAGACACTTCAATAAATATACGAGAGTCACTAAGGTGGGATGTCTCTGTTTTAGCCAAAGTCTCCAACCAGAGAGTGGATAAGTGAATTTTGTCTTAATGTTGCTTTATAAACTGCTTGTGGTTAGGAGAAGAAAGCACTTTAGCAGAGGACTACTTAGGAAATTACTTTTATCGATATATTTATCATCATTACCATGTACCAAGAGATCTTTAGTATCTTTTATTCCTTTTAAAAGCAACTAGTGGCCTTTCAGGAAATATTTTTGTTTCATTATTTAGGCATGAAATACACCAATACATACTCTAGGCCTTATTAACAGATGGTAATAAAAGTGAAAATATCTAAAAAACCAGTTTCTGACTTCCGTTAGCAAATATCTGTATGTGTTATATGATCTTGTCTCTTGGTCCTTGATTTGGGATTCCCAATGTCAGTAGTACCCCAAGGGGGCCACTTTCATTAGGAATTATATATAAAGATAGAAACTCTCTATCAAGGACTCCACATGTTACTCCTCATACAAACAGATCATAGAATCATAGGATGACAGAATTGTTTAGGTTGAAAAGAACAATTAAAGATCATCTGGTCCAGCTCCCCTGCCATGGGCAGGGACTTCTTCCACTACACTAGATTGCTCAAAGCCTCATCCAACCTGACTGAATGCTTCCACAAATGGAACATCCACAACTTCTCTGGGCAAACTGTGCCAGAGCCACTTTCATAGTAAAAAATGTCTTCCTTATGTCCAATCTAAATCTGCCTTCTTTCAGTCTAAAATCATGGCCCCTTGTTCTGTCACTACAGGCCTTGGTAAAGAGCATCTCTCCATCTTTCACATTATCCCCCTTTAAAATATTGGAAGGCCACAATAAGGTCTCCCTGGAGCCTTGTAGTATTCAGTCTGAACAACCCCAGCTGTCTCATCCTTTGTGTTCCATCACTTGATCATCCTTACGGCCCTCAAACAGGTCCATGTTTTTCTTGTGCTGAGGCCCCCAGACCTGGATGCAGTACTCCAGGTGGGATCTCATGAGAGTGGAGTAGAGAGGGAGAATCACCTCCCTCACTCCCTCCTGGCAGTGCTTTTTTTTATGTAGTCCAGGATACAGGTGTCTTTCTGGGCTAAAAGTGCACATTGCAAGCTCATGCCCAATTTTTTATCCACCAGTATTCCCAAGTTCTTCTCTGCAGGGCTGCTCTCGATCCATTCATCCTCCAGTCCGATTGCCCCAATCCAGGTATAGGACCTTGAACTTGTCCTTATTGAACTTTTCAAGGTTCCCATGGGCCCACTTCTCTGGCTTCTCCGAGGTCCCTCTAGATGACATTCCATCCTTCTAACATACCACTCAGCTTAGTGTCATACGCGCATTTGCTAAGAGTGCTTTCAATCTCACTATGTGATTGATGAAGACTAAATAGTATTTGTGCCAGTATGGACTGCTGGGAGATACCACACGTTACTGTTTTCCATTGGTTTCCCTGGTACTACAGGGTCAGTAGACCTTCTGGCTGTGCTAAATACATAATTTTCAAAGTATGCCTTTTTATTTTTGGGTTGGCCTTATTCCATTAAAACTGCTACAAACTCTGTGAAAAGAGTCTAGAAAATCCTTGTGGGGCCAAAAATCTTGTTTCTAATTGTCAAATTATTTTGCATCTGATATTGCCATAATGCTAGGGTGGAGGTGACTTGACAGGGATGGTTTGGAAAAAGAAATTCTTCTTCGATGAGTATGGTCACATCTTGTGTTAATGTAATTATTATACAAATTTTCTCTTATTTTGAAGGCTTTTGTTTAAAAAAAAAAAAAAAAATTTTTTTTTCCAGTGACTATTTCTATTTCATCTGCAAAAAAACAAAATATGTTCTGCTGTCACTGGGATCAAATCAGTGCCTGACTTACATAAAGACAGTTAACAGTCTTCTGCTTCTGCTTTCCATCAAATATAATGGTGAGGTATAAATTATTCAGCTCCATAATAAACCTTTCCAGCGAGTTACAATCATTTTTCCAAATCAGGAAAATATCACTGAAGTGCTATAACCATTACAAAAATTGTTTCAATTTCTTTAGGGTGTATAACAATTCTTCTTCAAACACCCCCATTTCAATCATAAGTCTTTTCATATAATCAAGAGTATACTCTTATTACTTCTTGCACTAATCAGGACCATCAAATGCCATTTTTAATCCTTCTGTGATATGGATATTCCCATATCACATAGGTCACTAATATTTTTTGCCATGATGGGATATTTGAATAATATTATGCTTTATGGTCTGATGCAGCTACATAAGATAGAGTTAAGTAGATGGGCCAAATTACACTGAAGTCATCAGAAGCTGCTTTAAATCCTAACTGGATAGAGGTTCTGTGGTCTGTTTCTGTGTATTGACTGGATGTGTAGCTAATAGAAGTAATCTTCACACAGTAATAAATACATTTCATATTGGTCTTGCAGAGTAACCACTAAAAATGCTAATTCATAGGCCAATGAAAGCATGGTGCCACAATTCTCATTCTTTTCCATCCATTTTTTTTTTTTTCTGTTTTTCAAAACTGAATTTCTGGATAACAGAGATGCAGGAGTGATCAATTAAATCAGTGTGAAACTGGGAAAGGTTGTCGTGCAGCTGTGGAATGCTAGATCTGTGACATAGCTACTCAGCATCTGGTCTTCACATTTATACTGTTACTCTTTGGAATCTTCAAGTGTTAAGGAGTCAGGCCTTCAGACACATGTCAAGACATTTCCATTATATGATGACATGAAAAAATACTTTTTTCTGGATTTTTAAATTTTATTAATTCCCCTATCTTCCCTTAGTATGGCAAAGCTATGCACTGGCATGTCAAACGTTCTAGAAAACAGGAACTTTTCACTACTATTGTAACTTCATATATATATTCAACTATAGTATAATTGAATACATGTATACCTTTACAAACACGTGTGCAGTGCGACCACCCTACCAGATGAGTGGAGAGAAATGGTACTATTTCTCTCTATTTGAGGTATGTGGAACATATTTTCATTTAATCCTTGAGCGACTCATCAGATATCTGTTTTAGTACCATCTATCTCTCATTCTCCTTGAAGAACTGGCCTTTCTTCATCCCCATATTTTGGTTTATTTTAACTTGGAGGTTTTTTCTTATTCTGTTTTCCTTATCTGACATGCCTAACTTCCTTGCTACACCTCTGCATATATCTCAGCTTCAATATTGCTTTTCATGGGGCTTTTCTGCATGTGGTATGCAACATCTTCTCATTTATTCTTTTTTACATCCACATCATTTAGCCCTCATAGCAGCTTTTACAATCATGGTATCTTCAAATTCTTCTGTCTCCTAAAGTGTCTTCAGATAGAGACTGAGTGACTGTTATCTTCCTGAAGAGCAGTTTGATTTTACCTCCCATGTGAAACTATGAGAGAGAGTTTGACATTTTGCTGATATCAACTTGCATGTTGTTGTTTCCCATCAGAGGAGAAGGCAGACTTTTCAGATGCAATCAAGACCTCAGAATATCAAAGAAAGAATTCAGAATCCTGTGGAAGTAATTCAAAAGGATTAAAAAAGAAAACAAAAGGGATTATTAGCTTCAAGGAGCGAATATGAAAATTGATAGCAGTCTAGCTAAATTTACAGAAACATAAATTTTTATTAAGCTGGAAGCATTTTTTTTAGTAGATAAGCAAAAAACAAACAAAACCAAACCCAAAACCAAATAAAACAAAAAAAAACCAACCAACCAAACTCAAAAAAACCAAAAATGACAAAAAGGAAACCCACCAAAAAAACCGCCTCAACAACATAAATGCTTCAAATTTGAGTTGTTACTACAGGATCTTATGAGCTCTTTTTCTTGAAAAGATTGGGACTGATCGCATTAATTTGTACCCTCCTATAGAAAGAGGATTTAGGTATGAATTACATTCTATTAAAATAGAACAAAATAAATTTCAACCTGCTTATGTTTCTCAGATATGCAGGAAACAAAACATTTCTCTGACTCTCACTAAGGTGACCCATACATTCATTCACGTGTATTAAACTGACACCTCTCTCATCCAAATTCACAATGGATTCTTTGTTAGATTAGAAAAAAATTCTTGAATAAACCCCAGATAAGTCTTCATAAATATTAGAAATAATGTAAAGGGAAATTCTTTATCTTTTATCAGCATTATAGAATAACTGCAGAGTGAGTACATTTTGTATCACAGGAACAAGGATCACAACAGTATGAATGACTTGAATTACCTTGGGTATTTTCCTAGCTGTAAAGCGATTTATTCCTTATTGCTGGAAGGTAATACTTGTGCTGAAAAATGGGACACAATGCTTAATTGAAATTTTTTTTTTTATGTACATAAAGGCTGCTTACATTTCTTAGAACTGAATGGCATAAGCATGCTGCAACACTGAAGTACACAGAGTGCTTTCACTTGCTGTTACTATGGGGGAAAGTATTGAAATAATTTTGCACATAATGAATGATCATGGGGATGTTCAAAAAGGCTGAGGGAAAGAGATTTCAGTGAACATAATAGATGCATAGCTGTTGTCCCATATAGGGCAAATTACATCCTCGTATTACAATTTTCAAAATAATTTCTAATACTTTTGATTATGAATCTGTAGACGTTATGTTCAAAGAATCTGTATCTCACTGTTCTTTCTCCCTAGAAACAAACCCCTTTCTGGTGACAGCAAGTTAAGCCACTTCTCTGATGGGGAAATTTTGGTAAAAAACACAGATGGTAAGGAAATAAAAGAATATACATTTCTAACATTGTAAATACTGGATGAGGTGAACTCTGCATCATGTTTACTTTTACATTTACTTCACATTTGCCTGATCTATGTTCCTAATTTTTTCTGGACAGCTCTTCCCTCTGGAGGCCTCAGAAACTCCTATCTAGAAAGTCTACGAGGACTAAGCATTTGGTATTTAAAATTTGTATTTTTAGTGCAGATAGATTTGATCTCATCCTTTGCAATTGAGTATATTATGGTGGTATATTACACTCTGTGTAACAAGCAGAATTAACAGATCCCCCTGTCTTAAGAAACAGGAATACTTTGGATCTCTATTTTACCAAGAAAGATATCCATTTAATTATCAGAGCCACAAAATAGAAAAAGATCTAGTATACTATCAGATGCGTAATTCTGATAAAAGGAGGGCAGCAGAACTTTGCTGTTTTCAAAATAAAAATGGCAAAATAAATATATATCAATATCTTTTCATACAATATTGTTATTATGAAGGGTGCCAGATATAGACTTTTGAACCTGCTGCTTTTCCTGATACAGAACTGAATAACTGTAAATAAGAACAAAAACAAAAATATGTGATTCCATAGCTACATTTGCTACCCCTAAACAGGTTGCAAATCAAAATAATACCAGAGAAGTGTTCTAAGTATATTTGGGTATCCAAAGAGATGGAGATTTATATGACGAGGTAAACACCATTTAACATCCCACTCTTCGTAAAGTATTTCTAAGCATTATCTGATTTCCCGCTGATAGAAAAGAAGAATATTTCACCATCTGTAGTGTAGTTTAGTTTTTTTTTTTTACTTTTGTAAAAATTAAAAAGCACTGAAGTGCCTAACCACAAATTTTGCATTTACCCCAAAAGTTTTTTAGTTTTGCTGCTGAAAAATACTGAAATATCCATAGATAGCTATAGCAATAAGATAGTAATACTAATAATGCCTAAGGAGTAATTTGATTCAATATATAGAATGAGATACTCTTAGAATATTGCATTAAAAGATCTAATCAATAATATTACTGCTTGCATGTATTTCCAATGATGTTTGCATACTGACTGGTGAAGCTAAGCATGTATGTATTATAAATCAATACAGAGACAGAGCAAATAGGCAAGAAGAGCTCTGTGAAATTTAGTCCAGATAAGTATATCACATGAGGAAAGAATGGTCTTCAAATGTCATGGTGTTCTTGGCAAATGGAAATGCGGAAAGATTCAAATTCACCCATTAGACCACTTTTTAAAAATTCTGACCAATCGGTTGGGCTGAATGTGCTGTGAATGAAAAGCATTTTCTTTCTGATATACTTATTTAATGTTTGAATTGTATAAATCAGAAACAAGACACCTTTTCAAAAAATCAGGAAGGGTTTTCTATTGTGTTCACCTAGACAAAATAATCAGATTTACAGAAGATTTACTTAACTTTTGTCCTCTTATTAAGGATTACAAAAGTAATCTGCATATTTGGGAGGTGAGCTTGTATATATTAATTTCAAAATGCCTGTGACTACTGGTCACTTGTGAAGCTTAAGACTGCTGTACCTAAAGCTAGAATTAGACCAGCTTAAATCTTTTAAGTACCAGTATTTCTACTGGGACTACACTTTGAACATCAAACATGTTTCAAGAATATTGCAGCAGTTCAGTAATGTGTTCAATCACAGATAATGTAATCAGATCATAGAATTAATTAAATGGTATTCACCACTATTTTAATGTTAATGCTATCATCACTAATTATGTCAAATAATGGACAGATACAACTTTTTAACTGTTGACAGAGACAAAATAAAAAAGACTAATTCTGTAACTTCATTCTCAGCAAGGCTTGATTCTTGAGTCACTGTGACCAAAGAAAATGGCAGTGTTCAGGGCATATTAAAAGCATGACTTTGGCCTGAAGAAAGTACAGGCAGAAAAATTATTGCTACAGTCATTTTGTCTTGCCTAATTTTTAAAGACAGAGGACAGGACAGGACAGGATAGGACAGGATACAGAGCACTGTGCTGTAGATGCCTGCACAGAGTTGTCAGACACCAGAGACTTTTACCTTCAGAAGCAGTCATTGCAGGCTGCTGCATCTGAATTGATATTACACATCCATGTTTATCAAAACATCACCAGCATAAGGAATTTAGCTAGCTCTTCTGTTTGATTTCTTCAGTGTAGGTAGCTATCTAACATGCCTGTCTGTCATATAAGCAAGCTACTTTAAGTATCCAGATGATCAGATTTAGGTGTCTTAGGTAAGGGTCAATAGCTCCCTAAGCCCCTTTGACTAGGTTGAATGGATGCAGGATTAGCCATCTCTTGCAACATTAAGTGGTCTGTAGTATCCAAGACATCTCTACATGGGGCTAGCGTTCATGACACGTTACAAAAAAGATGTAGAAAACATATTTATGGAGCAGCAACTGATGTCTAGATGCATATAATAACACTACATATCTACATTGATAAAGCTGAAACCTATATAGATTCCCTCTGACTATGAGGAAGATTAAATACCTGTATCATGTCCCAGTATTTACAATGTAGTCACCTAAATTTAGGTGAGTTCTAAGATTAGGCAATTGCATCCTGACAGGTTCATTTGGTTGCCCCATGTACCTTTGGAAATGCACTAGGACAACAGGATTGGACTCCAAGATGTCATGGTTTTTCATTGTCATGTTTGACAGTGTTTGAGTAGCCTAGCCATCAGTAAGCAAATGAAGAAGCTGACATTTCTCTTATTTTTACTCTCAGAAAAAAAAGTCTGGCTCCAGCTACATTGCCTGTACCATTTCCATTCATTTTTTAAAGATACTTTAAATTAATTTCAGGAACGAAGACCCATCTTTTGGAAATGTATATTTAGTGTTGAAAAATGTTGAAAGGATTTTCAAGTGAATACCCAATTTCCACCAATATCAGTGGAAGTTACTACTGAGTTTGAAAATTTCTGTAGCCCTTATCTACATTCTTAGTCACCTAAAAAAATATCCAAAATTTATTACAAAGGTACTTGTCTAGAAAAAAAAATCAGTAAATCAAGCTCCTTCTCAGTTAAATCACAAAGAAAAACTATTGTATTATAAGATGTCAACAGCTTAGGTTAGAATCTGATTAAAAATTTTTGTAAATCCTGTAGGTTGGGTTTTTTTTTTGTTTGTTTGTTTGTTTGTTTTTTTGGTTTTTTTGTTTTTTTTTTAAATCTAGGATACAGGGAAAAATGTCTAGAGTGCATTAGACGAATTATTGGATGATCTGAATCCTTAAGAAATGGGCACCCTTCAGAAAAACCTTCCTCTGCTTTCCACCTATTCATTCATTCTTATGAAGCTGTATTTAGTGCCTAACATTCTGTAATTGTTAAACTCACCCCTACCTGGATGAACCTCTGTACCCCAAGTTAAAGCTGAAGAGACAATTTATATCTCAAAATTGTATATGGATCCGTAGTGGAAGCTCTAGACTCCATACAGCCCCAAATGTAACATCCTGAATGTGATGTCCTTACAAGTCAGCAGTATAACTTTGTTACAAAGGCCAAACATCACACTCAAATAATGGAACTCAAAAACTGGAACCATTTGTATTTTCTTCCTTGACTATAATGTTACATGTATACATTATTTATTAATGGAGGATGGATTTTTCTTTTGATTAAATGCAACTGTTACTTTAACAAACAGATACGAGATCCCCAAGCTCTTGATGCGCAGGGAATCTTGTCCATGCATGCCATGCCAATGGATTGTCAGTAATGGAAAGTGACGGAGTGTGGAGGGGAAGGGGCTTTGCTGAAATATCCTTACTTTCATAGTAATCTACCAGCTACAAATGCTTGTCTCAAAGGACTGCACCTTGCTATAATTGCTACATTTTGTCTGAAACTATAAAACATTGTTCTTCTCACTAAAGCTGTTGAGAATAAGGTCTAATGTTTCCACATTAGAAGAAAAAACAATATATTTAAATTTAGAATTCAGTAATAGAGGAATTTAGCTTTGAATAAATAATCTAATAGTGGTGGAGCATATTGTCAGATCTTAGATATTCTCCCAATGAATGAGATAACTGTGGGTTATCTACCGTTGTAGCCAGATTGCTGTAAGATAACAGGTATAGGAAAGCAAATAAACAAAAGAAATCCCACGAGAACCCTGTCCACTCTATTTCATTCTATTCCATAATGATATTACAGTAACTTATTTTATTTACTTCTGAGCTATGCACCTGAGTGATCTCAGTTGTGATGACTGTCTTTCAGCTGCAGCTTCACTGGGACATGTTGAAATACCTGACAATTGTTACCATAGCCCAGTCTTGGCACTAGGGGTGAGATTCAGCTCACTTGATTTCAAACCTATAAACATGAAACGTCTGAGTTTTCTCTACGTTTATTGAAGATAACTCCAGAAAGTGAGTAATCTGCTAAATGCTTTTCCCTGTATTAACTAACTTCTGGAGCTGCCTGTCTTCCTGCTTTACACCAGGTAGAGCTTATATGACTAGATGGCCAAATTTTACAGAGATTAATTTCAATCTCAAAGTCTATTGACTGTACATGAAAGTATCAACCTCATTTCATTAATGTACTTCAAAATATAATTACAAAATAATTGTCTTTTTTCTTTTTCATGGATCTACTACTTCCTAATGCTTATTGGTTAGTATTTAAGGTTTATTTAATAAAATAAAACTTCATTCAGTTGCAATACTGAGTCATGACCTTTCACAAAAGTATAACATGCTTTGCAGTCAGGTAACTGAGTAACCAACAAACTGTTTTCCTACAAAGGAATTAGCTGATTCCAAAAAACTAGGATTTTTTTATATGAGCCTGAAGTACAGCTCTTCTGTAAAATGAAAACATTCCTATTAATTAACCTGAACTAAAAAACTCTATGTCTAATACAAACTACGCAGATTCAAAAGTGTGAAAGGCCACAACAAAGAAGATGGATGGCAACATCCTCACTGCTAAAGCAAGAAGGTTCATTATCACCACCAAGTTGTCATCAAGAGGATACAAATAACAGGGTATCAGACAATGACATCCATGGTTAAAATTCTGAATATTCTGAAGTAGAATAAATTGCATCTTTGGTTATGTAAGGGTGATAACAGGCTCTAAACAAGACTATTTGCATATGAAGAGTTACATGGAAGCTAGCAGATAAAAGATTCAACAAAGGAGCACATTTGTTATACGCTGAAAGTCAGACTACACCAAAAGCAAAACTGATAATAAAACAAAAGTTACTGTGTAACCAGGCAAACTGTTGATGGGTAGACTTGCTACATGTAATCTAGGTCTGACAGTAGAGTTGAAAGCAGCTAAATTCAAGAAAGAGAGTTCCAAAGTATCAGGTGTTAAAAATAACATGCTTTTCTTAACCCTTAGAGCTGCATTAGAATTCAGTAAGTAAATCTGTTCCAGATATGTTATCTCTTTTTACAATATTAAAATGAGAGATGAAGACTTAAATTGACCAATCAGTTGCAAAATGTGCTAGAATTCTTCCAGTATAATTTAATTAGCGAATGCACACAAAAAAATTTAAAGTCCATGGAAGCATAATAAAAGTTCTGGACTTCATACCTGATCCTCTGTATTCCATACCTGTTGACCTGATTTTCTGATGTGTTTTGAGTATCTCCAGCTTTGTATCTTCCAAAGGCTCACTCCACTGAGCTCATTATCCACTTGGATATAATGGTGTGCCTTTTTTCTTTCTCAGTTTTTCATTTCAAAGGACTGAACTGGTTTTAACCTCCAGGTCTAAAAGGGGCTTTAACTACGAATGCTAAATGGGTGGAGGATTCTGCCCTCAGGCCTAGTATGAGACACCTCCTTACTCATTTTGCTGCTTTCTATGTTTCACTGACTTTCCTGTGTTGTACAGCCAACTTGATCAAGCAGTTGTTGCTTCTGAATACAGGAAACACCAGAGCTATAGTTAGATTGAGGAGATGTTGTTCTTGGAACCAATTCTTTCCCATATCTTGTTATCTCTCATAAGTCTTGGTGCAGCCATGTGGTAAACCAGATTAAGTGTTCAGCACAATACTTACTCCAGCCAACTTATTTGTAAAACTACAAAGAGCAAGGAAAATACTGCTCAAGACAGTGTGGATATCTCTTAATAAGAAAGTACTTTTCTAGTCAAGACCAAGACAGTGAGAAAAGTTTCATAATTTAATGATTCAATATAAAGCCACACCTTTTTGCTTAGTGTCAGTTCTCAGGAAGTGATAAGGACCCTTTCCTGAGTCATTATCTGAAAGAAACAGCCTTTAAAATCATCACCAGCAGTCCATAGAGCTGAAAACTCTAACGAAGTAGTCCCACAGGTTATTTTTTCCAATGGCATTTCCAGCCTGGGATGTTGCCAAAGCCAGCAAATGCTGTTGATATCCTGGAGTACAAGTCAAATGTGCAGCTGAGCCTACTAATCAGGTAACCCTACCCCTGCTTTTTAGCTGCCTCTTCTTTCCTCCCTTGCTTCCTTTTTGGAAGTCTGGCCCTGAGACCTGTACTACCTCCAGTGCTCATTGAGGTCATCTAGAAGAAATCATCTTTTTTTTTTTTTTTGGGGGGGGGAGGTCAAGGCAGGGAAGACAAGGCAAACAGACTATCTTTTTACTTCAAGAGATGGATCAGTTCAAAAAGATGTTCAGTAAAGTGTCAGAACTGACACAAGAGAAAACACCTGGCCATGAGTAGTGAAGGAAGGCGTGTGAAAGAAGAATGAAGTGGTCTCAGCTCTATTTTCTAACTGTACTTCAGCTTCTATTTCACTTCTCAACTACAGGTATAAAGGTAGTGAGCTTTATGATTCCCCTAAGGACAACTAATGGTCTGACAATGATAGAGTTTGGCTCTGTTTACTTGCAATAAATCTTTAGGAGTTACAGGAGTACATGTTTTTTATGCCAACGGCATTTGAAGCCAGCCTTCTTAGTCATTAAATCAGTTGTTTTGTTTGAGGAAATAAATGGTTGAAGCCACCTTGAGGCTAGTTTGTGGGAATTCACATCCATGGTAATCTGTGAAGAATCCCTTTTCTCTGTCATATTGTTTTGTGATACATATGCCTAAATTGTGCCTAGTTTTTCACCATATATGAGAACTGTCTCACCTAACTTTAGATGTATGTGTCTGCCACACCTGACCTAATTCTACTTTGCACTTTCAGTCAGAGAAAAGGTAATTTTTAAGGTAGTTTCACAAAACTAATCTAAACTATACCAGGAAAGGTCTCTTTCTCTTCACTGCCCACAGTGGAAACATACTGACAAGCTTTTATAGACATCTGACTTTGTTCTGCAGAGAAGGGATAAGCTCTAAAGCAAGTGGTGAAGATCTGGGAAGTGAAACCCTTGCAACACTACTCAAGTTTTGTGGGCTTTACACCATATTAGTTCCAGTCCAAACCCCTGCACTGTGTAAGGTACTGCTTCCTGGCACGTCCAGCACCGGGGCTGGGGTGGTGGGATGGCACTGAGTTGTGAGACCCTCCCCTGCCATCTCCCTAGGGAGCTCCTGCAGTTCACAGCCCTAGAAAGCCATGTTGCACCAATGATTGTCCAGAAGTGATTGCTCTACATTGCTCAAACCACCTCTTTAGTTTAGCTTCATCAAAGCTGAATCCTATTTGAGTGCTGAGAACATGGGGTGATGGTAAATTGGGTAATTGGGAAAGTGGTAAATTGAGGTGACCTGAAAATCCATTTCAAAAGCAGCCTCTTGATTCAAAGTAAGAGGCCAATGGAGACACAGTATGTGCTTTCAAACTTCTTTACATAAATGAGGTAATTCATTAATATATAAAATTACATATATTCAAATATAGAACATTATGTGTGATTTGGTGACTCCATCCTAGTTTGCTTTGCTAGACATATGCATCATTTTAGCTCATAGTATGAGGGATCATAGGTATGAGAAGGCAGACAAGGAGTTATGAATCCAGATATCAATAAACAAGGTAGTTTCACTAAGGTTTGCACTAGTACCTGATCACTTCTCTTTTTGGAGGATATGTTCTCACCTTGGGTACTGGCATCGTTACCACAGGTATTCTCTATGTGTTCCTCATGTTCTTTTCAGATGTGCATGAATATACGAGAACGGAAAGTGTCAGTCATTCCAGAGTCGGCTTAGCTATGACTAAAATTTTTTGCAGCAAGGTCCCAGGAAAGGAGTTAAAATGTGTATAGTTACTTCATACAACTAGAATTCAGATCTCAACAACTGTTCCTAAGTATTTGGAAACACAACGACAGTGTGGTTATTCTCCAGTATTATTTAGAACCTTTTCCCCTTAAGCAATTATTTTTTCTGGTCTTCCGTGTCTGCTTATGATAGGTTTCATTATACACAATAAGTTTTAAACTATAGACATTCTCTATCTAAACAAATTTTTATGAGTAACGTATAGTACCAAGCAACTGACAAACAACAAGAAGTAAATCCAAGCTCAAAATACAAGCTGAACACTTGTTAAAGAAATAAATAATAGGCCAATGTGCCATACACTGAATGGCAACGTTCAGGTCCTTCCATATGAAATTTGAGGGTAGGGCAATCACGAACGATACTAACAAGATTAACAAGGACAAGTGGCATATTCTACACCTGAGTTGGGGCAACCCTGGATGTTCATACAAACTGGGGAACAAGAGGCTGAAGAGAAGCATCACAGAAAGGAGCCTGGGAGTCCTGGTCGATGGCAAGTTGAATCTGAGTCAGCAGTGCCCTCGCAGCCAGGAGGGCCAACTGTGTCCGGGGGTGGGCATCAGGCAAAGCATCACCAGCAAGTCGAGGGAGGAGATTGTCCCACTCTGCCCTGCATTGGTGAGGCCTCACCTTGAATACTGTGTGCCATTTGGGGCAGTTTTTTAGCTCTTGGAGAGCATCCAAAGGAGGGCAATGAAGATGGTGAAGGGTCTGGAGGGGAAGACATACGAGGAGCAGCTGAGGTTACTTGATCTGTTCAGCCTGGAAAAGAGGAGACTGAGGGGGAGACCTCATCACAGTCTACAATTTCCTCATGAGGGACAGCAGAGGGGCAGGCTTTGATCTCTTCTTTCTGTTGACCAGTGACAGCACACCAGGGAATGGCATGAAGCTATGTCAGGTGAGATTTATGTTGGATATTAAGAAAAGGTTCCTCACCTGGAAGGTGGGTGGGTACTGGAACAGGCTCCCCAGGGAGGTGGTCACACCATCAAGCACGACAGAGTTCAAGAATTATTTGGACAATGCTCTCAGGCACATGGTGATTCTCAGGGTTGCCCTATGCAGGGCAGGAGTTCCAACTCCCGTGATCCTAGTGTGTTCCTTCCAGATGTACCAAATGTTCTTCACTCTCTTCAAAAGACATAGGATACTGGTTTCTTTTATTATCTTGTACTGATTCTGGTTCATTTTGGAAGGATGAGCCACAGAGTTTCCCTGAGTTCTTGGTGAGCCTTCAAGTACACATTTATGCACCAATCACACAGCATTGATACAACAATCTGAACTGAAGCACCAGGTGTTCCAGATCAGATAGGACAGAATTTGTCAAACCAAAGTCATTTTGTATCATCTGAAAAGCCTCATGATATTGTGACTGTCTTCCACTGGCCACTCAAAAAGGCATCTTTCCCTTTCATCTTCTATCCTTTCTGTCAGTATCATACAAAATAAATATCTTGCTATGACTAAAATGTCTGCAGAACCAAAGAAACTGGATCTCATGAGCAGTATGTTTTTAAGGAGTATATCCACCCCCAGATCATAAGTGAACAATTCTGTGATCAGAATTTGTTCCCAATGGAGAAATTATTTCAGACCGCAGTCTTCTGTTACTTACTACTACAGTCTTTTGCTGAAAATCTTTTAAGAAAACCAGCAACACAGAAGGATCTATACAAATGAAACCTGTTTTCACCCCAGTAGAAGGGATCAAGGTCAACCCACCACAGTCACCTGTGGATGTGACAATCTAACAGTGTTCATAGGATATCACAAAAGAATAGTTTGATAACTATTATCACAATAATTCTATTGTGATATTCTATGGACACTGCTGGATTGTCACTTCTAGAGGTGACTGGCTGCCAGATGGCCAGCCAGCTGCTCTCATCCTCTCCCTCCTCAACAGGACAAGATGAGAAAATAAGAATGATAAAGACAGTCTCCAATTACCATCACAGGCACAACAGACTTGAGGAAAATTTAATGTATTTCCAATTTAAAATAGAGTAGGATGATGATAAACAAAGACAAAATCTAAACCACCTTCCACCCATCCCTAATGGTCCAAGGGGAATAGGGAATGGGAGTAGTTGTCAATCCATAACAGCTCTTCTCTGCTACCCCTTCCTCCTCACATATATCTGCTGATACTGCATGGCCTCTCCACAGCTGCAATTTCCTTCAGGAATATCAACCTGCTCCAATGTGGGGTCCTCCATGTGCTGCAGTGTAGATAGCTGCTCCACCGTGGTCTGTTCTGAGGGCTGGCTGACTACTCTGGGGATTCCGTGCTTTGCTAGAAGCACCTCCTCCTCCTCCTCCTCCTCTCACCTTGGTCTGTAGCGCTATTTCTCACATGTTTTTCCTCTTGGTCAGTTTTTTTGCCCTTTCTTAAACCTTTTTTTCCTGAGGTGCCACCTGGTTGGCTGCAGGACTCAGTAGTGCCCCCTGCAGCCCCCACTGCCAGTAGATGAACATCTGCACCCACTGCAATGACAATAACTTTATTGTCAATTGCCTTGCCAATTTAAGAGTTTATATACTAAGCTGAGTTATATCTATGCTATCATCAAACTCGTGACTTTCTGACACCGAATATTAATTTTTAAATGAGGATTGCATTGGAAGAACTGAAGGAATTTTGAGAGAGAATCTACCAAAGACAGCAATGTTGTTTTCTTGTATCACATTGTATGTTATCTATAGTGGAAAGTGCACAAATAAATGAGGTATAAATTATACAGTCTTCTTCATGTACTCATCATGCAGTATATACTCATAACAGGTCTAAATTATATATATAAATTGTAAAATGCACTCTGAATAGGCTCTTGCATGTATATGATTGAAAGGGCAGACTAGTGCACAAAACCATACCCCCATCCAGCTGGGTGTAAGTGACGCTGACAATGCCAAAGCAGGCTGCCAGTAACCCAGCTAAACAAAACCTCACCCCATAACTCAGTGTCTATACACTGCAAAATCTCCCTCCTCACTGCAAATATCCACCAGACACTGCCACAGAACTCCAACAGTTGGAGTTGGCTGGATATATCATTCTGTTCAAATTAGTGCTTTTCCCCATACAAACTGAAATGAACAGCAATATCTCTTCCTGTCTATCCCGTGTAAATGCTGTTCAAAAGCTAATGAGCATATTCAGATTGTTGTTGCCATTTAGCCTGGTACCACTTGTTATGGCAGCAATAGAAACGAAGTGATCAGCTTTTAAAAGCTAATGTTGCCTTGACAAGTATGGAACATTATCAGATGTTTATCAAAGGAACTCATTCTAAGGCTGTGGAACATAAAGTAACTGTTAACATGCACAAAATATATTTGTTCATTCTGCAGCTACTAGTTACAATATCTGAACTATAAGTGATATCTCAGTTGAGCACAGGTAATATTTGCTTGTGTAAGTTACAAGAAAACCAAACCAACCTATTCTTCTATGAGAGAAATAGCAGCTGGAGACATCCATTGTTAAAAATCTTCAAATCCTCACAGAAGCTGATTTTTTTTTTTTTTGAAAGCTAGGGAATTTGGAATAAAAATAAACAGGTGTCATAGCATTGGGTTTTTGCGTGGCATGTTGCATAACGTAACGCTTGAGACCTCGAAGCATGAAACAGTACCAAATAACAAACAGATATCAATATGGAGCGAGACGATTGAAAGTTTGGAAAGCATTGATTACACACTATTGCATAGCCCCTATTACTTACAGCACCCTTCTGGAAAGCAAAATTAATTTGGATTATTTACTAATGTGGTTTCTAGAGCAGTGTTAAGGAGGTTTTGCTGGCCTTAGAGATATGAGCTGACACATGCTGGCAGGGGATCTGGAAAGTTCTGCCAGGGTCACAGGGCAGGTTAACTTCATTATACACAAAGGCAGAGTATTCTGAAACTGTGGCCCCAGCTAGACCTTCGGCTCTGAGATAAAGTGACAGCCCTGTGGAAATGAACCCATGCTCGATGAAAGTTATGGCAACCCTGTTCCTGAGACAGGTCTAAGAAAGTGCTCCACTGGAGGCATTAAAACTATGACAATTTGCCTGAAAACTTGTCCCAGGGATTCGTAGTCACCTCAGCTTTTTCTTTCCTCACTGTTTTGTCTTTTTCTTATTCTTTTCCTTCTTATTTTCAGATAGTCTTGTGTATTACGGATCTAATGACCAATCTGGGTGATAACACAGAAATTTAAGCAGAAGACAGTAAGGGAAAAGAATTCTATATGATCCTGAGGAAGGAGCAACACTTTTAAGGCAGGTTAAAATTGCAAACAGAAAAAAGTAAGATTTGTTTTCACTGTGTTGTGTCTGGAATAAAGAGAGTCTGAAATACTCAAAGTTAATTTAGATATTCAGTGTTAACTAGCTTGGTTTTGTGCTGCCAAGAGTGTACTCATTCTTGCTGAAAATATACCTGGAAATTATTTTTAAATGTATATGTCACATCAGATTGCATGGTGCTATTTGGAGGTGAACCTCTCATCCTGTGACCTCACATCACTTCCCAGCTGCTTTTGTGCAGCTCACAAAAGTCTAATAGCAAAAAATACACTTCTCTTCACAGCATAAGGGGAAGCAGGTCAAAAAGGTGGGGGGAAAAGGGTGTAAGTAACTCAAATTCCTCTATGGATTTAGGCATCGATTGTCCAAAGCTGTAACCTGGTTGCTTAGTGATTGCTTTTCAGTGATTTTATACCAGTGCATAAACTCCTTGGGGAGAACACTGATATGACAGCATCAGATTTGCTGCCTTTTTTCAAGTTCCTCTCCACTTCCAGAAAGTGAGTTTGGCAGTGTAGACAAGATAAACCACTAAAAGTATCACAACCTGAATTTCTCACTGTGCCTCCATGTACTGGGGGTACAGAGCTCCCTGATGCCAAACATGCATTTTAGTGATGTAAAAGACAGCTAACATTCCTGTCTTTTGAAAACAACACTTGTAAGCACACTGTGGATCAGAAGAAATTGCCCTTATCTTGTAGCTTTAGGCCACTGGTTTAAGTTCAAGTTGACATTTGCAGCTCACTGAATCAGTGGTGCATGGACATTCACCACATAAAAACCACTGTACATAATCCTGTAAACTTGGCAGTCATTAAATTACAGGAGACTAAAACTGATGTTGACGCAGAAAAAATTATCCAGAACGGTAGGGAAGGGTCTGAGAACGTGATGGGTCAGAGGCAAAAGAGGGACAGAAAGTTGAAAATTCTTATTTGGTCACCAGTTATTACTTTTGCCCTAAATTTAACTCTTTCATTAAGCTTCTTAGGCATCAAAGAAAATTAAGAGAGAAACAGCTGCTATTTCACAGTTTTTAAGGAAGGGCTGTTCATAAGAGAAAAAATGAGGAATGTGTTTAGAGAATATAATAGGATCATCACTGAAAAATTTTTCATGCACTTGTTAAATTGGAAGGAGTTTACTGCTACAGGAATTTGCACATTTTTTTGCTTATACAATGAAGTAAAAGAGAGCAGCATAGAGTGAAATAGATCCTTTGCTATAAAGATAAAACATGACATTTATTCCTCCTTATGAAGTGAAAACACACAGAATCAGAGTCAGAATTACTATACAGACATCCATTTACAGATGAAGACTCATCTATACACAGTATTGTTTTGCTTCTGAAAACTGGAGCACATTCAAATATTGAACACGTCCCACACAACACTACAGAGTAAAGAATCTATACTCCAAAGCTTCTCTCTTACATGTAAAGCTTGTGCTCTTGCTACTTATTTGTCCATGTTAACAAGGAGAACAAATAAAAATTCAGTGAGACTGAAGGATTTAAAACGCACTGCAGTACTTTTCCAGCACACTTCAAACACTTTTGTTCTGAATTTTCATGTGGAATTATAGAATATCCTGAGTTGGAAGGGACACACTAGGGTTATGGAAGTCCAACTCCTGACCCTGCACAGGAAGTCAACCGCAAGAATCATATCATGTGCCCAAGAGCGTAGTCCAAACACTTCTTGAACTCAGTCAGGCTTGATGCTGTGATAACCTCTCTGAGGAGTCTGTTCCAGTGCTCAGCAACCCCCTGGATGAAAAGCTTCATGTCATTCCCTTGGACCCCATCAGTGGTCATCAGCTAGGAGAGATCAGTGCCTGTCTTTCTGCTTCCCCTCATGAGGAAGTTGCAGACTGCGATGAGGTCTCTCCTCAGTTTACTCCTCTCAAGGCTGAACAGACCAAGTGACCTCAGCCACTCCTCATATGGCTTCTTCTCTAGACCCTTCATCATCTTTGTAGCTTTCCTTTGCACACTGTCTAATGTTTTTATATCTTTTTCATATTGTGGTGCCCAAAACTGCACACAGTATCAGTTTTTCAGATAAGAGTACCTACACTTGAGTCTACAATCTTATTATCATGTCTTTCTTTGTTGTGGCTACTTGTATGAGTAAGAATATTTGGTCTTCAAAGAGGTTTTTGGAAATGAGTCCTTAACGTGTTTTAGAACTTGAATCTGTCCATTTTTCTGGGAAAAAAAAAAAAAAAGGTCAAGACTCAGGAAGAATTAGTGGAGTCCTCCATAGGGTGACTAGTTATACATGGGACTAATTGTAGCCCCAAGGATACACTGCCTGTATCCTTCCCAGACAGTTCAGTAGGAAACATAGAGGCAAGACCTATTGGAAGAGGATATGCCATTTATTAAGAGATAAAATAATTGTCAGAAGTTAAAACAAACAAACAAACCAAGCAGACTATTTATTCCATAGTTGCTCAGGCACAAAAACATACAGCTGGCACTTAGGCTTGAAGAGGATGGTGAAGTAGAAGTTAGATTAGCGAGAAAACCTCAGAATTTTGAAACCAGTAGTAAGGCAATTTCTAAGCAAAAAAATATTTATAGTGGCCAAAAAACCCTTTACAGTAACCAAGAAAGGGAAAATTTCTAGCTTTCAATTTCTACCAGATTCAAACTGGAATATCTAGTCTATAACAACATGAAATTAAGGCAATTTTGATTTATGAGACAGAAAGGGACTAGTAGGTAGGGGGGTAACAAATGGAGTCACTCATACTTTTGAAATCCATTTTTTCATTGTCTTCTTCATATTACGTTCAAAAAGTGTTAGACCTTCCTTGATCTCAAGAATGCCTTTTAGTCTCCTAATAACAAGGGAATCAATTAAGAATAGAAAAGTAAGGGTCCCCAATGGGTTTTTTTCTTCCCTTCTTAGGTCACACTCAGATTTATGCAAGGGAGAAAGTGATCTGAAAGAAGGAGTAGTGAATTCTCTCACTTCTTTTTTACAAAATTCTTTAGATAGTGAATTTATAACCAACAAAACCAAAAGACGTAGTATGGGTTTCTACTGACATCCTAAAAACCTCACACTGAATAAAATGAACAGTTGCTTGTACTCACCAAAGGATTATCTCATTTACATTTTGAAAAGGGATTACAGTGCCTTTAAAGGACAGGCATCTTTTGGGCTAATTAATTTTCTCAGACTAACTTGCAATGCGTGGTGAACACTTGATTAAATATTAATATAGGGTATGGGGTCACACTTTTTGCAGTTTTCTAAATCTGTTAGTGTATTGTCAGTGGGTTAAAAATGTGTGTGCGTGAATTTTTTTTTTGTGCATGTGTGTATTTATGTGTTGTGGGAGAAGTGAGAAAATGAAGAGGATTAACAGACATTTGCAATATCTGGCTTCTTCTGGGGAATACAGGAAAGTTTGCAATAAGTGAACAGAACACCATACATTTAATCTCCATTGGTAGAGTGATACGGTTTTAGAATCCAAAAATTTCTGAATGCTATGCATAGATATATGCATAAATATGGGATATTTAGTGTAAGGTTTTCACAGAAACATTCAAAAAACATCAGGCTGAAGAGTGTGGTACCTTAGATCAAGGAAAAGCCCCACACTACCCCCTAGTGATCAAAGTTTGGTGACCTCCAAATAACAGAAAACACAGTAAGTGGACTTTAGATCACAAGAACAAAAAAATGCCCAGAAGCGATGCAAGTCACTGCTGGTGTTCTTTACTTAGGATCCTTTTCATGATAGAAGAATAAAGCAATGGCTGTCGAAAGGCTACAACTTCCAATTCCTTGGTCTGAAGCCTCAGTCTTAGTAACCAAACAAATATAAAAATGTATATATTCAGGAGAAAAAACCAAAACCTCAGGGGAGATATTTCGAGTGTTAGCATTTGTAAAAACAAAATAAACTAGAAGGGTTTATTGCAACCTTACAGTAGTTAAAAGATTTTTTTTCAGTTTTATGAGCTATTTGCATTGTTCACATATACTGATTTAGCAGGTATCATACATACATTATTTGTTAGCTTTACAAAATCTTGAAATTATACAAATCAAAAGCCAGGACTACATGTGTATGTGTGGTTAAACTGAAACCAATTAAGCACTGGTTTATGCATCAGAGACTGGAATCTGAATCTTAAAAGAAATAGGAATCACCAACAATAATTTCAGTATAACTTTGCAGAGATTTTTGTCATGTTTCACTAAAGTAAATAAGAAAACATAAGCAGGGTCAAGGCATATTCTAAGTTAAACCATTGGAGCAACTCATATGTTGAGAAGTAACTAAATCAGGGTGCTTTTTTATGTAACAAAGATGTCCCAAGATAAAACCGAAAATGGTTCTGTGTTTATTTCATCTTGACTTTTTTTTCTATGAGTGATAAAGCAGTCAGCTTCTCAAAGGAGTGAGAAATCACAAAATGATTTGGAGAAGCTCTCTGAGAGGTTCTGCTTTTGCTGACATAAATTTCATGCCCTATACACAGGCAGATGATCTGCACTGGATTCTCTCTCTTCCACATTAACTAAAATCAAAGCCCTGAAAAGTAAAGACCTTTCACTACCACATGAAGAAGAGTTGTTGTATACCATTACTGACTCCAATATGGTTAATTGTTGTTGATCCTTCACATTCTAAATTTTTCATCAAGTTTATTAGCACAGCATCTTGGAACCTCTCAAGTTAGTGCATGAAGTCCCATTTATAAAGCTATATTCCTCTCTCTTTTCCAGAGGACACTCCTTAAGGTCATCCTTTTTATTCTTTGTTTTCCTTTAGCAAGTTCTTCTGAGTGTGCATCCTCTTTTGTTGCAGTTGTGGGAAAGCTTCATCCTTGCAGCTGGCAACTTCATAACATGTAGGAAAGGGAGATATCAAAAGACCTGACAGCTCTTAGATTAAAATCATCAGGGCAATGGGACACTAAATCTGATATTCCATTTCATGATAGGCCACCAGTGTAAGACAGGCCATGCAGGAAGCACTCAACAATATGATGAAAAACATCCAGAGGAAAATAATGCTAATAGAAGGGGGGAGGGGAACGAAATGAAATCAGGCATTGAAATTTCTTAGAGCAGATGCACTTTTCATTGAGACAGAGCAATGTTGTGTTAACATGAGAGCAATAGCTGAGACAAGCAGTAAAATCAAGATAGTAACAAAGATTGGAGGTATGAGAAGGAAAATCCACAGCATCCAGAAGAACAAAAGACCAAACAAAAATAAAATGCAAGATTGTGCCACACAGTGGTGTGTCACACACACCTTGGTGCACTCCCAGACCCATAAAAAAAATCCAAAATCATGGCCTGTGTAAATAAAGTTTAAAAATAAAATTAAAAAAAAAAAAGAGCCAAATATAAATATAAATCCAAGAAAAAAAAATCAAAGGTCTTGGAAGAAAAGAAACATCTATTATAACCCCCAGAGTCTGAAGGTCTCTCCAGAGATGTGTACTTACAAACATTATACACTACCTTTAAAATTTTATAATTATTATGAATTAATATGAAATTAAAATGAAAAATTCATGCTGATCCTGTATCTGTATTCCAAAGATGAATATTTAATCCTATTTCTATCAATATTATTGGGGAAAAAGAGAGTAAAGGACTGATCCTTGGCCGCAAGGCCAAGTGGCACAGGCTGTATCATATCCAAAGTGCTTAGGGCTGCCCCTCTCTAGAGAAGATGTGTTGGAGAAAATTAGCTGAAGTAGTCCTCAAAAGAACTGGGAAAGAAGTTGAAAATTAATCATGTAGGCATTCAGGATTGTATATTTCTGACTTATATTTGTCTATGTAGACATGTCTAGAACCTCTGCAATAACCTAGAAAAGATGGCAATAATTTTATCCAAAACAAAATAATTTAAAATGGGGAGGATTTTTTTTTCCAAGTCATTTACTGCATATTTGTACAGCCACATTTAAGACCAAGATTATAGGATTTTATGCATTTAAGTTTTATGATAAACACAAATACTTGATAGTTTACTACTGCTGAGGCTGATCTCCTCAGTTATTGAATCCTTTCTCAATCCCTCATGAAACTCACACAGCATCATGAAGTCTGAGGAATTCATATTTGTCATGCTCACAGGTAGAACTCCAAGAATAAACTAGTGGTATACACATTTTAATAATTAATCCCTTTCCTTCTCACTTCCCTCGAGATTGATTTGTATCTGTTCCCATCTCCTTATATCTATATTTATTTTGTTTCTTACACACGTTTAAATTTAATCTGATTGTGTCCTTAGGCCTGTTGTTGATAATTAAACCCACGTATTTTATTGCCTACAGCATGCATTGCAAACTCTGTCTCTAAAAATGAGTCTGAAGCTTCCCCTTGATCTCAGTAAAATTATGGTTTGGTTTCCCTTCTGATTAATTTTGTATTGGGTGTAGCTTTAGATTTTTCAGCTGGGGTAAATATGCATTCCTATCTTTAAGTCTAAAGCACTTTTTCTGATTGATGTCAAGTGAATATTTGACCTGTAGTTCAAACCTGTTAGCAAAGATGGAAAGAGTAATCAAATGCCAGTTTTGTCTGGGGCTGCAATTTTTTTCCTTTATATATATTTTTATATATATATATTATTTTTTTTAGTGCTAAACTTATTAGTCATATATGTGCAATGTATCTTACTTTAGCAACTGGAGATTTAAATTTTTCAGAAAAAGAGTAAAGTGGAAGGAGCGAGCTGGCCAGCAAATTTGGGTATCTAGTCAAATATATTATGCCAGGGAAAATGTTTCACTACCATTATGAATTCATACACTGACCTAAGATTTACAAATTCCAGGATCAGAGGTCTTCTTAATGACAATATAAAAGCAGATTGTAAACTTATTTGCCCATTTAATAGACACGTTGAAGACACAGGAACTGTTCAAATGAACAATGCTTCCAAAACAGCTAGGAGCTGATGGGCTTTCATGTGTAAATCCAATTATTACTTCAGTTTTTTCCAGGTAATGCCATATTAACCCATCATGACAGAAAATACTGTCTGTTTAAACCATAGATTTGGACCAGAATGAATTTCTACATGGCAGATGAATGCCCAGGGAAGGAGCTTTCTGGAAAAGCATAGAAATTATTTTAAATAAGTACACCATTGAACATACCAGCTTGGTAGAGACTTCAGAAAATGCATATGTACCCAGAAACATATATTCTGATTTCACCAGCCGTATTAAATGAAAGATAAACCCTCTTTCTATATACATTTTTTTTCTTCTTAAATCTTCACAGGAAAACTACAATGGTAGCATGTATAAAAGCTGTGGGTCAGTGAACAACATTCCAGGTTTACAATATAGAACTTTAAACAGCCGCACTGAATATCATCACTAAAGGGAAACATTTTCATTAATTTTTCTTTTTCCGCCCTGTGCCATGTAGTTCTGCTTTATGATATGCTGTGCAAACACATATTTCACACTCACTGAGTCTTGGCTCTTATCTTGCCATTTTTTGATCTTGTAAATAGAACCTGACAGATTCTTTAGGTTGCCCTCTTCTGCCTTTTCCTTCATTTCCTTATTCAGTAGAATGTGAAAAAAAGTCTATGAGAAACTTTGAGAAAGGTATTTAAAACAGACCATTCCAGAAGACACTGTAATGAGGGGACAGTGGCTTCATGCAGAATCTCAGCAGAGTTTAACCGTACACCTTGGTTGTAGACATCTGTATGTTCTAACACAAGTGACTGCTGTATAACCTGAGAACACACTGTGACATTCATACACACGCCTTTGACAACACCACCTGTACATATTGCTTGTAAGAACTCATTGCTATGGAGATGTGTCAGTGTTAACACTCTCACTGAACTTTGATGTACCATCTAGAAAGCTCGGTATTGTGTGGGTAGAAGATTAGCTTTGCTTGCTTGAGAAAATCCTAGAAAAATGAGAACAAAAGTGATGTTGCTGAACACCACCAGGGAGGTGATCTCCACCACGTGCTGTGATCAGTGGGAAGGGACTCATCTGGTGCTGCATCACCCAGAGTTCCCAGTGTCAGCAAGGATGTAAGACTGCTATTACCTTTTCTGTTACTGTTATAAAACAAGTAACCAGCTTTGAGTATCTGTGCCTTTCTTATGGCACAGATACCAAAGGATCCAAAAGTAACCAGTACCTCCTTGGTGCAAATCAGTATTGAGGAACTAAAGGCAAGTGAGCCTAATGCTGCAGAAAGCACGATTCAGAAACACATTGGCATTTCTTCCTAGTAATCTCTCTTGAATATGAGTGCCCTTGAAGTCTCCCCATTATTGCCATTATTTGCTTTCTTTTGCGATTCTTTTAACTGTTCCAAATGCTATTTTACACTGGACACCTATGGACTGATGATATTATTGGCCAAGTTGTTCCTAGCGAGAAACAATCCTCCCACAGAGTCATGTCTCTGGTACTGAATACCAGAAATTCTGGACTTTGTTTGTATTCAGTGCATGGCTGTTGTAATTCAGCACAATACCACTAGAGCAAAAGACACTACATTGATTTTCACTAATGAGCAAAATACCTAGCCTCTTTTATTTTTTAATGAAAAAGGCCTGAATTTTAACAAATTGAAAACATAGCTAAACAGAAGTGACTAAAGCCTTACTTCTCTTTTATCACTATATGAGCAGCAGCAAATTCTACAGTCCCTTCCTCATGCATTAAGCTTGTATTTCCATAGCAGTAGTGGAATTCTGACAATAAAATTCCAGCAAGTATTTTAGAGGTTGGGATACATGAAAATCCAGGAGTTCAAACTCAGGAGAGACTGGTGACTAAGCAGCCATTAGCCTTTTCTTCTAAAAAATTCATGCAGCTATTTAGCATATTTCCTTGCCCACGGTTTTTCAGTGCCTGTGTCACAGAAATCTTGCAAAAAGATCTCAGTCATTACAATTCCACCCTTGATTTTTATTATTATCTTAAGATCATGAATGCCCATGTTTATGCCACCTCAGCAACAAACACTATGGCTGGTTTTGAAGGCAAATCATGAATGTGAACATAGAGCTCCCCTGCCTGCCCCAGGTGGAGAGAAACAGTAGAGCTTTCCATTAAAGATGAAATTAATAGAAGAGTTTCAGGAGGTAAGCCAGGGGCTGACTTCCTTCCCAGCACTGAGTTGCAATACACAAACAGTAATTTACAGATTAAGTGCAATGCTAGATAATGCATCAATATAGATGATGCACTGAGGTTGCTATAATTGTATATCCTGATCTTAAAGGAATTGGAGGCAGAAAGAAATATTCTGAAACAAGTTTCTGACTGCCGTCTTCCCCTGCTCCCTGTGATTGCTGTACTGTAGATAACATGATGTGTCTCAGAGGAATGATGGGGAATGTAGCCAATGCTGGCTCAGGAAGGCTGCAGTCCTCACACTCAGGGGAGTGCCAATACAATGATTAGGATTTAGGGCAGGGCTAAGAAACCCTAGGGACAGCCAAGTTTTGAGGAGAAGTTTTAATATCATTGTTGCTGATATTGTTTACAATGCAGACAAACCTGAAGACAGCTGAAATTAGAGAACAGCTCAGGTCTTGACACGGAGAGGTTATGGACTCAAGCATTGTGTTACCACCTGCACAGGGACATATTATTGATATGTGATTGTCTCGAGAGACACACTTCTGAATTTTATTTGCCATGTCGGAGCTGGGGAGAGAGCAAAAGCCAGGTTTAGATAACTCAACAATAGGGTTTTAGGTCATGTCTTTTCCTGTGTTGCTTATTCACTAATTTCAGTGAACAAAACCTTGACTTATAGCTTATTTACCCAAACACTGCTGAATGCAATCTAGTGAGTATGAGCAAAAGTTCATAGAGGTTCTCAGAAGGATGACTGTTTGTCAAAAATATTCTACATGTTGCCTCCAATTCTCTTTTGTTTCCCTTCTTGTGAAGTGTTAAGATTTTGATATATGCTGTGAGTTCAAGTATTAGACTAAAACACATTTATTGTTAATCAATATTTAAAGCTAAATTTTGCACCGATTTCTATCACATGAAGCTACACTGTCTTCATGGCAACAGTGTGAGTTAAAAAATATCAGCATCACCTCTTTCTCTCAAAAAAGAAAAACACTTAACATAATGTGCATGCAAACAATTTATGAATGTGATGTATCCAAAGCTATCCACTTAGTCTGGTGTTTCAATATTTGTGAATTGTATGCAATAAATATTGTACTTCTGTTCTATTTCAAATAGTAAGATAATAGATAATAAGTATCTCTAATGATTAATTGTTTTTACTCTCAAAATTTGCAAACAGTGTGCTCCTGTGTCTTGATATCTGGATTTTTATTCAGTAACCAAAAATACTGAGAGTATGATGCTAACTGCATGTGACCTGTTGTAAGCTTTATTAACTAAAAACAAGCTATTTCTTGTTTCTGACCACAGCTCTATATACGAGGCATTGACAAAATATGAAGGAAGTACAGAGGACAGGGCCAGGTAATCACCAACTTTAGTTCTAAGAATATTCTACTCTGGAATGCAGGTGATTGTGATTCAGCATAAAAGGCAGCTGCAAGCCACTCAATATTTTCTTTCATTGGAGAAATAAAGAAATTATCATCCAGCCTTCTAAATAACACACCTTCTTTCTAACTTCATCAAGATTTATTTCTGCTTTCTCTTTCATTGTTAAAAAAGAAAAAAATAAATTTAATGATACTATTCTCATTATACAGCTATCAGTTACATAAAATATCTTTGTTTAGAGGCCTAATAAAATTGGTCATATAAAGAGGAAATGAGATTTTGAATGTAAAACGAAGCTGACAGTGCTCTTCTATTACTATGGTCTTATTAGGAAAAATTCTCTGACATCTGTTTATCCCCTGCAGCCAACCTTGTATTCAGAACACAGTAATTGATTCACAGCATCCACTGGGGATCTAACTGGCTCACTTTTCCACACCGCACTACACAGGTATCTCTGCAGCTAATTCTGAATGTACATCTACATCGTTATCTCCTGGTGAACTGTGACCCGAAACACTTTGGAGGCCCAGATGAAAGTGCTTCCTCACCCCTCCAGTGCTGGGGGTGCAGGCGTTTCTGCAGCGCGGCAATTCACCCAGGACACCCAATCACAACCAGCCCCTTTGAAGCCCCGCTCAGCTGGGAGACCATGAATGATTCATGGCTTCTCTACACACACTAAAGGGGGAAGAGCAAAGCTAGTGTGTATTATTCAGGACTGCATCCTCAATAAGCCTCCGTGTTCAGCAAATTGCTACAATGTTTTCTGCTTAGTCCTCACCTGTACACAACATCTCTTTTTGTGTACAACTTTCTCATTTTAACAAAGACAGACTGATCATCTAAGAGGCCATGTTAATTAACACCAATGCAAATAAATAAGTCCGGTGTCAGTGCACAAAGCCAGTGTTCGAAGAATTATAAGGAAATTAAGGAAGACCAGACAATCCTAATTTTACAGTGGTTGAACTACCTTTTTTTTTTTACCCTCTTACATTTCCACTACATCACACAGGTTCATTTGCAACCCAGTTTGGTTTTGTATTTCAGACTTCATACATACCCTGTCTGTTTGATGAAAGACTATTAACTCCAGTTCAATGCTGCAACAACCAAATGTCACAGAGGTTGGCATTTGCAATTAATACCTGCTAAAGAACCTCGGAATTTCTGGGCATCCAGATGGTAGAGCCAGACACCATTTCTGGAAGTGTGTCTCTTGATAACCTCTTGCAGGAAATGTATCACTTCTCTTATATTCCCACTCTCAGAAACATTTCCAGAACAAAAGGTAATAATGGCTCAAATAACAAACTCTATCTTTTCATTCAAATACCTCATTATACACCTGTGCTGATGGGATCAGGAGACTGCAAACTCCTACCAGCCTTTTCACACCATTCACACAGACTGTCTGGACCCTGCTGAGGTCACAAGTTGAAAGCCCTATTGCTTAAAGGTAAAATTCAGAAAGTGGTAAAGACAAAAGATAAGTCAGTTCCCATTGTCCTCTTCATTGCTGGCAAACAGAGGAGGTGGTACAGCTAAAAGTCACTCATGAGAGAATGACAATAGTGCCAAGAAAGCAGAGAATTAACTAAACTGTTTTTATAACTGCAATTTTAACATTCCAACTTCTCAATATACTTGTCTTTGGAGTTCAGTTACCACTACTCATCATCAATTTCACATACTTTCAAGGACAATAATTACTAGATTAGTGAATTAGGTGAATACAAATCTACAGGGAAAAAAAATCCCAGTTAATCTCTTGATTTTGGGGACCTGGGGGTACAGGTCAACACCCAGCTGACCATGAGCCAACAGTGTGCCCAGATACCCAAGAAAGCCAATGGCATCCTGGCCTGTATCGAATAGTGTGGCCAGCAGGAGCAGGGAAGTGATCCTTCCCCTGTACTCAGCACTGGTGAGGCCGCAACTTGAGTACTGTGTCCAGTTCTGGGCCCCTCAGTTCAGGAAGGATATTGAGGTGCTGAAGAGTGTCCAGAGATGGGCAACAGAGCTGATGAAGGCGCTTGAACACAAGTCCTGTGAGGAGAGGCTGAAGGAGCTGGGAGTGTTCAACCTGGAGAAAAGGAGGCTCAGGGGTGACCTTATCCCACTCTACAACTACCTGAAAGGAGGTTGTAGCCAGGTGGGGGTCAGCCTCTTGTCCCAAGCAACTAGTGACAGGATGAGAGGATTTTGTCTTAAGCTGTGCCAGAGGTGGTTTAGGTTGGACATTAAGAGGAATTTCTTCACAGAAAGGGTGATTAGATATTGGAATGGGCTTCCCAGAGAGATGGTGGAGTCACTGTCTCTGCACGTGTTTAAGGGAAGACTGGATGAGGTATTTAGTGCCATGGTCTAGTTGACAGGGTGGTGTTCGGTCATAGGTTGGACTTGATGATCTCTGAGGTCTTTTCCAGCCTAATTGATTATGAGATTCTATGACTTCAGAAGACTTTATTGTAAGGCTTATGATGTACCTGATTCAAGGTCCTTAAAACAGGTTCTACCACATAGGAAACACACTGGTAGGACTGGACTTCCTACAGAACAGGTAGTCACTATTACTTTTCTTTTAAACGTGAGAGAAAGAGGAAAAGGAACTGTTTACAGCCCCTCAGGAACAGCAAGTTTTAGGGAAACACTGTCTTGCCTGTGAAATCCAGTCTCACTAGGCAACAGGGACTGGCTCTTTGGTTTTATTCCTCCTGGCTTTGTGAACCCTGCACCTTATACTGCAGTCCAAGTTCAGTAGGAGCCAAGAGCGCCTACTGAAAAAGAAGTTGTGCATGGAAAGCAAATTTCTCTTTTACAGCTTGAAGAATTAGCCATAGAAATGAAGCACACCACCTCTGCCCTGTGAAATAAGGGGTAAGTAGGAACAACATTTAAGTGAAGATTTTGCAGAGAGACAAGAAGTAACTTCCTATTAAGTATGTTCGTGTTTTGCTGTCCTGATACAATTGATAAACTCAGGAATGGGCAGGCTGCCAGAGAGACCCTATTCCTTAACACTTTTTACAAGATAATGACCTCTAATTCAACACATCGGTCTTCAGCATGACTATTCTGAAGCCCTTATATTTGGTTGTTAGGCTTTTAGTTACGGGGTGTGCATATTCCACACACAGACCAGATACCACAATTTGCCATCCTGCAGGTCAATGAAAATTTTTCCAATAATCTTGTACAAAAAAATACAGACTCTTTGCTCGCATTTAAGTAGCTTCAACTAACATAATGAAGTTCATATATTCAAAAAGAGTTGATCTGAGCTTAGAATCACAGTTGAGGGATAAAATAAATGAGTTTTCCATACCAGTCCTTTAGAGTTTTTAAACTATTAGTAAAACAAGAAAAGTTACTAAAGGACAGAGGAATTTGCTATACCAAAATAAGGAATATCCAAGGCAGACTTATTCAGTAGGAACTGCACATATATACATGTATGAATATACATACATGCAAGCATATATATACGAAGTGATTATATGTAGAACAGGCTCTTTAAATCCAACTCTAAAAGTACCCGTTAAAAGGTAGTGTTACTACAATCCTACAGTCTAGGATTCATTGGCTGGGTGTTCTAAGTGCTGGGAGATACAGATTTGCTCCCTGTGAATGTCTCCCTGTCTGCACAGTGCCTCTGATACAACAGAGAAAGGCAAATCTCTGTCTCCTGCTGGGCTAATCTATATTTGGTGATTAGAGCACCCTAATTCAAAAATGTGCATGGAAAAATATTCCTTCAATCCTCTTCATGTAAACAACCGTCTAGGAGAGCTGTATGATTAGATCAGGTTTGTAGTCTCAATACTGTTATGTAAAAGTCACCTCCATGTTCAAACTCAGCTCTTCCAAACTAACAGTGTTAGTTTCAACACAAGTTCTCACGGTCTACTAATGGTTTTAAAGTCCATTGCGAGGTATTGTTCCTATGAATTATTTAGAGAAATTGTGCCTAATTTAGGTATTTGAATTGTATGTAAGGGCTAGACAACTGAATATGCGGCAATGCAGCACTCAGCTCTGAAGTGTCTCATCCCATTTTTGATATAGTTTTAAGATTTAAAGGCATGTTTCTCTGTCTAACACAGCAAGCTTTGGCATCCAAGCAGTACTAGGGACTGAGCTTGGATTTAAACACATTAAGACTGATCAAATGTTAGCCACTGAAACAGATATTCTAATGTAAATTTCAACTCATGTTGAATGTTATATTGTTAAAACTGTTCCTAAGTTTTTCAACTTAATACACAGTTAATTTCAGTATATTTAGTTAGCTAAACATTAATTTTAGGAATATCTTTAATTTTGATTTCTATAATATCTAGGCTCTAAATTAATAATTAATTTTAGTATATAATTTTACTTTATGCTGAGTCTGTAACAGAAATGGCACAAATTGCTAAACCTGAAGTTTAAAGAACTGAATAAGATACAGCTTAATTGCTCAGTTTAATAATACCCATAAGAAAATATTTTACTTAAAAACAGAAACTGATTTCTGAACAATATAATTGCTTCATTAATCAGGAATTGCTGGAGTTCATACACCATCAACTTCTGACTAAGAAAAAAATCTGGTTTACCCATTTGTAAAATTATGCCTTCCCTCAGCAGTGCTATATTTTAATTATACTTTGTGACTAGCTGGATGTCCTTTCCAACGGGTATTTGCATTACATAAAATTGTAAAAGTTTTCTACAGAGTCAAACTTTTTTTTCCCTTGGTTCTTCAGTAAGCTGTAGAACATACAATATAATGCTGGTATATGATACATCTCCAGGCATTCAACTAGTAGAAACAGTAATAAGAGTAATACAGAAAACAATTATGATTACTGAAAAAAATCAGTTATTTGTCAGATTATAGCACTCAGAAAATTGGTTTCAGGATCAAATTAAAGATGTGGACACAATCCACTTCTTATTTACATCAGGCCTCCTCGGTCTACCTTTCTTCACCTCTGGCTTTCAACTGAGAGAGTAGAATAAGTATCAGGCCCCTCTAACTTAGCATAGATAGATGAGAAAGAAAAGCTAAACTTTTCCCTTTTTGTATTTTTGTTTATATTTTCATGTTTAACAAAAAAGTGTCAATATTCCCTTATATCTCAGACCTGAAGCTTAGAAAATAGCATTATGCATGTATTCACGGTTATTTAAATAACTAAGTACAGGACTTAGTCAAAATGTTGATACATATGCTGAGATTACTCTTGTGTGAATTTGGTGTCTACAGCTTATAGGTCTTTAGTGATGTAGTGATCCTGGGCTCCCTTTTACACCACTGCAAAGAAATGGGCATTGCTAGCCTGCAATTCATCTGAATTATTTCACATGTCTGCTTCTGGTGAGATTTTTCTAACCCAAGCCACAGTGTCAGGAAAGTGATGATTTAGCTCACATAGATACCTCTCTAAAGTTCCAAATCTAGGGTACGGTCCATACATTTTCAGCTGTCATACTGAGATGAAAATTGTTTTGAGAATTGCTCTAAAAGAAGAAAGGGTGCAAAGACAAACAGTAAGGGTTGCAAGTAAAAGGAGCCAAGTAGGAAAGAAAGTACATACACAAGAAAAGGATTCCAAACTCATGGAAAGTTGGAAGGAAGGTGAAAAGTTACTGCATCAAAGTGAGGAGTAGGTACCATATTAGAAAGAACTGACATGAGATAGGTAGTTGGATCTAAGGAGTTCAGAGCCATCAAGATGAAACCAAAAAGCCTCGATTTGATGGGAAAGCTAAAGGTAATCTAGTGAAAGAACAAGAAGAGCAAAAGCTCACTAGGGCACAAGCAAACAAGGATTGTAGATTGCTGCATCTGCGTGGCACAAATATAGAAATTCCACAGAGGAGGAACTTGCAAACACAGGAGGAAACAATGTAAAGCAGGGAGGATATCATACATGTGCATCCTTTCCAAAGATGCTGTGCCTTGAGATTCAAATGTTCCCTTAACAACAATCAGTTTTAGGAGATGAGAGATCTTCCCTAGATGCATGAGGAAGAAGTTCTTCATATATTTTTTGCTTCCTTTCTCTTTCGACCTTACTGTTCATTTTACTCTAAAAATTTTCAGGCCATTTGGCAGGCATGGTAGTCTCCTGCCTCTAAGTAACTGAACAGTTTAATCAAGCCACTGAACACTGACATATTCTTATTTAAGCAAGCACAGTAGGGTACTCTTTGTGACAATAACATCCTTTCAGGATGAAAAACGGGTAAAGGACTAATGAAAAGAAACTTAGAGTTATACATGAACTTATCTGACACACAGACAGAAATTCCTCATCTGTAAAGGGGACAGAAAAATGTGAAAGATACTTTAAAAGGGAAAAAAAGCTTGTTACACATTCTTCCCGTTTCCCAAAATTTAGCAGCATAATTTTTAGAGTTCTTAGCACATCAATCACCAAATTCTTGCAAAAAGAGCAGACAATTTCAAAGGCCATCACAGTTGTTCTGTAGGTGTTTTACTACTTCTGCTGTTCCACGTGTACAAACAATGAGTGTAAGCTTCAGCTTTACCCAGTTTGGTGTGGGTTCCTAAAACTGTAATACTGCCTCAACACTGCAAACTGAACCATTTTAAATTCACCATTCCTGTGATGAGGACATCTCCTTATTGCCAAAAAGCCATCAGCTGAGTAGCACCAAAAAAACATTATGTGTGTAATTTTCCAAGGAATATCACTTTTCTTTTAACTGTGTTAATATTGAGATGATGGAATATTTTGTAACCTCACTGGCTACAGTTATATAGTCAGTTTCA
Organism: Myiotriccus ornatus; assembly: GCA_036023395.1. Taxonomy (NCBI): domain Eukaryota; kingdom Metazoa; phylum Chordata; class Aves; order Passeriformes; family Tyrannidae; genus Myiotriccus; species Myiotriccus ornatus. The sequence continues at coordinate 68,358,690 of JAYRBT010000001.1, read as the reverse complement.
TACATGAAAAATAGTTTCCAAATATACAAGCAAATTGAGTATTTACAAGATTCTAAATGCTGGTAGTGTAAAGAATGAAAAAAATCAAACTTCTTAGTTTAATGGCATATTTTATTTCAAAAAATTTTATTAATGTTTATAATTTCCTAACAAAAACACCCATCATCTAAACAATTAAACTGATAAACTTGCCAAAGTGTGTATTTGTCTCATTCTGACAGAACAAAATTCTGCTAAAATGAGAGCAATAAAATTTAAATGATTAAACATTGGAATAGAAAAGGCATAAAACCCTTCAAAAATATGTAATGGATAAAATGGCAATACAGAATAGATATCATTGTTCACAATGAAATAAATTGCAAATTCACAAGTCTGGTCACAATGTCAAATGAAGTTTAGTTTGGGTGTGCAAGTTCAGAGAAATCAAAAGAAAAAAAAATTAGAAACTGGATCTAACACCTGCTCTTTAAGGTCATAAAGCTATTCCATCAACATAACTAATATTAAAATTACAATTAATTTCTTTTTTTTTTTTTCCATTAAGGCAATAGCAAAATTCCAAGCTACCGTAAATATATATTTTGGACAATATACCAAACAATATTATGGACACGTAGTATAATGGACAATGCATACGCATATCACATAGCTTAGATGTTTCAATGCCAAACAAGTATAGAAAGGCCACAAAAGTTGTAAGAAAGTCAACTCAGTCATGGGCAAAACTCAACCCGCTCCTTCTATTTAAACAAGTCTTACATTTTCACTTACTTTTTCTTTACGCCTTTTCTGGGTGCACTTTCACATTTCAGAGGAATAAGGAATTATTTCACACAATACGAGGTAAAAGTTCATCTTTGGGAAAGTGTGTGAAAGGAACTTCAGAACATTTTGAAGTGTGGAAATTATTGCTCCTAACTCTGAACCAAGGTGCTAAAGCCAAAGAAGGAAAAAAAAACACACAATATTGATTTTTCTTCAGAGAAAAAAAGAGTAGCTGTGTTTCTACTGATCCCTATCTGCTGAGCTCTCCCTTTCTGAGGCTATAGCTGTGCCTGCAAAATCTATGCTGTGAGCTTTATCAGGTCAAGCTATTAGGAACAGTGAGTTCACACAATGTTCAGGGACCTGTTTTTTGTACCCTTGCTAACAGTCCATTCTTCTATAAAGGACTTTCCTTGTTATTAACTAATCTCAGCACCTAGCCTTGAAAAAACATCAGTGAAGATGATCTTACTGGCTCTCTTAGTCCATACACACTGATTTTTTATTAGCCTATGAACTGCAATAAAAAGGTCTCTATCCAGCAGCACGTGAGTTAAATCCAGAGCTAAGCACAAGGAAACTGTATTAGTGCATTGCTATCTCACTGAGAGAGAGGGTTGGCCAAGGGGTTACAGAGATATCTATGTGTCCTGTCTTTGTGGCTCAACTTTGCCTCTCCCACTGGTGCTTTGCCCCAAAGGTACCATCCCATTGAGAATTAGCTGTAGTTTCAATGGAGAAACATCACTAGAAAACGCAATACAACATTATTCAGGTTCCCCTTACAAATTAGTGGTAGTTACAGTGAGAGGAGTCAGATCACACATGTGGCTGCAGTAGGTCAGTGAGGCCACAGCCTGGAGGAGGGACCTCCTTCGGGAGCTGAAACTGAAAAACTGCAGCATTTATAAATATTAAATCCAAGTTTAATATGTCTGTCCCTTGTCAAATCAAAGAGACAGTGAGGCATAATGTTGTATTTGCAATATTGATCACTTTAGGAACATTTTGATAACCCGAATTCAAAAGCAAGGTTTCAATTTGTGACCAATGAAACATGACTAAAATGTTTCAAAGAAAGTAAGGTTGTCCTTAAGGCTAAGAGCTTCACAAATTGCATCACTAGAAGTCTCTTAAATATAAGAAAGTAATTTAGATAAAGCCTTTTTAGATTTTTTTTCCCTACTTCTGAAAGTATCTCTTTAAGAGATCTGTGCTTAATTTTATTAATTTGGAGACGAAAGAAAACAGGCAGATGCATAACACTGACATCTTTATAAAATATTTAACAAAGGTATCTGTTGAGGTTTTCTTTATTTTCCTTTTCACACCATAAGCTTCCATCTACTACTTGACATAAAAAAAAAACAAGCAGGATATGAGCCAAATGGGAAGAGCATGTTGGATCTCCAGAAATCACATCACTAGAGAGCAAAATCCTTTTCTGACTTTCAGACTTGTGAGATAAGAAATGAGTATTGTTAACTTCTCACCAGGTAAACAGTACAGTTTTAAAGCATTCTTGTGCCCTTTTTTTCACTACACTTAACTCTTATCTGTGAAATGAAACAGGACTCAGCTGGAAATTTGTTGAAAAATGTTGAGAATGGGCCTGATTCCACCAACAGAAAGCAATTTAGAACAAATAAGGATAATTTTGGGTAGTCTTGATGGAGAAAAGATGAATGGGCTGATGAGTTTTCTAATATGCACAAATGTTTTAAAAACTGGCTATATAGATATGTTGAATGAGTAAAGGCCCGCAAGTCTGTATAATTAAGGGGAAAAGGAACATGGTGAAGGGAGTGAAACAAACTAATCTATCAGCCTTCCCTAGCAAAATGTTCACTTGAAAGGACAGAATGGATCTTTTCAAGAGAAAAGCTTTAGAAATCAATAATTTGAACTTAATAAAATCTTCATATGGGAGGATTTACTGTACTAGAGAATTACCCTGATACATCAAGACTATATTAAAAAGAAGTATAAAATACATACTTAAAAGCACACAACTGTGCACACGTATTTCTGCGCAAATATAGATTTTATTAACACACATATAGGTTGCTGGAATATCACTTATCCATTTTCTTCACAAGTTCTCATGACTTTCACTTCAAACTAAATGTTTGTGACTCAGAGAAACACATGAAAATGCAATCTATGCCAAAAAACCCAACCCCCCCAACAAAAACAGCAAAAAACAATAGCTCTGATATACGTTCAAGTCACCATGTCTACTTATTTACCTGCCTTAGCTTTAAAGGTTGTCAAGCAAAATTGCATATGCTATAAAGTTTTTTTTTATTCTCTTGAGTTGATGCATCATTGATGTGGTACTTAAATCTAGAATGTCCCACTCCCAAAAGTTGTGCTATGATTAAAGACATATCCCCATGATCTGAAAAGGCAATACTGAAGTAATGGTTCTTCAGTAAAAAAAGCTGTAATGCCTCCTAAACAGTGGACAAGAGCCTAGACAAAGGCAAAACTAGAGTATTAATTTTAACAGAATGGAAGATTTTTTTTTCCCTATCAGCACTGAATGATCGCAGTGCTAGAGTCACTTTCCTAAGAGTCATTCTTCTACCACATATAGATTAAATTCTATGCCTTGATAGATGACATTTCAATAGAAGCAATAAGTGCAGGCATCTTAGAGCAGAAGCTGCTTTTTTCTCCTCTTCTCATACCATCCAACATTATCATCTGTTACATTATCATAAACATCTACCTTTGGAGTCTGTTGCACATGTTATTTAATTATTTTGTCATTTACTGGAATTATACTGTGCACAGAAGGTTTTATCCCAACTACCTTATACTAATTTGAAGTCACTGGTCCTAAGTATCATTTCAGGAAGGATTTCAGATAATAGGCCATATTGAAGCAAGCAGTCCAGAAAGGCTATCAAATTTTCCAAAGAAAATAAGGGTTCATTACGAATGTACTTGCTTTCTGTACATTCCTACAAGAAACTTCTCCAAAGATTTACTAGTTCCAATGAAAAAATACTTCTGGAAAAGCATGCTGTAATAAGATTAAATATGCCTGTTACTTTAGCACTGTATATCATGCAAAACTGTTACACAACTCTTTGATCAAATGCTAACAAATGAAATCCCTCACTGCTTCACATAGAATGTGCACCATATTTACTTGATTTGTGCAAGAAAACAGTAAAGACCTGAATGCCTTTTGCACAACTTGCAAGAAGAAATTACAGTAAATGCATATTATCTGCTACAACCATCAAGGCATAATGGAATGGAATATCGCAAAGGAATATCCCATTCCCCTCACAGAATTAATGAACCCAGCATGGGTTTAGTTCCTATAAAACCTATCACTAATCTGAGATGACAAAAAAAACTTACTCCCAATCAGTTTATACTGTTGATAACTACAAGAAGTTCACACACTGGAAAATTATATAAACTGTGTCAGTGTCTGTCTGAACCTCATTAATTAAGGAGTCATTTTTATGTATAATGAACAATTAACTATGCAAAATTCCTACTATATGTACTTGCCTTGAGGCATTGTTTATTATGAAAGACAAAATAAAAATTGGGGTCTTGATCTGTCAAAGTGCTGAGAAACACAACTGAGTTCAATGCATGTTCAGTACCTTCCACTCCTTGTTTAATTCAATGTCAATTTAAGGTACTCAGCCTATCCACAATGTTCTTGGAGACCTGGGGTTTGGGTGCTGTTCTCCTATTCTGCAGTGTCACTTATACTTCTCACATAGACAAAGCTATCCCCTAAAAAGACAAAGTCTGCCAATGCAAGCCATGCTGCATCAGGCACTTTTAGTTTTTTTCCCCCATTTTGTTGTCATGAATTTTGAAATACTAAAAGCATTGGACTGTTTTAATTTGTTCACAGTCTTTACGCCAAGCCATAGTAACTTCCTGCCTTACAATGATTCCTATCACATTTTGTGGTGCCTTATAACAAGACTACTGAAACATATAAATCTTTTTCTTAAACATTGTTAATAAAATATTAAATTGTATATTAAAATTTTCAGAATGACATTCTCATGTCTTGAATTTATTTATAGAGGAAATAAAAGAAATTTTCCAAACATGCAGAGATTTAACCCTGCTTTATATTAATACAGAACATGTTGAATAGAAGGCAAACACATTTATGTTTATACAGTTCATATTTCCATTATCTATATATCTTTACATAATTTAGAACCATGAATCACAGTAATTTTCCAGGCAATAAAAATAACAGTCTTGAACTCTTTTATGTTTATTGCGTCTGTTTGCAATGTTACCTTGATTTTTCATGCTGAAATATCATCTGATTTTTTTTTTATGATTTTTTTCACCTTTTACTCTATACCTTTTCTGTTTTTACACAGATGTACACTCTGAAAGCATAACTCTCAAATCTGACTCTCAGCTTTGGTCAAGTTAACACACTGTCACTAAATCTGACTTATTAAAAAGAGTTTCCTAATTTTCTCTTTACAAAAATTTTGAATAGCTACTTATCAACACAATGCATCTCTCTGTTTCCACTACATAATAGCCATTAAAAAATATGTTTAACCCTGCTGCTAGTGAAATGCATCACCAAATCCTGGAAAAAAATATAAAGCAAAGGATCATAGTTTTTAAAACAGTGGAATGCGTGCACATGACATGCAGGTGTTCGAATTCAAATTCTAGTCTGCACCTTTGCAACCAAATGGGTATGCTGTCATATTGGTCACTCACTTTCAAACTCGTGTTGTTCTACTGACTGACAGAATCCCAGCTTAATTTTACTGGTTTTGTTTTTTACCCTTATGAAGTGTCTCTTCCTTTAATGCTTTGCAATTTGAAGAAGTTTGGTTTGGCATTATAGTGAATTTATATGAATCTCTCTTTTTATATATGTTTTGACCTTATTTGTCAGACAAACATAAATGAAAAAATACTAATCTTTTGTCTGTTTTTCCTCTGTGCACTGGTTACACTACAGTTCATTTTAAACATCATTCTAAAGGACTAATTCAAAGATTCATTTTTAATACACTTATCTTGCAGATAACTGCATGGAAATACAATTACTAGCAAAATAAAAAGCAAATATGGCACTTTGATCTGAATGAGGAGAGCAGAACCAAGCCAGCTGATTTCCTTTTGGGTTACATTTGTAGGTGTTATCAAAGAACTTCCAAAATAACTGTAGTTCTTCTAATCTGTGCCTTTGTTTTCATTTTATATTGTACCTTATTGTTTTTCTCTTTCTTAGCAGAGAATATTTTTTGATATTGCCATCTCTCAGATTTTTTTCATTCTTTCTCTTTTTAAATGTGAAAGAGCATGTTGTATGTCCATTCCTAGTGGTTTATTTTTCCTTAGAGAATTCCCAAGACTATGCACTGACAGATCCTAGTATCCAAGGGGGAGTCTACTCACAGGATTAAAGGCGAGAACCTCAATTAGACTATCTCTGATTTCTTCAGATGTTTTCTCTAATCTTTTAATATGGGATTAAAGTCAGCTAGAACCTAGCTTGTTTTTTTCTTAGCTGAGATTTTCTTTGTTGCAATGCAAGATAGAGAGAATTTTTGTTTCTGTATTAAAAAAGAAAAAAAAAAAAAAGGAAATGGAAAAGGAAAGGGGGAAAAAAAGGCTTATCTCTTTTTCCTAATTTGGAGTAATTCTAGTCCAGATGAGGATAATGAACTTTTGTCAGCTCTTATGTGATACTGCGTACAAAATAGCTTGATAAGCAATGTGAAGCATACACATGCTTCCCAAAGATCTGCAGGAAAACTCCCTCAGAGACTGATTAGCCCATGCTTGTCACAAGTAGGGGAGATAATTATGGGGGCTTAACAGTCTATATGGTGGATCTTTTGAGAGGAGAAGGGTAGATCTGAGGCTGTCTCCTGGATCAACCGTAATTTTTAATATTACAGATAACGTGTGTGGTTTTTTTAGTATATCCCTGGAGCCTGGGTAGTGACTCTTCCCATAGAGTGACATCATATTACTTTTTGAGAAGATAAAAATTGTTCAAATTAGATTATCCCTAATTAGTATAATCTTATGAACCATTCTGAAAAGTTTATTGCACCCATGCTGGCAGTCTCTGATTCCATATTGAGAGCTTCTTATTGCTAATCCTTAACCATGGAAATGAATTCACGGTACATAAAAGCAATGTTGTTGTATCTCTTCATTTAATAAACTCCACATTGCACTCTCATTCCAAAGTTAAAAGCTATTTTTATGGATCTCTTTATGTCAGATAACAAAATATTGCAACATTTTTATTTTAAGTAAAGACTATGTCATTCTAACAGCAATTTACATTCATTAGACTAACATGTTTGTTAAGCAGAGCTGGCAAGATTGGGGGAGGGGAGCTTTAACAAATGTTCTTTACTCTTATTTATGAACACGGACATCCTGTGAACACTCAATCCTGTGCATACATATTAAGTTAATAAGCAGAACAGGGCGTAACACAGCCACATTCCTGCTGTCTCATCTGCTGTCATTGACTGAAATGGTGTTTGTGGATGCTCTATCATCCAAAAATAAAGATGCAATTTTTCTTTCAGATGGGTGTGAGTATTCTGCAGAAGTAGCTTTTCTTATTAGAGGAGCACAGATGTTTGAGAGTTTTGAACTACCATCTCATAGTCTTTCTGGCATTTGTCTCTAACTGCACAACCCAGTAATTTTACATGCCTTTGAGTACAGCTTTCATCAAGGTGATATCCCACACCATTTTACCACCCAGTATTTCCTTTCAATCTCCTGCCTGAGTTTTCCTCACCTTTGCCCACCCCATTTTTGTGTATGAGTTGGTGGAGTTGTCAGTCTGTATTGCTGCAGTTGTTGCACTAGTACTATGTGGTCAGAGTAAAGCAGGTACTTGCACCTTCACAGTGTACCAAGTAGAAGAACTCATAGGATATACATCTTTCAGTGGAGGCACTGTCCTTGTGGCGCAGGTTAGCCCTCACTGCACAGCAGGCATGAGCTGTGGTCTGCAACTCTCCAGCTGAAGGAAGTGCTCCACTTTGTGCAGCCCTGCCATAAAAAATATACAACAAATTAGATTAAGAAGAGTTATTTTCTTCCTCCACTTCTGAAGGATATTCAGGGCCTGTGGTTATTGACAACAAAGCTAAAGTCTCGTAAGATATGCAGCCCCTCAGCAACATTCTGGGGAAATCCCAATTGGCAGTAAGTTGAAGTAACTGTATTAAATTTAGCAAAGGTTTCACTGACTTGCACTATCCACAGGTATGACCCTCTATCATGCATCTATGTTTCTGCTTCTAGTTAAGAAAACACCACCTCTAAATTTTCAAATGTTGTTTGACCTCTTCTTTGCAAACAGGGCTAAAATGGTTCTTTGTCTTCCTCCCTGAGTGGATGACCTAAACAGTGAAGCCTCATTTATTTGCATGGTGATATTGCTCTCACTGCGCCTGTCCCTAACATTTTATTACCACAGAACAGCAATAGGAGTACAAAGAATGTTTTAAAAGAGCAGAGAGAATCTCATGATTATTTCTGGGTCTAATCTTGTAACAGAGTAAGGCCAGGATAATGCACTCTGTAGTGACCCATGGATCAGTCAGATTTACTGAGACGCATTTCATTGATTTCTGACTATGAATTGCAATTGATCTGGCTACTCTTAGCTGTCCTCACAAAGCTAACCAGTGCCACTAATCCTCTTAAGCAGCAGTCAAGAGATGCAGATAAAAGCTGGTAATTCACCTTGGCTCAAATATCAGATCTCTTAAAAAAGAAAATAGACAGTTTATGCCTTGGATATAAAAATGCATAATCTGTGTGCTGACTGCACGTTGTGTCACAGTGGAGTGTATTTCAAAGCTATTAATTAAGACAATAAAAGAATGAGAGCTCAGAAAGAAAGTACTACTTACAAAAGGAGTAATTCTCCTATCTTTACCTATGAAAACAGCTGTAAAATCAAACATAAATGATTTTTTTAATAGAATTTTTGTACTTAGGTGAACCTGGGACCATGGGATGCAGCTGTTTCTGCAGACCTAACACTTCTATTTCAAGACAAAGGCAGGCAGTTTGCAGAGAAACACAGAATATCTAAGTGTAACATTTTGGCATCAGTCACAGTATATGAAGCAGGATGCTGTGTTAGGAGGAAACACTAAAATCAGACAATCAGTATCAGAATGAAAACACTGCACAGTACCATGAAGACAACCTTTTCAAATGTGGAACAAGCCAGGTTCAGCCTACAAATATTCTCTAATAGTATTCACAGCTTTTTCATTGTGGTTCCTATGAGAATATCTAAGCAATATTATGCTTTATGGAGAAATAGAGAGAAGGTGAAAGCCAGATGACTTTCTCCCATAAGCATGTGCACGTAAGGGCTTTATTGGAAGTGTTCACCACTATATCTGCAATTCTCTTTCACCTCCTGAAAAAAACTTTTTGACATCTCATAAAAACATAAAAACAATATTGTGAAAATTTGATGCTCAAAACACTCACTATGAAAGGCAAATAGTGATGAGTTATGAGCACAGTTAAAGGAAGGTTATTTGTCCAATCCACATGATGAAATATGTTTGTGTAGTCAAACATCATCAAATAGCAACCAAGCTGTGTGGGACTATTGATTATTAAATGGAAATTGACTCATCAAATAAATTATTTGCTGGGAATAGTTCATCCTGTTCTAGTCAAGAAGTCATACTGTGATTATTTTATATCTCCTCGAAGCTCTAATCAAAAGTGCATTCTCCTTTTGTTGCAGTCCTATGATGAATGTATATCTCTTTTCTTCCTTATCTCACTTCTGTTCCCTCTGCAATAGCAGAGGGCAGCCCTGTCACCTTCCCACCATGCAGCCCCTTGGCCAGGCTTGACTCCAAAGCCGTGAGTGTTTCAGGGTGGAAAAGTCACGTTCTGTGCATCACATTCTGCACTCCAGATCATGTACCAGGATTGACCCATGGGCCCTCACTTCAAATGAACTTTCTGAACTTAAAGAGGTAGTGCATTTTATCAGCCTAGGCTCCCTGATGGTCACTGAGGACAAACAGGCAGCTCCAAATGGCAGTTCACATCTTGAATTGAACCCACTCAGCAGATGGCAGTTCCCAACTCCAATTCCTCACTAATCTTCCTGAATTCAGGTGATATCATTTTTTTCCCAGAGGTTCTCCATCTTAATATGAACAAAATACCTCTTTATCCCACTGAGGGACAAAAAAGCACCATTTTCTGCCTATGCAGGGTTAGTTCTGAGCATTCATGGATCCAAATAAACCTTGAAGCTACTGTCAGGACTCACCACCTACAAGAACAGTAAACATTCTCAAGATGAAGTGATTTTTTTTTTTTTTAATAAATAAATACTTTAAGAGTTCTGAACTTTTGGAACATTCTATTACTTCCAGGCTTCTGACCTCATTATGATCAGTACCTGCAAGACAACATGAAGAAGGAAAGAATTAACTGAAACATTGCTGGATAAATAGTCCAATCTTTTTGGTTCTGTAAAATGAATTCTGGGTTTGGAATTCACTGTGAACATAATTCCTCAGAGCTTCCTGAATTAACAGTTGTGTAAGGTATTGGCTTCTGACCACTATTCCTCAAAAGATAATTCTGAAAGTCCTTCTCAGCTCATGAATCAGAATTTTCAATTTCAACTGATTTTCTTCCAGAGTTTTTGTTGTAGACAGCACGACTGGTATTGATACACACTGCCATGTGAACGAGACACCAATATTTTGATACTGTAACCCATTTCAAATCTCCAATTTTTTTTTACTTTTGTGTCCGTGATTTGAACTTTTAATGTTGAATTTTTATGGCTGTAATGTACTATTTGAGCAATCACGCTTGCCTAGAAATGCACAGTTGGACTTAGATTTGGGCAGATAGGGAAAAAATGTTTGTTGGTGTTATTTTTTCCTCCTGAAAAATATGAAGATTGTAGCAAATTTGAACAAGATAATGTAAAATCACAGAAAAATGTGACTGTAGTGAAAATTTTCAAGGAAATCATGGAAGAAAAAAAAATAGTTTAGATATTACTGTCAAACCTCTTCAGCTACATCAGTGCTGTTAAGGAAAAAAAACGTGTAGCTGTGCAACAAGGCCAAATGACAGGAACTAATTAGCATCTCTTCTGCTTAGAAACAGTTCCCTTTCAAGCAGATTTGTCTTTGAAATAGGCCTGAAGGTAGGATGCTAGCAAGGAATAGTTGTGAACGATCAGAGATTTGGTCCTCAGATTTGCTTCTTGGACCTACCCTAGTGCAACATCCCAAGTAACCTAAGTGTTAGTATCTCTGCTCCCTTAGGACATGGCTTGAAGACACTCTGGCCCTATCCAGAAGATCTACCGGCTTTTCTGACTGTGGAAATGGGTCACTGTGTGTCTGAGGTTTGATCCAGAAACTGGGAGACTTCTGGCATGCATATGTGGTATTCAGAGGCATTCCAGGTTCACCTGTGTAGACATAGTGCAGTCCGTCTCATTTCCTTTGCTGAAATAATTATATATGATTATTTGTGCTTTTTAAAACAGAAGTATTTAACATCTTCATAGGATATAATTCACATAGTGCTTGAGTTTAAAATACTTCTGTTTAGCCACCAATAAAATACCTTTTAAAGTTCAAACACATTAAGGTAGCAGTGGGGTGCAACTGACAGCTCCCTTTTGACAGACAGCTCCTGCAGTTAAAAAGATCAAACTAAGTGTGACTTAAAGATGTGCCCACCCCAGATTTTGGAAGCACCATGATCTTTTAATACATAGTGTTATATTGACTCCGGCAAGTTAAACAGAAGTAAAACTACAAAGAGTTTATTAACATCAGGCCAAAGAAACATCTTTTGCAGTAAGGTTTGTTCCCCATGGGTGGGAAAACATAGCATGAGCTTAGAAAGGATAATTAAGAGCTTTACTTAGAGAAAACCACCATGTTAATTCTCAGATGCCTCTATGGACAGCACTGGAATTGAACAGCAAATGGGTTCAATAGGCTGCTAAACAGGACTGGCTGTAAAACAAGAATTTGTTGTGCTTCGCCTTTTGTTTTTGCTTCTCGTGAAATGAAAATAGACCTTTAGAGTGTTCTGGGGAAAAAAAAACAGAACTGAGTGAAAAGTATGATGTCTATAAAGTAGACAGCATTTCTGTTTTCAGAATTGCAAAAAATCTTCCAGCCACTGGCATAAAGCATCAGCCTTGCTCCTTACGTAGAGGAGGATGAATAAGTCCAACAATAAACCTTAAGATATTTCCTGTGTTGGTAGAGAATATTATGAAAGTAACTCATACAAAATAGTTCTGCTATTAAATTAAAATAAGTTTTGAATCACTAAAGATGCTCATCTGTTCTATTATGAGCTCATAGGTCACTGCTGGCTTTTTAGGATCTGATGATGTCATTGGAAAAACCCTGCGAGCAATTTGTTTCATCATTAAACTTCCTTTGAACCAACAAAGCATTACAGGTGAAATTCACTTCAGTTATTATTGACATGTAACATTTAAATACTGAACTCTCATCTAGGTTGATTTTAGGTAGCTGTTGTAGACCACAAAAGAAGCATCTGTTTTTTTATTATTATTTTTAACATGGCTTTTGAACATTAGTAGCAGCTGCTACTAATAAGCATCCCTGCTTATAACTGTCAGTAAAATGAAGCCATTGTACTGTCTACTCTTTTATAGGGTTCTGAATCCTGGGTCATTTACCGGCACCACTTGCGTCTCTTAGAACGCTTCCATCAGCGCTGCCTCCGTTCAATTATAACATCCACTGGACGGACTATGTGACCAACACGTCTGTCCTTGAACAGGCAGCAGTCACGAGCATCGAGGCCATGCT
>JAYRBT010000001.1:68304048-68345940 GCA_036023395.1 Myiotriccus ornatus | reverse complement strand
CAAGCGTGGGTAGAGCCCAAGCGTGGGTAGAGCCCTCCTAGAATCTTCGTTCGCGAAGCCTAGCCATGATGATGAAAATGATGCCAGAGTAATTTCTAGGAACAAGTAGAGGTGGGATTCCACTGTATAGTTAGTTTGTAATTATCTTTTGCCAGTATGCTAATTTTAGGGACTAATGAGAAAAAATAATTTTTAAGCATTGCTTTTTACAGAAAGAGTCTGCAGCAATTACTATGGATTAGGAGAAACTAAGCAGAATCTTATATAAAAAAAAAAAAAAAAATCACTTTAAAAATCTGCATAGCATTCTGCTGAATTCCATTGCAGGGCTATTAAATACGTTTTCCAAACATCTAACATCAGAACAAAAAGCTTCAAAAAGCTCCTATTTTTTTAAGTTTTATAGCATTGCTTCATAATGGACGAAGCAACAATTCTTTATTGTCAAAGAAATGGATAAACTTTTATTATTTCTGTTGATCTTAAAACTGCCATGTTCTGGCACTTAGAGATCAGCTATTTACAACAGCTGGTTACAGAGATAGCACATGTGGATCTGTGGGCATAATATCTCCATATCTGATTTGGAAAAGCATCTTTTGTGTTGTCCCCCTTTTTACCAATCAAAATTCGGTATGATGTCACTGTTCCAGAAGGGAAGATAAACAGAGGATGGAATCAGTTTTCTACTGTATATTTCTCTAAGCATGTAAAAAGTCTTATTTTGCAGAGCACAAAAGAAATCAAGCAGAGACTGGTTCATTGCTTGTCGCTCTAATTCTCTTTCAGCCAACACTTTATAGCCTCCCACTTCACAGTTGTCTCCCAGATTCATAGCCAAGAGCAGAGTAGGCTTTCTTCAAATTGTACATTTGTCTTCGGGCTTCAACATGAACTCCACTGCTTTTTCTAGCAAGACACTTGAAATAAAGCAGTTTATTTAAACAAGCTTCATCTTGCAGTGTTATTATTATTATTATCATTGTCATAATTCATAAAGGGAGTTTGTATTATGAGACTGCTTGTGAGCTATCCCAGACTGCCTTGTATAAATAAAACTTGTGCAAAAGAGCTCACATTCAAAGTGTAAAATGAGAGACAACAGGTGGAAGAAGCCATCAGCTGGAAGGGAGCACAAGGGAACAATGAAGCAATTATGAACAGTTGATGAAGCAGCAGTCAGAGAACACCAGCTGCTTAACTATTGTGGGAGCTCTAATTACAATTCTTCTTGGGAGAGTGAATTACTCTTGAAGCGCTCTGTTCAGAACCCTCCCTCAGGAAGGAGCACGTGATTTTGTGAAGTGGGAAAATGCAGCAGGGAGAGGTGCAAGTCTCTGTCATCCTTTCTCAGCAAGGCAAAGCAAACTAAGTTCACACGTGTGCAATGTGCTCCTCTTTATATATTCAGAGCAATACAGTATGCATACAGTAGTGTCCTTGAGCTGTTAACATATGGATCCCTAACATGATCAAAAAAGTGTTATTTCAGTACAGATATCGAGTTATTAAGATAAATCATGTCAAAAATCTTAGTGTTAATGGCTCCATGCTACGCATTGACATGATCCATCTTAATGGCTTTTCCTCCACAGCTGCTATGATGTACTATGTCAAAGCATAATATTGAGCCTTTCATTTGAAGTGCTACATCATATCAAACCTTCTTTTGCAGTTATTCAAATGTATAATGTCAGCGCATAGTATGGAGTTCATAAGTGGATCTTTGACAAGATGAATCAGGACAATACATAGCAATGACTGTTATGACACCAAGCAGTGCTTAGTAAGTATGAAAAAGTTCCCGTGTGTAAGTACATTAAATTAAATTCAAAAGGTTTGGATTTTGCTTTGTATTTAATACAGAGGGAATTAATTCAAACCAAATATGGACTAACCTGGAAGGATCCTTCCTGCATACTAATGGAACATTCTTTCTCCTCTTTATGAATGTGTAGCCTTTCTGATTATAAGTGAATCATTTCCAGCAAGGTTAAAAGGAATATGAACAGCTTATTCCTATGTGCATTGCACAGGAAAGATAATGAGACCTTTCAATGGGTCATTGTTAAACTATTTTTTTTCCTGTCAAAGCTTGCTAGGGTTATTTGAAGTTAAAACTGCAGTGGGCCAGGTTTGACACTAATTCCATCAAGGGAGTCTTCCAAACTGCACAAAGAGAAATTGCATGGAAAATTTGGTGCAAATCACTTTTGCCCTTTGTGCAACTGAGAAGACTTCTTCAGACTTCTTAGTCCCATATCCACTGTGAGTACTGAAACGTGAAACTCTCTTTTGCCTTCTGCTTCCTCAGTATATATTTACACTGATGCACGTCACTGCATGTATAAAGAAATGTTCTAATAGCAGAGGTCAAGTTCATTCTGTGGTACTGAAATGCTGTGGTAATGAAAGACCTTGGCTCTTCCAGAATTTTAGGATTTGCAACAACTAATATTGAATTGTTCAGAAGAAGCACAACAGTTTTGCCTGGAAAAAAATTAACAAGCATCACTAGGACACAGAGGCTCCTCAGAAATAGAAGCTGCAATTTGTTACATGCTTCCACATAGGGTTCAAAAGGACTATGAATTGCAGTCATCCTAGAACAAAGTGAGAAGAATCCACTTGCTGGACCTTCTCTTTCCTTAACAGCCTAAACAAAAATGTGAGAGTGAAACAAAGAAAAGAAATTTCACTACATGTGCACATTTAGGCAACTGAATCAAGTCCCTGAATTTGTATTTTTGCAGAGTGTGCTACCTAACCTCACTCTTTTGATTCAATAAATAGATAATTTTTTACATGTCCAGGTGACTAAGAAATGTGATAATATTTGTACACTCTTATCTTTTCCTTAATCAGTGAGCCATATAGCTTGCTAATTGGACTGGAGACTTAAAGGCACTGGACTCTGAGGTAAAATTAATCCATACAGCTCCAGAGATTTTAGTCTTTTAACTTGATTCTTTTACCTTTATACTTAATATTGTATCCTACGGCATATGAAATGGCACTAGGCACCTATTAGTGTGACATTAGTGGCTGAACCAAGACCTAAGGATCCAAATTTTTACCATAAGAAGCTTTAAATGCCCTTTTACTTGCCATTGACATTGAATTCAATTACTTAAAGACATCAGCTATAATCGCTGTATCAAGTCTCAGGAACCAGGAACAGGTATGTCTACCAGCTGTCTTCCTATAAACTGACTGAACTCCCACGTAAACATTGCCCAGCATAATGAATCAAGGAGAAGGTGTTACAGATGAAAATGATACAATATATCACACATGGTAATAATACATGGTAGTAAATTTGAGTTCATAAATCATTACACAGAGCTGAAAAACCAAAATAGTCAGCATTTCCTTTATGAAAAAAAGTTTATGATGTTTATGGACACAGTCATGATCAAAAATAAAAAATTAGCAATAAAAATTTATGTACCTGAGTGATTATTTCTCTAAAACTGAAATAATATCAGTCAATACTATAATATACTCAGTTAATCCATATCTCTAAGTTGAGAATTATTTGGTTAGAAATTCGTAATTTCGATTGACTAAATATGGTGTTACACCGATTTATTTTTACAGCAAAGTAACTAGACTGCTTAAATCTTCACCCAAAATGCCCAAACATAGTTGAATCTTCTTCAGAGGCTTTTGTTTTGAGGAGCTATTTGGTTCTTAAAAGCAGTCAGGTATATATTTATAAAACACTCATACAGACACATGTAATGTTCATCCCCCTCTATGTATTTTGTATCACTGCAGTAAAAGACAAGACCACCTAAAAGATGTCCAAAAACTCGAGTTGTTTGTTTATGACAAGGCAGTGTAACACCCGCATAGCTGAAATTGAAACAGTGTGTCTGGAAGGAAAGTTCCCATAAAAAGTGCAGATGAAAGCAAAAGGAACAAATTGAAGAGTCCCACACCTGCTGTGGGCCATGATGGAAGAGCAACACCAGTCATCAACGCTATTTTCAACCTACACTGTACATTATTTATTTCAAACATACCTAATAGATTATATCAGGCTTTTCACCCAGTTTGTATTTAATATATGAATTAAAAGGACTCCCATTCAGAAAAGTCCATCTGTTGCTAACAAACTCTTGCTAGATATTGTACAGCAACATGCATCATCGAATCGTAGAATGGTTTGGGTTGGAAGCTACCTTAGGACATCTAGTTCCAACCCCCCTCCCTAGGCAGGACACCTTTGCATTAGAACAGGTTGCTCAAAGTCCCATCCAACACAGCCTTAAAGAAACCCAACAAGGGATGAGGCATCCCCAGCTTCTGTGGGCAACCTGTTCTAATGTCTCACCTCCCTCACAGTAAAGATTTTTTTCCTCGTATCTAATGTAAAACCCACCATCTTTCAGTTCAAAGACATTACCCCTTGTCCTATCACTACATGTCCTTCAAAAAAGTCACTCTCTGGCTTTCTTGTAGGCTCCCTTCAGGTACCAGAAGGCTACTCTAAGGTCTCCCCAGAGCCTTCCCTTCTCCAGGCTGAACAGCCCAAACTCTCTCAGCCTGTCTTCATACAGGAAGTGCACCAGCCCTCTGATCATCTTTATGGCCTTCCTCTGGACTTGCTCCAGTAGGTCCACATTCTGGACTGCCTTCGTCTTGCCCCAGAGATTCCTTTGTCTTGCCCTCAGCGCAGAAACAGGAGGAATTCCCTGTTTCTGACTAGAGTTTTGCTCAGCATGTGAAGCACTCACTATAAATTGCTGAGAATAGATGCCTACTGTAGCAATTTCTTATATGTACATATCTAAATACACTTTCTTATGAATTCCCCAAATACCTGGGCTTTTTGGAATGATGTCTTCTTTTTCTTATTGACTTTTGTCTTTCGGATGTTACATCAAGAAGCAATTTACTTGTGCAGAGTGGAAGAAAATCCCCAATGTTTAGAACACTACAACCCTCCCCCCTTACATTTTGAAACAAAATTCCTCATAGTAATGTATTCCAGGGCTTTAATAATAAAACAATTAAAATGATTAATTTTTTCAGTGTCACTTTTGGATATCTAAATGCCAATATAAAAAGTGTGAGTTCACAGACACTGAAAGTTTATTTTAAGAAGGTATAAACATGTCGATGTGACAAATAATTTGTACCACAACAGAACCTCTCTAGGGAATCAATTCAGTAAACGGTGGAGTAAGTTTAGGGCAACACACAACTGGAAATACAATAGGTGAGTAAAAGATCATGGTTGAGTATTCCTTAATTTTCGTAGATAATAGACATTTTTATAGAAAGGGCTCCATCAGCAAATTATTCTGTTCATATTGCGTCTCCTGTTGTAATTCCTCTACTTCATAATACATGATATATATTTTGCTACTATATTGCCTGGCAATTAAAAAAAACCAGAGCTTCAGGAAGATACCCAAAGAGGTGACGCACTTCAATGCATAGGAAGGATGGATGCTGGAGTGAATGCAGTGACTGATTATACACCTTAAGATTAGTGTTTATCAAGTACTAAAGCAAGTAGGATGCAATAAAGTGACAGGGCAGCTAAGTGGATTTTGCAAGATATTGAAAAAAAGAAGAGACATTATGAATAAAGAGGATATTCTTCTGTACTGATGAATTCTAAAAAAAAAACCAAAACACACAAACAAAAACTTTCCCATATTCTACAAACAAATAAGTAAATGTAGGTTGTATTTTATATATAACTTTATGTTTATCTATGCCACTTCTTGTTCAATTGAACTGACACAGGTTTGGAGACCACAGTCAAGCTTTTTCATTTCCAGCTGCTGCCACCTTGCTCAGGAAACCAAAACATCAAAATTACATTGTACTTTAAATACTCAGCTATCAGTGCAATTCCACACCGATATTTAAGCCAGAACCTAGATATAAAAGCTGGCATCTAAATGTTAGCATTGCATTTTTCCCTCAGAAAAAAATAGCCAAAGGAAGTTTCTCAAAAAAACATGAGATCTGGAGTTTTGGGATACGTACACATGGTGTTAGACATTCCATGTTCTAATGGTTGTCTAAATAACAGTAAGTCAAAATTACTGGGAGTTGATCACATAAAATAAAAGTGAAGTCTTGTATGCCAGTTTCTTTGAAAACTATTACTAGTTGGGCAAACATCATCAGTGTACTTCAAGGATATATTTTAAAATTCAAAAAGTTGTGTGTCAGAGTCTAGATGAGTCTTATTTAATTATCATTTTTTAGAGTGTATCACCTTTCATTGAAGATCAGATGAAGTGGATATTAATTTTTAGTTTCCTTTGGATTCTGTTTTTGACATATGTATTTGATTTGCAGATCCATTAACTAAAATCTATGGACTAATCCTTGCCTTATTTGGCATATTAAATGCACAGCGAAGAGTAAGATAATATGCCTTAAGGCATTGCTGTTTGGAAAAGGAAAATCATAAAACTGCAGAAAATTCTTTTCAAAAATACGGAAACACTTTTCTCCAAAAAAGAAAAAAAGCTAGTACATCTTCACATTTTCAGGGAAATTTCTTATGTAGGAAATCTCAACTTAAGGGCAACCTGAGTAGTTATATGAATTTTAGAACATGCATTTATATATTTCCTAACAGACACACACGTATTCAAAGTTTTGAAGTGGTGCCATCATACTGCCCAACTTGCTCTTATACTATATCACAGAATCCTAGTCATAGAGTGGTTTGAGTTGGAGGAACCTTAAAGAACACCTAGTGCCAACGTGTACCTTTGCTTTCAGGGTCCTAACTTTACTCCTTACCTGACCCATATCCCTCAGGACTGCAAGCTCCACCAATGCATGATCACTGTAGCCCAGGCTGCCCCCAGTCCCAATGTCCCCATTTAGCTCAGTGACACTGATGACCATCAGATCCAGTACTGCAGTCCCTCTGGTAGGGATATCTATTACATGGCTCCAGGTGCTTTTGGTGGCTCACCAAAAGGATGAAAGAGAAAATTAGCACTGTATCAGTGTGCAGTTAAACATACTTTGCCATATTTTCAAAAGAGAGAAAGCATTTAAAAAACCAGGAAGAAATACATTGGTAATGCTTATACTTTGCTGTTTACAAAAAGCTTCATAGTGCTAAGGCAGGAGCCCCCATGAGTGATGCTGTGTGCACAAAGACATTTTGGAGCACAGCACTGCATTCATCTGTCACACTTTGGAAAATGGATGGGAGAGACAAAAAATTTGAATGTATTCTCACCCTGGGAATTCTTTGGGAAATGCTTGATGGTTAAATTCAAATGTGAACTATTTCATATTTATTAAACTTTAGTGACCCAGCAATAATTCACATCTGTATTTGTGATGATTTAGCAACATCTGAAGAGGTGCAAGTGACGCTTTTAGAAGGAAGGAAATCGCTCCCATTCTCTGTTTAGTAGGGTGGCAGACAACATGAGATCCCAGAAGCTCCTCAAGCATACCGCTGACATTTCCCAAAGAGAACAAAGACTCTAAGGAGAAATCAGTTGGTAACTAACTTATACCTCATTCACATTCCATCTGATTGTACATAGCTGATTTCAAGTAATCTATTAAACTCCATCCTAAGAATATATATTTTTACTCTAAATTGTATTTTCTTTAAACCTAAAGTTTTCAAACTTCCTTCGCTTGACCTCATGTCAGGTACTCAATAACTTATAGTCCATGTATGTTGAGTATCTAGGGTCCTCACCCTGCCTCTACAGAGGCAGGCACCTGACAAGAGTAATTCAACTCACCTAAAAATATCCATTGGGCTTCCCATTTTAATTCACCTAGTGTGGGATTCAGCTCCAGATTCAGACACCCATATTTAAACATCTTCATCTCCTCACTGACATCTGAGTTCAGTGTCTAAGTTTCCCCAGCAGTCAATGTAGTGTTGTGGTAGGATGGAGATGCTTAACCATGGGCCCCTTGTAATACCTGGAATGCTCTGAGATGTCCAAAACAAAAGCAGCTCTTGCTGGGATATTTTAGGCTATCTCACTAGTACTAGACGCATATGTGTAAGTAACTGAACCATTAGTGACAGGTCAGCTGCAAGACCCAAAAGACTCACATGACAGTACTGATTAGATCTCAGCTATGATAGGAGCTAGGCATTTAAGTCCCCTGTTGGCACGTATATCTAAATTTGGCTGTCTGAATCAGAAGCTTAAATCTACTCTTAGATTTCTAGAACATAAATCCAGGCCTTAAAAATTACCTAACTTTTAGATCAGTCACAATAATTCCAAAAATTTATGCCTAGGTTCTGTGGAGCATCCACTTAGCCTTAAGCTGCTTCTGGTGCAATCCTCTTACAATACCTGTATGATATAAGTCAGCCTGTGTGGATGTCTGAGACACCCTTTCAACTGGCCCCAGGTGCTACGTTTGCGCACATCAGTTGTAGTGGAAACTTGCATGCTTAGCTCAGAGTAGATGTGTAGACACTGGTCTTTGACTTGAAAGGTATCAGTCTAATACCCCACATTCTATCCACTTACAGAAATTCTGGCAGACTCCATGGAAATCCTTACATATAATCTCTTGTTACTATATCCTACGCCTATTAGGTAGACAACCAAATCTGCTACTGCTGAGATGACTGAACCTACTCACTTTATTAAATTTATGCAAAACCTTTGATTTTTTTTTGTGCTATTGTTCTACCACAGCTAAAAAAACCCTGGGCTTAGAAGTGGAAGTCACAAATTCAGTCCAAGTAATTAATATTTCTTTCTATATCTAGTTCACTGGGTTAATGTGTCCTCACCTCAATATATGGACATGGAACTGAATAAATCTTTTGCAGACATCCTGTAACACTGAATGGAAGTGCTCTTGAGGTCAATGAGTAAATATGAAACCAAATTAATTTGGTTCAGCAATTCTAAGGTGCATCATATTTTTCATTGTCCTGCAAATACTAGTTTGTGAAAAATCAGGACATTTTTCTCCTTCATAAATATAAAACATAGCCATGCTAACCAGGAGATTTAGAAGTAGATTTCTAATTGTGTAATATGGTGGCATGCTCTTATTACCTCACTTTATTATGACACCTAACTTCACCAAAGTGTATTTCAATCCCCTCAGTGCCTTAGGGTATTGGACATATATTCTATAAAGAGGTATTTGCATGATTCCACGAGCGTGTATCAAAGTTCTGACAGTGCACTGAAAATAATTAAAATGCATTTGAAAGGTCTGGCCCTGGGCATTAGCCCTCTTTTTATAACATTCATCTTGCTACAAAATGCAAAATCTCTGGTTTTACAGACCACACTACTGGCAGGATAGTAAACAGAAGTGTTTCCAACCTCCACTAAGTAACACACTTAATTGGATTTTTGAGGTGTTACCACATCTCAAAAAAATAGATTTTTAGGAAAAATACTATATTTTTTACAAAATTAATTACCTGTACAGTAAAAATGCAACCATAATCACTCCTTAACCTATGTTTGAGACAAGTGTTTTGCCCTTCAGCTGGACTAATCCATGAAATGCTGAAGCCTTATTTATATAGAAATATAAAATTATGGTTATATTTGGACTGGATGGGGAAGATTCTATGACAATATTTTGGTCCCATAAACATGCACAATCTTAATAACAACAATTTTCATTTACTAAATTATCTGCTCTATTACAGTATTTGTAATTTTCTGACTGCTCTTCTGTGAGAACAGTAAACTATATTTTCAGCTCTAATTACCAGTACTACTCCATTCTCACTTCTCCTTGCACATCTGCCATTGAATTTATGTGCTATTGTTGTCTTTTTCCTCTCTCAGCATCCACTTTTTTGTACACCCAAAAGAAACAATTGATATTGTATTATGGTTGTTTTTTCTAGAGAGAAATGTGCCTGCAAATGAGTCTATTGACTGCTTCACTTTCAGGCAAGTTATCTTATAAAAAATTATGTGTGAGAATTGGTGCATTCATTACAGCTGACCTGCTGGGATATCAGCAATGTGGTAATGCAGGTTTTTTGCTTATTTTAAGCTCTGTATAAAGCTGGCAACATATTTTGTTTATATTATTGATAATAACCAGGATTCATCTGGCATGCTTCCAAGGGAAGCACACTGACATAAGTTTATTTTATATCTCAGAACATATGCTATGGGTTTTTTTATACTCTTTCTTCAATACAGTTTCAGGAGATCATTGCATCACACATACAGAATTTGCAAGTTTGAAAAGATTATGATAAGAGAAAATTTCCAATGCCTTCTCATTTAATTACTGCTAATTGTTGTTATATTCTGCTTGTCTACATGAAGCCTTGGTACCATAGTGAGATAGAGAATGCCATTTTAAACATGCAAGAAATTTGTGAAATGCAGAAACATTTAAAAACAAATAAGAAGAGATTTAGTACTGCATAAGGGGGAAGCATTTTGTGTGTAAGATAATTTTGTTTGGGCATTAACCAAATATGTCCAGACCCTGTGAGTTCATGCCTTACAGAGCATATCAGTGACCAAGGCACCTGTCTCCCAGTAGCACTTATCCTGAAGGTGATGTATTCTCAATTCCCCGCTTCATAGCTCTCAAAATGAACCCCTCAGTTCAGTGGGATCAGACAGTAATAAATTCACATAATTACACACTTGTTAAGAAGGTTAAGGTTATTTTGTTTGGATAACATGACTATAATTTATTTTGTCTGTAAGGTTTGAGGTTAAGCAATATTAATAGTTAGTTAATGGCCTAATGAGTCAGCTACAAACCATTTAGGCATGCAATGAACCTTTGCTTTTCAGTGACTCCTCTAATGAAAGATCTATATGAGCGCCTGTCTACTGTCACAATAGAGATAGCAGGAGAGTCATCTAATCGATTGTGATGGTAAATCAATTGATCTGTAACCCTGTTTTCATACAGTGAAAAAGATATGGAAGAAACATTGTACTGTTCCCTTATTTCTAGCTGAATATCTATAAATAAAAGAGACAGTTCCTTATTTGAAAATATTCCCTTTATAACTGTGATTCAAAAGCAGAGAGAATCTGATTGATGTTCTATTTTATAGATGTGTCGGTTACTTTTGTCATTTCCAGAAGATTTAAAGTTCTTAGAAATTAAATATATGATGCAAAACATCAGAGAGGCTTGCACTTCACTGTCATGTGTAAGGTAAGGGATTAAGATAAAGCTGATATGCGCTCTACTTGTTCCCACCTCTGAACAGCATCCAAAAATGCAGCAGGATTATTTAGAAAGAAATCTGGAAATGCTGTTTATAAAGAAAAAGTCTTTGAACCTTCTTTTAAACAGAAACTGCGTTAAAGGATGTTTTAAGACAGCAGACTATGATACTGATGTTGCTTTCTCAGCCTGATTTCATGCTGTCCTCTGGGTTTCATTACATATTTTTCTTTTCTGTTTTGTCCTTAGAACACACAGATTTTTTTATCCCAGTTATAATCACAAACCACCAGAAACATCAGCTATCATGAAGACTCTGTTACACCTATGTATTGATTCTTTCTAAACACCTAACAGGATTTCATGGATGATTTAATTTTATTTTTTTTTTTAACTAACTTGGTTGCCTGATTCTTCTCTTAAATTGAGACACCTCTAAAAAGACCACTTATCAGATATATCAATCAACTTGTTCCGTTACCCTTCAGAAAAATCAGAGATCCTTATTTAAAGCACCCCAGAATGGGCACAAAACAGTGATACACTAGAGCAATGTTTTTAAATGCGAGTCTTTCATCTTCTAAGGAATTCAGTTCAAGCACTTATGATACTCGGGTTGACATGAGGGATTCTATTGCTGCTGCATGCAACTTTGCAGCATGGGAGTTGCTGCCACTCTTTTTGTTTCTGTATCAGTGGCTCTTACTTGAAAGGGTGATTATGATACCATATTGAAAACATCCAACAAGAAGGAAGACAAATCCAGGTTCCCTTTCCTAGCAGCCACGAAACCTTGCTTTGTTAAACAGCTGACATTTGATGGGGAGCTGTTACATGCACAATAGATGGGCACATGATAAATGTTGGCTGACTATACTGAACAGAACAAAATAATAGTGTGAGTTTGTAACCAGAGGCAATGTCTGTATTACAGAAGGTGCCTGCAACTGTCCAGCTGACATGGAACTGCCTCTGTGCACACACATAAACTGCTTTTGCCATGCATTACAGTGTGGTTGTGCTCAACTTGCCTCCTAGGAATGGTCCCCCATCCACACTACCTGCCAAGGTGGGAACTGTTTTGGAAAAATGGTACTTGGCCCAGGTGCAAGCTCTTCTGAGACCACTCCAATGGCGCAACAGTATGGACAGTCAACTTCCAGGAGCAGGAGTGCTCCTTGAGACTGTTTACTTTGCTAGGAGTAGGCAGAGCCTGAATACCTAAAATCAGGCACCAGAACACATATTTGTTTGCCTCGTACCACTTTTACTAGTGCATTTAATGGTCAGATTTTCAAAGGGTTGCATCATATTATCCAAAACCAGTCCTATTCCAGATGTCTGGGCATGTCAAACTATATTCTCCTCATTGGCAAATGAATATTCTGACCATATGACAATTCACTGACAACACACGTTGTCTGATTCAGTCTGATCCTGCAGAAAACACTAAATATCAGTAGCTTATAAATCTGATACCTCATCCAAAAACCTGTGATGTCTCTGTGTCCTGTATTTCAAATAATGACATGGGGATATTCATCAGCTCCTCTGCCAATGACACCCCTGTATCATCACTCAAACGGCTAGAAGAGAGATTTAATATCCAAAGCCAAACTCAAGTTATTAGCTGTTGCTAGGAAGGATCAGTATGGATTATTTTGATTATTTGTTTGCCTGCCAATTGAACTGACTACAGCCTGGAGATGATGATGACACGAGCATCAGCTTGGTAACAGAAAGCCAAGTACATCAACCCACAGAACTCTCACGCAAGATTATTGCTTCAACATTTCTGCTGATGCAGTCATCGATATAGAGCACACAAACAGTTGCACAATCCCATTTCAAATATTTGTTCCCCTATACTGTGTGATATGGAGACTGTTAGGAAAGAACAAGCACAAAACTTTTCTTAGATGAAAGCACTGGAAAGGAACCAAAATTATTCCCATGTCTTTTTTTTTTCTCCCCTCTAAAAGCTCTCTACTGTTCTGCTGAGGATAAAAAAATTTATGTCAGACTATTTGGTATAACATCCAGCACAGCATACCTCAAGATTTATAGTTCCCTTTCCTTGGCTTTTAAAATGTGCTTTAGCTATTTTCCATATGGTCTTATCTCCCACATAGGATAAATTTGAATAGTATGATAAATTATATCCACTGATGCATCACGGAAAATGTTTTTTCATGGATAAAAAGGGCATTTTTTTAATCAGGGAAAACACGGGTACAAGTAGTCTTTTTTTTATTTTTTTTTTTTTCCAGAGGCATCATCTTCCTCCCACTGATAATGTAGAACTTGAAGAGGACTAGTGCCTGTATTTTAGGTTCAAGTCCAGGCAGCAGGGCTACACCTTTAATCTCCATTATTAGCCTAAAGTCAGACTTTAGGGTCAACTCAAGGCTCAGTTGCCTAAACACAGACATCCTACTGCATTTCACTTCAGTACATAGGATCTGTAGATAGATCCACTGAATAAAACTACAGAACTATACAAACCTGGGATTTCTCCAATTGCATGTGATACACAAGTAAAATTAGATATCTACATATGTGTGTTCCCAGGTGAACCAGCCACAGTTCAATGAAGATCAGAACTGCAGGTCAGGACCCTGACATTCCCTCTGCAGCTCCAGAGGACATGGATTTCATACCATGGACCACTTCCAGACCCTTCTGAAAATCTTATACTACACATGGACAACTGCATTAACTGTAATGATGCAAACAAGCAATAGGGGCAGAACTCAGATACGAGTTAATACAGATACATAAACATCTAATGTCACGTTAGACACCATATGATTATGAGACCTTAGACATCTTAGTTAGCATCAAAATGCCACCCCAGAAGGACACAGGTCTCCCCTGGGTCCTATGTCATATCACTAAACTAGTTCATATGTAACGACTGATTCAGATGTAGAAATTTAAGACTTGAATCATTACCTTTACATGTGTTTTTTGGTTGCATTGAGATGTTCTAGGGTGGATGTATGGGGTTTAGAGATCTCACATAAAACCCATAAAAAATGGGTTTATAAACATTATTGACTGCAGGGCATTCACATGCTTCAGTGGGAAGTTGGTGCTAGAGAACCTTTGAGGGGTTTTGGTTACAGTGGCATTCTTCATTGTAGTCCATGTTTGAACTGACACAATGTGGGCCTCACAGGGCCTTTATATTACATGGGAGCCTGAAACTACAGGCACAGTCCACAGTAAACAATATAACATCTCCTTCCTTTTCCACAAATGTAAGTAACTCTGGGGGACAAGGACTATTTTGCTGCCCAATCCAATAGGCCATCAGCTTCCAAATATAAATATTTCTGTCTTCTAAATGCCGTAAGTGGATATTAGAAAATCTTACATTGATGTTTATTGCTATTCACACATTTCAGTTAGTTTGACCAATATGTGTTCTAAAAAGTTGCAGACTTGGTTATCATAAATATCATAAATACCAGTCAACATATTTACCTTTTCTTAAGTCATCAGGTCAAGCACCTTATGAATATTCAGCCTACTGTCACCTAAAATGTGTTCTGTTTGTCCAGAAAATCCAGATTTGGAACTTATAGAGCAATCACCAGTGAAAACTGAATCATCCAAACACCTGACTGGAAAATCTTTTTTCTGTCCTCTCAGCTCTTAATGGATGGTCGGCAAAAAAGAAGTGACATCCTGATTCTTGGTATACTCAAAGTTCGGTTCTATTCAGTTATATACAGGTGTATCTGTATGAATAGAGAAAGCCTTGTTCGATGGTAATACATAATTGAAAAGAGAACATCATCACTTTATCCCTCAGATGGTTAAGACCCCAGGCTCCAAGCTACAAGCTCATTAAAAGGGTTTTACTTTAAAAATATACAAGGCTCCAAAAATTCTCCTGCCAAGTTTTTTAAAAGGGCCTTCAGTTCTTTTAATACCTTAAGAGAGAGCACAAACGAGAAGATGCAGCACACATTTCTCAGAAGGTCAAAAATTAACATGCTTCTACCCTAAAACTTTAGAAAATAAGAGAAGTGGACAAAAGTTTAAAGGGCAACATTCAACCAAAACAAAGCATTCCACAAGGCATTGACTTAGCACATGCTAACCCATACAACTTAGCAAAATCCAACAAATCCAGCTTTAATTTACCCAAAATATTAAGAAAGGAGATTAGGAGAAGAAGAGAGAGAAAAAGAGAGAATTATAGCTACCACCTGGAGTCCCATGCAAGTCCAGCTCCCACACGTCCAGAAGGCAGAGTTTAAACGCATGGAGACCACATCTTTGGTTTTATCTCCTCTAACCCCCTGTGGCCAACCCCCCAAGTGTGACTTCTGGCCCAATGGCCATTCTGGAGCTCCGGAGCAGGGTGAGGGACACTACTCCCAGCGTGTGAGCCATTCTGGGACTGGGTTAAGGGCTCCAGGGGTGTGGTAGGGGGTGGTGCTCCTGGTGTGCCAGTGATTGACAGCTGCTCTGGGGCTGCACAAGGAGGCTGGGTATCAACTCACCTTCGCGATACTTGACTCGTCCCTTTTCTCCCCCACACAAACTTGAGTTGGTCTGAGGCAATAATATCATAATCCAGTATCCCACAGAAAGTTACACAAAATAATTTTAGTCCATAAATATGAGCAGGTTTTCCTTATATTTAATGGTTTTATAAATCTAGTACTTTGAATTTAAAGTTTTCTAGCCAATTAACTTAGCCAATGAAGTTTCTAGCAAATGAATTAATTCTGCTTACTCATGCCAGAAAAGACTAGGCTAAGCCAATTCACCAGCCTTTTTTATAAAAGTGTAGTTCAAAAAACTGATCCAATTATTCCCACTCATGGATCTCTCCCTCACCTTTTTCTCCCCCCAGTGCTCCACTTCATCCTTTTGTTTTTGAGGAAAGGGCAAAGACGTGTAAGAAGAAATAGTAGCTCATCTGTTATTGATGAAGAAGCAGTACGTAAAGATAACCTGTGATCTCCCAGAAGACCACACTGAAGTCAGATGGCACTCTCTGGTTTGTATTTTCATTTTTTACTTATCCTCAAGAAGTCAGGACTTCATCTCACCCAGAAAAGTTTTTCATATTTACTAAGTTTTATTCAAGTTATTCTATACCTTTCTTTCAGAATTTCCTCTACCAGCACAGACCTCCTTTTGTAGGACAAAACTGTGTTATCTTTTTCACATGAGATGTTAATTGGAAATATCACTAAGACATTACAGAAACAAAACCCGTCAGTTCAGTCTCACTAGTTAAATCAGCATGGCTTTTGTCAGCATCGTGGGTTAACCTTGGCTAGCTTTCAGATGTCCACAAACTTGCTCTATCCCTCCCCCTCCTCAAGAGAACAGCGGAGGCAGAAGAAATGACAAGAAGCCTGTGGGTTGAGATAAGGACAGGGAGATCACTTAGCAATTACCATCACAGGCACAACAGCCTCAGCTCGGGGAAATTAATTTATTACCAATCAAATCAGAGTAGCATAATGAGAAAGAGGAAAAAATGTAAAAATAATTTCAGCCCACCCTCTGTTTTTCCCAAGATCACTGGGATCACTCCTGACTCCTATGCTTCCTCCCACTGAGCAGCACAAAGTGATGGAGAATTGAGGTTGCAGTCAGTTCATTATATGTTCTCTCTGTCTCTCCTTTCTCCTCACACTCTTCCTCTGCTCCAGCATCGGGTCTGTTGGGCACAGTCCTCCACAAACCTCTCCAATGTGAGTCCTTCCCATGGGCTGCAGTTCTTCCAGAACTGCTCCAGCATAGGTCCCTTCCATGGGGTGCAGTCCTTCAGGAACATAATTTCACTTTGATTCCTGCCTAGGATTGCAGGCCTTGCCAGAAAACCTGTTCCAGCATGGGTTCCTCTCCAGAGGCTGCAGTTCCTGCCAGGAACCTGCTCTGGCATGGGCTCTCCCACAGGCTGCGATTTTTTTCAAGGCACATCCACGTGCTCCCATGTGTGGTCCTCTGCAGGCTACAGGTCAATACCTGTGTCACCATGTGTCACCATGGACCTGTATGGGTTTCAGATGGACAGCCTGTCTCACCATGGTCTTCATCGTGAACTGCAGGGGAATCTCTTCTCCAATCCCTGGAGCACCTCCTCCCTCTCCTTTTGCATCTTGCTGTCTGCAGGGCTATGTTTCTCACATATTCTCAGTCTTCTCTTCCAGCTGCAGTTGTGCAGCAGTTTTTCCCTTTCTTAAATAAGTTTCACTGAGGTGCTGTTTTATACCTGCTAACCACTATAACAAGGTCCAACCCTAGGATCCCATGCTGATTAATGTAAGCTCTGAGTGAAGGTTTCCAGTTCCTCTTTTATTCATTCTCAGGTGTCAGTTCGAGCTGGATGCCTCTGCAAAGGGACTCCTTCCCTGGATTGCACTCCTCAGTGATAACCATACCACCCGTCAGCCAATTCAAAGTCCAAACACATAATTCTTGTTGGAAGTCTTTTGATTTTTTACTGGTTTTCACTGTCACTGGGCTGAAGTTACCTCATTCTCTTGGAATTGTTTCCTTCACCCTTTTTTATTTAATTCCACTTATATCTGACAGATTCAGTTAGTTGTATGTTAGCAGAATTAGTTTTATCAAAAAGTTACACTCTTTAGTGGCCTAACTACTTTAGCTACTAGTACTAAGCTACTAATGCTAAATGAAAATATTCTGAGAGAAGAATACAGTCAATCAAATTTCTCTATAACAATACTTCCTTTGATTTTTTTTTTTTCTTGGGAGGGGGGCATTCATGACAATATGTTGTTTTATGAGGTCTCTTCAATACCTTTGTATAGATTTCCTAAGCATATTACAGTTTTGAGGTGGGTTTGTCAATGCATGGTTGAGCCCATTTTGGCAGTGATTTTGCCCGCTGTTTTTGATGAAATGTATAAAAGAAAGAGTGCCAAAACACCTATATGTACAAGGATTAATACCAGAACTAGAGTAACCCACTCTATTTTAAGAAGATATAGAAGATCATCTTAATTCAATAATAAAACATTAAGTCTCACAGCCAAGTCTTCTGCACTGGGCAATTGGTGCCACCTGCATGTACCAGCACCAGTCTGTGCATCTGGCTATGTCTTTCCTGATTATATTTTCTTGGTAAAATGTGTTTTTCCCCAATTGTCCAAATTACAGTTTCATCTTTCACAGCCTTCCACCAAGTCTGTTCTTCGTAAGTCATCTCTGCATATATTTGGGCCAATCATCATCAGAGGGAGCTGTTATGCTGGTACACTCATTTATAGGTTAGCAGACAGCAGTTTTAGCTGCTTTATCTGCCTATTCATTATTTCTTTCAGTTTAGCTGGATCATTCAGTATGAGCTGGACAGTGTACTACAGCAATTTCTCTTCAAAGCTTAATAGCTTACAATGGCATTTGGCTTTCAGTTCCGTTAGAAATATTGTTTCCTGCTGAGGTAGG
This sequence comes from Myiotriccus ornatus, assembly GCA_036023395.1. Taxonomy (NCBI): domain Eukaryota; kingdom Metazoa; phylum Chordata; class Aves; order Passeriformes; family Tyrannidae; genus Myiotriccus; species Myiotriccus ornatus. The sequence goes on along the minus strand of JAYRBT010000001.1, from coordinate 68,327,331 downwards.
AACCCTTGTTCTTTCCGTAGCATACCTGTTCATGACACACTCCAAAAGCATATTTACAATCAGTATAAATTGTTGCCCACTGATTACATCCCCACCAGGCAGTTCTTGCTAATGCAGTTAATTCAGCCCCCTAGGCACTAACTGAAGGTTGTAGAGGTTCTGCTTCAAGTACCTCTAAGTTTCTCTCTCATGACTACATAGTCTGCATGTCGTTTTCCATTCACATAGTACAAAGATCCATCAATGAAAAGAATTAGTTAGACCTGAGTTCTCTAGAGGTTAGTGTCACATATCTTCCCATAGGTGGCTGGAGTGAAACACTACCTTAGCACAATCATGACATGGCTTACCACAGGAGGGAGAAGGCAGTAAAGTTGCTATATTCAAAACATCACATCTTTTTAAAGCAATATTATCCACATCTAAAATTATTAATTCCTAATGATGTTCTCTTTGTGGGGACAATGTTTGTGTGGCATGCCATGTAAGAATAATTTCTGCTTCAAGCAGGTTATACATGGGTTTTCTGTGACTCAGGACTAATGGTCTGCTTATTTCTGTGATAGCTGCCGTTGCTGCTATTGCTTTAAAACAGAAATTATTTCCTGATGCTACAGGATCTAGAAAAGTTGAGTACTAAGCTGCAGGGCAGCAATGTGCCTCCCTTTGAATAAGAATTCAGCTAGCTACTCCTTTCTTCTCATATACAAACACCTCAAAGAGCTTAGAGTAGTATGGCTATCCTGATGCTGGAGCAAAGCTCCTTTTCTTTCTCTGGACCCCAGCGTATATGTTCCACTTCCTCTGCCTTGGTAGCTTCTGTCAGTGGTTTACTTGAACTTACCTAGTCTCAGTATCCAGGGTCTGCAGTATACTACTATGCTTAAAACAACCTCACAATTGTATTCCTTATCACCACTTGAGATATTTCTATGATAGTCTTGACCATTCTGGGTCTATTACTCTTTGTGCTTCTAATATGAATCCTAAATACTTTAGTTCCTGCTGACACAGCTGAATCTTAGAAAGAGATGCACGGTGACCTTTTTCTGCTAAATCAATAGATGGACAAATAGTATCTTTCAAATACTATGACTTACCAGAAAGTAACAATTTTTTTTTAAGTCTACATATTGTACAAGTGTAGAACCTCCAAGTAATATGATATCTTTTAAAGTTGCAGCCTCTAGAGAGGTATTCTCCTGCAGTCAACAAAGCTTGTCACAGCGTTCTCTAGTAGTTGCAGGGGTGTACCCCTGACCTCTGTCTACATTCCTATACTTTAATTCAATTTATTAATATCTTTTTGCAAGCTTTAGTTTCATTTATCAGATTTCTAACTGCACACACACACCATCTCTCATTTAGTAATTATCTCTATCTATTAAACAAGGCTGTTGTGACCCACACCAGAAGGTTAGGGTAACCCAGGTTCTTATTAATAAATCCCTTGGAGTGGATTAGAGTAAAACAACACTGAATAATCAGTGTTTGTAAACATGTATATATAGGGTTTCTTTTAGAACAATTTTGTTTCAAAGGTAAACAGGTATATTGCCATTTTGAGTGTTATCATCCATAGCAATACAGCAACATTAAAGCATAAGATAACACTTATGGAAATGCATAAGGAAGAGAAAGGGAAAGAAAGGATAAAGGTGGTAAGATGTACATATATAGTCACTGCTCACTGGATCCAGCAATGAAACTTGGTAGTCACACCTTCCATGTCTGTTGGCGGAAGTGGTGATCTTGGTCCACTGGGGCTTGGGGAAACCCCCTAGCAAACTCAAAGATGTTATGAGTTCTTATACACTTTTAGCTCAGGTGGGAATGCCTTCTACCTCTCTGGAACAGAGTTTTACAATGGATAGTGTCAAGGGACATGTTACAAGTCTCTGACTTTTCCTAAGACAGTTGCAGCTTCCTATTTTGTCAGCATCAATCACGGTCCATCATGGTCCAATGTTTGAGATACATAGCCCAAGCTAGGTATGCAGAGTTGTCATGTAAAGGGAGGACATGGACATGATAAGAGGGATTCTCCCACTTTGCAGGATTTGCCTCTTCTTAGCCTCTTCCCTTACCTGCAGATCCAGTTTGCAGCTTCAGGTATGTGTGTTCACCTGGACAATGGCACCCACTTATCTGATCTGGAGGTCCTTTGGCAGCATTCAGTGAGGAGTGGGCTTTGATGGGTGAACAGCTGCTTCTTTTTAGTCTGAAAAAGTCTTTTGGTGATCTTAGAATGTGTAAGTCATTCACTATTTCAGTCTCTGACAACTATTCAGAGACAAGAATACAGTAATTTTTTTTTTGTAATAGGTGATACCACCATTGCTGATAGGCTCAACTTTGTCTCCACTGGTCAACTTCTTCGTTCTCACAGAATCCACCCTTTCAGTCCTCGCAGAAGCCACCCTTGGAGTCCCTTGCCACCAAAACTTTGCCATGTAAAGAAAATAGTCAGATCCTAAATCATAAGTTTATTATAATGTTTTTTTTTTCCAACTGAGACATAAAGTAAGTCTTTTCAGATTCTATGTACAGGTGAAAGAATCATCTAATAGCTTCACTTTCCAAAACCAAAAATTTCTGAATTTTATATTCGGAAAAGTTGACCTGCTACCAAGTTTGCTTAGGCACTGAAGACAGTGCCAAACGGTGCTGCATGTCAATGCCTCATATTAAGCATTCATTACATTCAGTACACCTGGCTGCCTTTAAAATCTTGTAGCACTGCAACTTAAAACAGTTTAAATATTCTGGAAAGAAACATATATTTTAAATATCTAACTATTAAGACAGGTTTGAAAATATTGACATAGTAAGGATTATAAACCAGGATATCCTGTTTGCTAAGCTGTACTTTTGTTAGTTAGTCAATTGTTCAAGCAAAAGTTCTAAATAAAATGAGAGAGTATAAATACAGATATCAAAAAATTCTTTGCCTAATCCAAAGTGGGACTAAAAGAGGCTTAGGGATTTTTGGCTTCCTTTTTCTCCAGTGGAGGAAAATCTGCACTCCAGAGTCTGATTCAGCTCGAGGCATGAATTGTTACCAGGAAACATTTGTCATTCTCTTCTAAAAGCCTTGGGAGAATTGGGTGACTTTAACTTAAGCTAAAGACTTTATTTAAGCTTTTGTAGTTTGTGAAGTAATTCTAGGTCTGACTTACCCATCTGATTACTAAGGTCCTCACACAGCAAATTCAAATTTCCTCTCTGAATCCCACAAGACAGGAACATGAACTTGATCTAGAGATCTTCAGGAGAATTCCTAAAATGGTCTTGACTATTCCAGAGTTTTTGTAAGATTTCAACAACAAAAAAATTCTGCCCTAAACTCTAGTCTTACAGAGCAAAGGAGGTTGGAAGAGACCTCTGGGGGTCTCTTATCCAATCCCCAGCTCAAAGCAGCCCCAGCTGTAACAGGCTGCTCAGCGCCATTTCTGGTCCAGTTTTGAATATTTCCAAAGGCAGAGAATCCACAACCTCCCTGGGCAACCTTCTCCCGTGTTTGACCACCCAAACAATGATTTTTTTTTTTTTTCCGGTACCTAACTGCAACTTTCTGTGCTCCAACCTGTGCCCACTGTACCTTGTCTTGTTGGCATGCCTCACTGACAAGACTCTAGACCCACCTTCTCTACCCTGTAGCTCTGAAGCCTAGTAAATAAACTATTGCCATTATTAGTACAGGCCACAGGTTCTGTACTGGTTTTACAAGGCCAAAGGAAGAAATTTTTTACCATGAGGGTGGTCAGGCCTTGCATTGGAGATTGGAGAGCACCAACAAGATCATTAACAAAGGTGTTAAACAGTATTTGCACTACTGTTAATCCCCAAAGGATACCAGTAGATTGGGGATTGTACCGCTGATCACAAGCAATGCCAACATCTAAACTATGGCTGAGAACCGGAATTATCATATTGGAAGGAGCAATAATTAGAGGGTTATTGTTGAAGTTCTTCATTGGAGCGTCTTGCTGATCCATGGCACAACAGCTTGAGTGTAACTATGATTGCCTCAAATTCATAAAGAATTGCATTATGAACTGTGCAATGCAAGTGGCAGCTGGTAGTATTAGCATAAATTGGACAGGAATTTAATTTTTTGTTATAATTAATCATGAAAACAAGCAGCATAGTACTAAAAAGAAGAATCATATCAAGTAATGAACTGGAAATCCCTTCAGAGACATTCTTAAAAAACATGATTCAACAATTTACTTGAATAGTAAGGCACAATATTCACAATCCTATATCTTCTATGTAGCTTAGGTATCAAAATTACCACTGTTAAAGCTTGCTGGTGCCCAGCATCCCCCAGGGAACATTTACTACACTTGCAGCATTAATATAAGCTAGTGTTAGACATATGAAGTGCAAGACAGTATATTTTCTATCTTGGATGATATCCCATTTGGTCACTCTTTATAATAAGGTTTTGATAAAGCACTTATTGTGCAGAAGTATGGGCTTTGACAAGATCATTTAGGGCATGAATTTATTTGTATTTCCTAAATAGAGAGGTAAATATCAGCAAGTGCCACAGGACTGCTACACCTCTCTGTGTCAGAAAAAAGAAGCAGTATATAGCAGTACATAGCAATCTAAATGCTGTGACTGTGTTGAACCTAATTGCTTGCTTTGTGAAAATACAATCCAGTAAGGTTTTAGAAACTCGTAACTATTTATACTAAATAGATTTAAAAAAGACAAACAACGTCTGGATACTTTTAGGAGTACAGAACTCCTAAATAAATCCACTAAAAGCAATAAGATTCTTAAAATTTGTACCTGAAATAAAGCTCTCAAGCAGAAAAATACTCTGCAGCCATGAATCAAAAACAAAACCCAAACCCCAAAAAACACGCTACCAAAAAAACCCCCCAACCCCCTCCCTGAAACAGAAACCTTTCATGACATTCACTAGCAATAACATTATAATGTCTATCTGCATGGTTGGTTAGTGCCAGTGTCTCTAGGCTGAAACATTCAATAAAACTCAAAAGGATTTTAAGTAGCCCAAAACAAGCTAGTTGTGCTTTTTTTTTTCTTCTTGTCAATGTTCATCTAGATGCATTTCTTGTTGAAGGTCAATAAAATTCTCTCACTGTCTTTACTTCTTCAATTATATGTGTTGTTTTAATTTGAATAATTAGATAAGATCAATGAAAATATTCAAAAATATCTCAAAATATAGATGACTATGAAAAACCCTTTGAATATTAAGATAAACAAAAGGATGGACATACCACTCATAGGAAAATGAATGCTTGGAACACTATTTGTTCTTTACACAGCCTTACATTTAGCAACTCTGAAATTTTGTTTTAATATCAATAATGCCTCTTAAAAAGAAACTTGTCAAAGAATATTGCAGAAAGTATCTGAAAGGTATTTTTAATTTGAAACTATGACTATTCGTATCAATACTAATTCTAGAAGTTCCTTTCAGTTCATCAGCCCAAAGAAAGATCTATCCATGTGGGTCCAATCAACATGGCTTACTTTTTTAATTTCACATATCAGTTGCCTAAAGCAATGAACTAAACTGAGTGGTCCTATGCTGTCCTTAGGCTGCAAACTGTTGAGAGCAGAAAGCATTACTCTATTTATTTCAACAAGAAACAAACTACTGACACTTGTAACCATCTCTGGAGCTGAATAGAAGCAAAAGTTACCAAGAGTACTGAGAATAGTGAGTCAAAACTTACCATAACAAAAAAATTGGATTAAGCCCTCAGATCACCTGCTCTGGGGGGCTTAAAAGCCCTGAAATTACTGTTAACTCATTTTAGGATTTTCTGTATGAATATTACCCATCACTAAGGAAATTAAAATGGAGGGTTAGGTTTTAACTGTTGATACAAACATCTACTGGAGATGTTTTCTCACTGGATTTTTAGAGACTCACTGGACATTCGCTGTTCCCTTTGAAGCAGCCCATTATCATACATACAGAGTGCCACTCAGAAATACTTCTGTTTGAAACTGCTTGTAACACATTTATATATTATAGCTTGTGTGTTTCACCAGACTAGTAGATATGTTTAAAGGGCAAGTAAGGAATCTCAGAACGGATTCACATTGTTGGCAGCTGTTGATTGTTTAGCAAACTAACAGGTACCATAATTAAGTGAAGAACTAGTGTTCCATAAACAAAGGAAGTCTTGGAAATTCAGAGCAAGCCTTTAGAAATTCATCACGTGCTGACTTACTGTATATAGCAAGAAACAGCAGAAGGAATACTGCAAAAGTAAGCTATAAAAATCAATTTATATCTTCTCTATGGCAAATTGCTTGTTTGTGGTTATTAAAACCAAACACACACACACACAAAAAAAAAACAAAACAAAAAAATTAAACAAAAACAAAGTCACAGAAAAACAATAAATGGGTCCATCCCCGAGTTGTTCAAAACTCTTGGGAGTGAGAACTGTGAAGAGTTTGAAGTGGTAACAGAATTTGCTAGGGTGGCTGCTCCACTCTCACACTTGTTAAATTTATAGTGTTACTGTCATTCATATTAAAGTAAATATCAAGAGAAAGTGGCCCTCCAAATACACCAAAGCTAATTAAATAAATAGATTTCTAGCTATTTGTCATATTGATTGTTTCAGCTTAAAAATTAGGCCTAGCAGAGTTGATCATACCATTTATTCAGTGAAAGGAAAATGAAATCACTGTATAGTCAAATAAAAAGCAAATTCTACAGAACCATTTGTACAGTTTGATACAACCATTTGTATCATGCTTATTTATTACAGTTTCATTTTAATACTTTTGTTACATTACTGAAACTTTTTCAGTAAATTGATGTGATTTTCCCACCACTTTTCCCTAACATTACACATTAGTATCCTGATGAGTATACTCTACCAGTGTGGTTTTGTCACCTTTAAAAGATATGCTGTTGTTGGATTGTGCCCCTCATTATTTACTTCAGTGTAGCAAAACAGATAGAGTGCATACAGTTCTTATCCAAAGAGGCAAGAATATATTGCATTCTTGAATGCAAGATCTTAGACTCAGCATGGGAATTCACCTGACCAGATGTCGAGACTGGGAATTTTTATCTCAGCTAAGTCCCCCCAGGCTCCTGTTATAGTCACTGGAGAGAAATCATAATTTCTAGAGCAGACTCATCCTAGAGCAAACATCTAAAATAGATGGGATGAATTGCCTCTAGAGGTGGCTGTTGCTTTCCACTGACTGTAAAGGGATCCCAGATGACAAGTTCAGAAGTAGATGGTTAGTGTTAGGACATATCAATCCCAACATACTTGTAAAGAAGAAATTATCATGCTGTGAAATGCAGACCAGTTTATTAGGAGATTTTGTAAGCACTTCTGGGTGAAGGGGGGGGGAGGGGAAGTAAAAGAAAGATAACAAACATCAGACTTGAAATTTTGAAAGAAAGGGGTTAATATCCCACTTTGAATTTGGGATAAAGAGCTGAAATCCTTAATGTTTCTTTTGGTGCTAATCCTGTATATGAATGTAATATATTTAAGCACTTGTATGAACAATCAGCTAGAGGCATACCTGTCAATGTTGTTTCTGCACATAAAATTGACAATTTTAGCAGTGGATTATCAAAATTCTGTTTAAGTTCCTTTCTCTAGTTTTTTCTTCGTGTGAACTAACCAATATGAAATACTACCTTTAGGCACTAATAAAGAATACAAAATATTTTAAACTGGAGGTAGGGGGGTGTGTAGTTTGGGAACTGCAGTCAGACTACAGGGAATTTTAATGGTAAGTGGAATACTAGAAAAGCTAATTATAAAATAATTTGAGTCAGCAGGTTGATTAGAAATAATACATTTTTATTTTCATGGGGGTTTAGAGGTTGTTAGATTTGGTAGTACTGTGCTTCTCTATCTGAAGGTATTGAAGTAATAAGGGAGAAGAATGGTTAAAATTTAAAAGATCAGCTCCCATAGAATTTAGCTGCTTCTGATGAGCTGCTATTTGCTAGTAATTTTATGAAGTTGCCTGATGCCCAAAAAAATTAACTGCAGTTTTTTAACTGGCTGAACAGAGTCACTTCAGAAGAGATGCCTCCTAAAGCAATAGTATTTAGGGAAACACAAGGGCATTGTACCTGTGCTATTCCCAAAAATATAGTCAGACAGCATCATGATGGTCAATATTTGCACAGGTACAGGTCTTCAAAGGCACATACCTAGAAGTGATCTAACAATGCTCATTGATTGATGCTCTGATCCCCAGTCCCTGAAGTACTGCTTCTGGAAATGATGTACAAATACTGTGGTCTCTGTTAGCTCAAAGTGCCTGCAGGTAAGCCAGGTACAATATTTCGGGAATATATACAAGCACCAGCTGCTACTTGGTATCTATTCTTTAAACCATCTGGTTTGGGGCATACACTACACAGCACAAAGATCAGGTTATTGCTTGATCAATTCTGCCATCTAATGACTGCATTCAAACAGCACTTTCCACTACTGCTAAATGGTGGCTCTTAACTGAATCAGACTTCCCACTATCTGCCGTATATTTCTGCTCTGTCTCAGGTTCTGTAGCAGGGATTGTTGTGCTCCCATAAGAGATATAACCACCCTGCAAAAATATAATTTTTCCTGTGGCTTCTTTACTCCAGAAAGTGAAGTAGGTAGGTTCCCTGCAGTGCTGTGTGACTGCAGCTCAGAGGAGATGCTGCTATGAGTCAAGACCACCTGGTAAGTGAAAATCCAAAAAACTTCAAAGACCCTCAATGCTAAAACCCCAGGAGGAGACTCCCTCTGGACCTAGCATGGCTTTGAAGGCAGACCTCCCCCTTTAATCCTCACCCCTTCCTTATTGGAAAGCTGAAGAAATACCTCCCACTGTGACTCAGGCTGATTAAAAAAATACACAGGGAAAAAATGATGTGATTATTTGTACTCACACAGAAACTACATGAAATGGACTTGATTATCCAAATTTTTGTATTTTTTCATTTATGTATTTTTAGGCATACATTTGTCTCACACCAGTTTGTACTCACATTTTAATTGCATCAAGCATCTTTATTAATGGGTTGCTTGCAGTCTGAACATGATTTGCTGATGGATTTGCAGTAATAAAATACAGTCACGCTGCTCTGAATACCATCCTTCACTTTTCACACCCTCTGTTTTCACAGTTGCATGCTTCTGAGGAAGGATATGCTTAAATGTGCTGGAAATGGTGTAAATCAGTTCAAGTATGAGCTTTCTGAAGAATGACACAAGTAAATTTTTTTTTTTTTTTTTTTTTTTTAATTTGGAGATAGAACTCAAACCTCAATGAAATTTTATTTCTGCTTGGAGGATTCATTCCAAAACAGAGTTTTCTGTTTGCTTAGTTGATTATGTCTAGCTTCATAGGAACTTGAAGGTCAAAGAAAAGAATACAAATCTATGTGAGAGATTTTCTATTAAAATAGTCATTAGAATCGGGCATTACTTGATGAATTATTTTTTAAAACTGTGTTCAAACAAGCATTATTCCTCCCACAAAAGTTAGGCTTTGTAAAAACATTGTGAGAGGGCAAAATAGTGGGTAACAGAGTAATATTTTTTCACATTTACTCATAGTTTCTGACCTTTATTCTAGTCATATACTGCTGATTAGAGAAGCAGCAGCATCTGACCAGGGTAGTACAAGGTTTTGTATGTCCTAACCTACTAGCCCAATATGATTTCTCAAATTAGAGGGCACCTAAAAGACTTGGAAGACCTGGAAATCTCCCATAAGAGCAATACAAAGCACATAAAACTAAATAATCTCTAGTGCAAAACTGCAATTTAAAGGGGAACAAAGAGCAGTGTCTGAGCTCACCAAACTTGGTGTATGCACCTGGAGGTGCAGCTGACCAAAGAGAGTAAGTAGTAACTGAGCCACTATTTTTAAAAAAGGTATCAGAATTGATGGATGTAGAAAGTTGAAGAGTTTTGATAACACCTCAGTCTTTCATGTGTAACTCCTGAGACATGTATGCCACAAGCTAATCAGGGCCTTTTACTTAAATTACCTCACTCTGTCTCACACTCCACAGTGCAAAATAGAGTCCTGACATGTACTGTTTCTTGACTTTGAAAAAACTTATATGCCAAGAGGTAAGATAAAGAAATACTGAGAAAAAGGACAGGTCTTTAGCAAAAAGCAAAACAATGAAACAAATCTTGATTTACTTCTCAGTTCAGACGACTTACCAGATATAGTATTAGTTTGTTGATAGAGTTAATCTTTCAGTATTTTTATGAATTCTACAGTGAATCATATCGAACACGTTCAGTCACTATATGTAACCAAAACCCTTTTTATGTACATACTAAGCTGACACCAAGTATGATTATCATACTTGATCAGGCCAAATTTTAAGACGTTAACTAAGTTGCAGTAGTTCAGCAAATAAAAATCTGATAAAAATCTGTCCTATTTCTTTATCCCAGGTGAAAAGTTGTCCAAGTGCCTTTTAAAGAAAATTAAAAAAAAAAGAAATACATTCATGTTTCACAAAAAAATTACAAAGCTCTCTGAGCTGCCCCTGACAGCATATTATCTATCAGAGGCACATCATAGATCTTTTCCAGAGCAGTCACTGCTCTGCAGCTGACACTGTAACCCAAAGTTCAGGTGTCCACAGCTCACAACTGTACTCACCATGTGTTCACCCAGTGCTTGCTGGAATAAAACCTCCTTTGCCCTGGGACCTTGTAGGAAAAAAGCAGATTGGATATCAATGGCTGTTTCTAATCACAGATGACTGGAGGATTCAGTGCTTTGCTTCGTCAGTATTTATGAAATAAACCCAACAATATCCAAGAAGAGGCCAGGAAGAAAAGATAACAATGCAAGACTGACAAGGCCAACAAGTTAGAGTAATAAACAATCCTGTTGTCAAAGGTTTCTTTGTATCTTGTATATTTTTTCCAAATCTGTAAGCACTGTGACTGTTCTGGTTTGCAATAAATGCAGGAATAACACAGCAGAAAGCCTTGAGAACTATCTCACTCAGGGTTCAGGTCCACACTAGAGTCTGACAATGACAAAACCAAGGTTTCCAGTTTCAGTGGCTGGTACTTTTCTATCCCCTCAGCTTTGCAGACGCAGCTGATTTGTGGTGTATTTTAACAACAGGTCTAGCTATAACCCAGTTTTAAAAGAACACCTCTCCATGAAGGGATTTTTAACTGTAGAATAGGTGGAATCATAATCTTCATGCTCTCTAGTAATTTATGATGTGGTATTATACCTTATTTCAATAGTGACTCATTTAATCTAGTAGGCTAATAGTGATTTGCAACAACCTTTCCACCTTCACCACTGGCTAATTTTGCACTCCTACCACAGCTGACATTTTACTTTCTCATCTAGGCTGATAATGATTTCATGTTATATAAGGAACATTCATGGAAGGTTTAAATTCGATGTAAATACATGGAGTAATTAAAAACAGAAGAATATGTTATGTATGTATTCTAATCCATGATAATAAAAGTTTACAAAGGGGTCTCTAGGTAAAACTAAAGTTTCTCCTTTTATTTTTTTATGCTGAAATTAAAAGGTTGAGGGCGGGATTTGCAGTCTTTTTTTTTTTTTTCCTTTAGAAACATTGAGATTTTTTTGAATAATGTATCAGTTCTGGTTTTGAGAAGATTGGAAAAGCTATCAGTTGAAATACTAAGCAGATCATACAAAAATGTAAGATTACACTGCATGATAGGGCATAAAAAACAGAATAAAATAAATTGTGAAGCTAAAAGAATTTGTCATTATTTAGATGAAATATCTAACCAAGGTAAATATTTTTACACTATTGAGACAAAGTGAGAGGGGAAATAATCCATTTGTTCTTTAGCCTTTAGAAATGTCATTAAGAGACATTTTTTTCTGGAGTACTTCTACTGTAGCAAAAAGATATTTCCTAAAGAAAATGTATGGGTTGGGGAGGAGGGGTTTAGGGAGTGTTTAGAATTCCCATCTGAAGAACACATCCTTTGACCAATCTTGTTTATTGTCAGTATCAATTACTTAGGAGGCATTCCTGTGTAAGGAGTCCACATGTAAGACAAGGATCCTGATGCATTGAGAAAATTGAAATGGCCCCAAAGAATTTATAGCTTTATATTTTCCAGGTAGAAGGCATAAGCAGGGATGCAGAAGTCCAGAGCAGTAGCAATGAAGACCATATGACACATCAGTGGTGGAGTCAGAAGGAAGAGTTGCTATACATGATTTTTCCTCCTTATATCACCCTCAGTTTGGGAGCAAACAGGTTCTCTTAACCCAGGAGCCTTTTTTGAATGCTCCAAAGAAAAGTGCTGATGTTTTTGACTCTTGCATGCCCTGGTATATGACAGATACACTTTTCATTTCCATACTGGTCTCCTTGATTTTACAAGCACTGTAGAAATAGAGCCTGATGCTTGAACAGTCTAGGGCTCTTCACAAGCTTTACAGTGTCCTACACAGCTAAGGCCTATTTTCTTGGTGAGGTCTCTGCATTTCTGTTTCTTCCTTTATTACCCTCTTTGATGTTCCCTAATCCCTTTCGAATACTCCCCTGAGGACTGATGATTCATTTTAGGACCTAATCATTACTTTCTTATGGCTCTCCAGCCTTCTTAAATGTCCCCTAACTGCTACCAGCTCAAGCGAGTACACTTTAAAGCTCTCTTCTGCTCATCTCCTTTCCTTCTTCATGGAGTCATTTCCCTGCTTATCTTTCACCTTAGCTCTGCCTGTATATACACATACACATAGAAGAAGCTGTCTATAAAGAGCCTGAGGGGATTCTTGGTAAATTGGCTAGTATTCAGGAGTCAAGGTTTTGGCAGGCAGAAGCCCATGAGAAAGGACAACCAGGTGAATCAGATGGAGAATGCAATTTATTTAAAAAAAATTAAGAACAACAACAAAAAACCAAACCAAAACAAAAACCCAAACCAAAACAAAATAACAAAACAAAACAAAAAACACACACACAAAAAAAGAAAAAAAGTATTTCTATATATTTCTACAAAAACTAGATCAAGATGAAAGAACAGCAATGAAACATAAATAATGAAACCTCCTCACTGCTAAGACATGTTAAACTGTAACATTTCAAAACAAACAAACAAAAAAAACCAAAAAAAACCACACAAACAAAAAACCCAACTAAAATAGTACCAGACAAATAACACTCTTGAACTACTTTCTACGGGACAGCACAAACAGACCATTGACAAAGGCTGTTTGTGTCTTCTTCCACAACTCCATAAATTCCTTTCAAAGACCAACAACCATCAGACCACACTGGGCAACTGACTTTCCTCTGCAGGATTTAATTCATGTATAAAATGGGAACCGAGATCAAACCCAGAACAAACAAAAATCCAATAAGTTGAATACCAGAGCTTGTTCCACATATGAACAGGTTGAAAACAGTAACACACAAAACGTAACTTACAAGTAAGAAAGAAAAGATAAAACACAGAAAGATAATTTACACATGATAAAACATGATCACAAGGAATCCCACTTCCACAAGGAAAAGTGAGTATCTTATGCTTAAGCACCATCCTGTGACATGGCAGACCTCCAGCATATATTCTGTGTAGAAATAAAGCAATATTTCTCTTGAAACATGTTTCCTTTTGTCTTGATAGAGATCTGCCTTTAGGGTAGGGTTTGTGTTAAGAAACATAAAATTGTGGTTTGCCTAATATTGCCATCTAGTGGTATAATGATCAATTCCGAAACAATTGCTTTTCTAAGGAAGGCACTGTTCTTGAATTCATAAACTATTAAAAAAAAAAAAAAAAAAAAAAAGAGTTAGCCAAAGTATAGTGTTAATAACAGCACACAAGAAAATGGAACACAGTTCTGCAGGGCAACGTGTGCCCCAAATTGTAAGTGTAAGCCAACAAAACACTGAAGTATTGAAAAAAGTTGCAGACAGGATATGCCAGTGGTAGGTAAGACATAAACTAACAGGTCCTAGCTGATTTAAAACAAGGAAAATAATAAACATCCTTTTAATATAGTTAATAAATATATTAATATATATTAAATATATAAAAACATATTTAATAAATTACATTATGGTCTATTAATTAATCACCACCTCCATCAAGCTTAACAAAGAATGCACAACAGCCTTTATGGTTAGGATGCTCAGTCAGAAACATCTGTCCCTTAGCCCAATAACCTGATAAATGGCTTAAGCAGGGAAAGCTTAAAAGCACCATAAATGTTCCTCAGATCCAGCTTAGGTGTCTCACAGTTAGTCTGACGATATCATCCTCCATTCCCTTTTCAGTCATCAAGAAAAAATAATTACTGCCACATGTGATTTATCTTACCCTAAATCTGCCGCCAAGGTAGGCCTGAAGATGCCTATTTGTCTTCAGCAGCTATGAAAGGAGCCAAAGGAGATCAGCTTATATTAACACCCACCTGAGCTGATCTCACTGCAAGCTGTCATGACCCAACTCAGGAAAAGCTCAAGGGCAAAATTTACTAACATAGAATTCTATAGTTTCCTAAACGCATAGCCTGAATTCACAAGTGTTGAACTTAATACTTGTAATCAGTAGTTAAAGCCTCTTCCTGGATTTTCTCATTTTCAAAAAAATAAAATACAATTTTCAAAACAAGGGGGATGCCAAAAGAAGAGGAAAACCGAAAGACAATAAATTATTTACCTGTTAGGTAGTCACAGGGCATATGGGTTCATGATATGGGACTCCTTATGTAAATGACATCTGGTATATGTAAAATCAAACTCTGATTTTTGTATGCCTGATGTACCCACAAGTTTGGTGATCAGCGGAGAGGACAAAAAATTTGGTAGCCTTGAATGTGGATTCCTCAGCTAAAATGAACTGAACTGCTGATGGCAGGTCCTCAGTTCTCCTCAGTGACTGGAGAGAGAATGCTTGGTGAGTGCACCAAGTGTAGACATCTGGGCATGTTTCATTCAGTGCCACCTGGACACCCTTAAGTGTTCTCGTTTGCCTCCAGCTTTCAAATCAGATATACAGAAGCATTTAAAGATGCAACCTTTAGCCACCAGACAAACTGAGTGAGAAGGCAATACACAGAACTTTGACCAAAAAGAGAAGCATGATTAGTGATTATAACCTTGACCAAAGAAGGAAGCGTGGTTATATTGGAAGATATATGAAGATTGAAGGGTCTGAAGTTACCTTGATAAGGAAAGGGAAAAGAGTCCGATTTGGTTTAAGTGTGAAGGAGCTGTAATATTTAGACACTTTCAAAATCTGTTGTTTAGCTTTAGGTTATGAGTCCACACCTATTGCACAATTTGAAATGTCAGCTACGAAGGCGTGTGTAAATTGATCATTAGCCAGTATTCTGTATTTCAAGTTTTCAATCAAAAGCTCTCACACTGATTTTCAAACCATAATATGATCCTGAAAGATTTTTATCAGCCCTGGAAGGAAGTCTGTGAGTAGAAAAGGTGTTTGGCATACTGCAAACTGCTTGAAATCTGATAGAAAGAGACTATAAAATCCCTTATATATCCACTTCAAAAGGTCATAGGAGAAGATAAATGTTAGCAATAGTTCATGTCAAACGTCCCTCTAGACTAGTATCCTGCCTACAACAATGGGAAAAAGAATGGATATACGCCAAAGAGTTAAGGAGGGAGAAGCAATATATCTCTCAGAGTACTCAGTCATCTTCCATAGATCTGCAGCTTTGGGCCTTCTTGATTCACAGTTTTCTAATAGCCCCTTCTGTATTTCTCTCTCATAAAGCACAGGATGAAGAGGCATCAGCCTCCTGTTACAGTAGAACTTGTGATTCACAATTCCAATCATAAACCCAAATCCACCTACTTCTAAAATGACAACCCAGTGAAAGAATGAGTGCTTTGTAATCAAGGAACTTGATACAACTGGAAAGGCACAATTTTTTACTATTCTGATGCTTTTATACTGCTGTATGTCTTCCTAGTTTATAATAGTGTGATGAATTGACACAGAATCAGTACCTTGATTTTCCTGTCCTCTATGGTAATTTGGGAAAATTTTTTCCTCCAAAAAAACCTCATAAAACTTTGGTTAACTTTTAATATATGGTTTTTAACAGCTTTCTGCATCTTGAGAAAGATTTTATGTGAAATAGTTTTCCTTTACTTAGAATTATATACCAGTCACAGGTAGTATCACTTGAATCATATCTCACTTCTATCTCTGTACTCAAGAGAGATATTTTTTCCTTAGGAAAATTTTAAAAAATATTTAAAATAAGTATAAGGAAAAAGTCTGTGTTAATGGTTGCACATAATGGCACAAGTACAACCTAGTGTGAGGAATAGAGCAAGGTGTTAAATTTGAGGATTTGGATTTATATTTTGAGGTTATGGATTAGAAAAAGGCACTGGGCTAAGAATTGGAGGTAGGGCTGAGGGTTTTGGGATTGTGCTTGGCCCTAGCATGAGGACCTAGCAAAGGTGATGCCTCCAGCTCTGTTCCACATACATCACAATTTCTTCCCACTGCTCTGCTGGCTGAGCTCCCTCCTGCCCAGCCTCCATCTCATGGACAATCAGCTGCTGAAACAGAGGGGCTCTCACAGCCAACAACAAAGCACTTGCCCTCTAACACGCATCTCCCTCTCATATCCCATGACCTCCTTGCTCCCCTTACTCCATAAAGGTCTTTGGTAGGGCAGAGGCTTAGTGGTTGGATTTGGGATTTGGTTTTTATTTCATGAGGACCTGCAGGGATGATCTGTGTGGGAGGAGATCATGGACTGCCCTGTGGCAGACCCAGCTCATGCCAGCCCACAGCAGACAAAGTGCGTGCACTGTGTGACAGAATCAGAGGAATTTCTGGAGCCCCTCCAAAGAAAGGTTAGGTAGTAAATGCTGAGGCAAAGCGACAAAGAAAGAGACAACGATGACACAGGGGGAAATGACTGAGAAGAAGGACAGAAGAGCAGGAAAAAATGCCAAAAAATTGCACCCTAACTGCTGCAAAAAAAGAGCAGCCTGGGCAAGGGCTAGAGGCAAATACCTGACTGGACAGGGACAGAAAGAAGAATCAGGAGGAGGTATGACTCTGAAGGGACTGTGGTTGGTGGAGGAATTCGTGTTGGACCAGTTAAGAAACAAGTGGCATCAGAATAAAAGGAACTGCTCCACACCAACCCCTGTCTCCCACATCACCTATTGCTTCACCAAAGGATCTGAGCATAAGGCACAGCAAATGGATTAGAGGCAGGAAAGCAGAGAGCAAAGATGCCCAGAGGACAGCTAATGCATTTTCCCTGCTTGTTTATTTTTTGGGGGGAGGGAGGCAAGGTTTAAAATACCAGTATCAGTAATTAAAATTTTGTTAATTGGCAATAAATTACACTGATTCAAATTCCCTGATACAAGCCTGTTTTTCTTGTCCATCACAATCATCTCCTTAGGTTCCATAACAACACAAACCCTACCCTTCCTCTGTCTCCTGGTGGGCCTAACATATGTGAGCCAAGATTAAGAAAGGATTCTAGCACTTCAGGTTTAGATTGAGGGTCTGAAGACCTTGGTGACTAAGGGTGACTAGGGCTTCAGACATCTCATCAGGATTTCTGCTTAGAGGCTTGAATTCAGGCCAGTGCTGGGTATTGAGCTCACCTTTGAGGCTTATGATTTAGCATTTGGGATTCTGGAAAGGCTTCATGTGAATGTTCTGGGTCAGGTTAAGATTATTGGTAAAGGGGTAAGATATGGGCCAGCTTTTTGTGTTGTAGTATCTGTTAGAAATACTACCTTTTTCAGTCAGTCTTATTTTGGCTATTTTGTACAGAACAATTGTTTGATTTTCTATGTGTGATATATTTCTATTATAGAATTTATATTTATAAAATTTATATCAAACCATGTTTTGTTTCAATACTCATTTAGTATATTTATACTAGTTTAATTTGCATCCTTGTTTGTTTTGGTGCTCTGTTTGTATTTTTCCTTGAAGTTGGTGAACTGTTGAAAAGACCTTCTATACCATAACTGAAAGTAGGAACCAGGACATATTGCCTGTGGAGATAATTAAAAACTGATACGGCACACGGAACAGGGATTTTGCACACAAATTGCACTTCTTGCTTGTGACCAGCAAAGGGAGCTGTTAAGCCCTCCAAGCTGCTGCATCCCAATGACTAAAGGGAAACAGGAATTTGAACTTGAGTATTATCACTACAACGAATGTGTTCAATTAAATTGTTTATTGCCTGGGCTTCTTCTGTTGTTTATACATAAAATATCGTATTCTGACTGGGTGTCTGTCGTCGTCCTTCTGTGACACATTTGCATTGTGGCTGATAAACTGATCTGCTCTTCAGTAATAACATCTTATTCAGGCTGCATTTTGTCTCCTCGAGATAGTGATGAAATCCTTCTGCTTTCAAAAGACAACTACAAAGCTCACTCTGTAACATACTAGTTGCAAAAAGATTAGAGTTTATAGATCATTAAAGTTTCTTTTTTGGTCTTTCATCAACTCACTATACACTTAATAAAGAATATAAGTTTTCCTTTTAAACCCTCAAAGAGAATCCAAAAGACAGCAAAATACAAGTGTGTGGCTATACATGTAAAGGCGTTACTTTCCTCTGTTCACTCATCAGTTAAACTTGAGCCACCTGTCTTAATATTACCAAGATTAAGGAAAAATAAACTTCGCTGCGTAATGCTATCCATTGACACATATTAGTAGCATTACTGATGATCTAGTATTTACTCAGCATATGCTCTGAGTGTAACAGAGCATTATAAAAATACACTGAAAATCTTTGTTCATTCTGTAAAATAGCTATGACAGAAACAAAAATGTGTAAGGTAATTTGAAATGATAAACCAGCGAAGTACATTTTATCAAATGGTAATAGAGCTGCAAGAGAAGAACCAAATAGTCTGAAACACAAGCAGTACTGCTCCATGTGGCTTCACACTCAGCTCCTGGTGAGTGTGAAACAGATAATTTATAAGTAATCTGCTTCCACAGAAATCAACGTAATATTTTTCTTCTGGCAGGTAGGATCTGCTGTTAAAAGAAAAATTAGATACCATGACAGAAAGATTTGGAGTCGTCATGACTGAAAAAGTGTATGCAACTAGTAAACTGAATCTAGTTAGCTAACACAGAATTTATCATGTTTCTCTCCTTCAGTTCTTTACTATACAGTCCTCTCTTCTTTCAGCTGCAGTAACCCAGGCTCCTGAGTTTTATACTGCTGGAATAATTTTGTATGTTTTACAGTTGTACTTGATGATCTTAAGGGTCTTTTGCAACATAAATGATTATATGATACTATGATTCTATGAATTCAAACTTTTTTGTTTCCTATTTTCTTACATATTTATAGTCCTATAAAACCTGAATACAAATTTCCGTGTGACTGTAGCAATGTAAATGTGGAAACAACGTACAAGAATTAAGAAAGCCTATGACTAACCTACTTGTGTTTCAATCAACTGCAGTGAAGAGAAGAGGCATGGCCTACTTTCTGCATGACAATATCTCAGTTAGTCCATGGCTATTCTTCTTGAAAAAGCATCTCCTTACTCATAACACAAATGCCTCAAGAATGCTTTTTTTCCCCTCTCGCAGATTGCTTGATATATGCAACATTTCTATTTCTCACAGTATTTTATCAAAAGAAAAGGCACAGTGTGACTCTAGGGCATCACAACCTGAAAAAAAACAGGAACCTGGACATCCTGAAACCTGAACAGCAGTGGTTGGCCGTACAGTTTTCCAAAAACAAACATCCTTTCAATCACAAAAAGATCTAGGGGTTATTGGCCTCTGCTGATATGAAAATCTTTACGAGGAAGAAAAAGCCCTTTAGAAGAGATAGAAGTCTTTGAGAAAGCTCCTCCACCCTAAGTAAGCAGATATGGATTTTATCAGCTTTCCAGAAATCTCTGTTTTTATAAATTAGCGGAGTAAAGATTGTATTCACAAATATGTTGGTTTTGAGCTCCAGTACAGAAATCATAATAGACCACAAAGCAGTACACAAAAGACTTCGATTATCAATTCTGAACTACATAAGAATCATTGAGATCAAATGAATACATTTAATCTTCAGTGGAGACACACTTCAGAAACATCTCTAAAACTTTGGCCTCATGTAATTCAAGTGAATCAACTGAAGACAAAGTTGCTTTCAATAGAAACCAAAATTTATGCATAGAGCTGATGGGAAATTTTTAGATTCTCTCTTTCCTTTCCTGACGTGAGGGAAGAAATTAAAGCAGCAAATGAAAAATCACATATTGTTACTTTATTTTGGCCAAGAATGTGATACCTTTATTCTTACTCTCTAATCTAAGTAAACAAATATATTCAGAGAATGAAATACTATCGATCATCAATAAAATTATGCCAGACTCCCTTCTGTGACTTGCTAGGATGTGAAAAAAATCTGTCCAATAAGTTCGTGAGAAAATTTGAACCATTAAAAAGATGATGAAAAATAGTGATAAGAACATGAAAGTGAAAGATATTCCTACCATGGGAAGCAATATTGTTGTATATTTTCTATAAATGCAGCACCTTCCATCTTCAAGACACTTGGGTTTCCTAATTTTTTTATTTTTTTTTTTTACAAATAATCTCTTCCCTGGTTGGAGAAAAATCTAATTTCTAGTCCTAGTTTACTCATTGACAGTCTATATTTCTTTATTGAACTTACATACAGCCATGTAAATATTTCTTCCCCTGACCTCACCTTTACTATCACAAGTATTATCTCCTCTCAGCTCTCATTTCATCAAGCAAAAAGAATCATGTCTTGCAGTTTCCCCTCTGTCTAAGAGGTCGTTTGTCTTCCATTCTGAACCAACACACTATATTTGCACTTCTTCTGGCATGATTTAATTTTTCTTGAATATGGAAACAACACACAATATTTCAGTCACTGACAAAATTTTAAAGCAGTGGTACCTCCTCTGTGTCCTCCACTTAGGCTCTGCAGTGCTTAATAGAGCTGTCAGGGTAATCCAGGTTCCCCAAGACTGGCAGGGTGGTTCAGAAGACTTACACCAGGCATATAGGCTCTACAAACATTAAGAAAGAATTATTTTGAAAGCTGAAGTGAAATGCCTATGTCTCTCACTGTGAACAGTGTGGTAGCTTGATCCATCAGAGATGAGAGCAGAGGCCTCCCATGCAAAACCCCACAGAGTCTCTGAGTACTCTGTTTTCTTTTTAGAAATTATAAATCTTTCACCTTTTACTAAATATTTCTGTGAGACGAAAATGTATGGATTTTTCTGGAGTACCGGGGACTGGTCCAGGTCTTGGATCTCAAGTACAAGAGAGACACAAGCATGCAAAGGACCATCAAGGTGTTGAAGGTCTGTGAGGACAGACTGAGGGAGCTGGGACTGTTCAGCCTGAAGAACAGACATCTCAGGGTCGGTTTCATCAATGTGTATAAATACCTGAAGAGAAGGTAAAAAGAGAATGAATCCAGGCTCTTCTTAGTGGTGCCCCATGACAAAACCAGAGGCAGTAGACACAAATCAAAACACAGGAAAGTCTGGCTGAGCAAAAAGCACTTTCTTTACTGTGAGGGTGACTGAGCACTGAGCAGGTTGCCCACAGGTTGTCCTGGGCAGTGGGAGTTTGAGCAGATGATCCCCAGAAGTCACTTCCATCCTCAATTATTCAGTGATGCTGTGCCCAAAGGAGGTGTATTAGGTCTGGCCGTTCTGGTGTTCGTTTCTCCACAGTACCCCTCACAGTGCTGTGCTTTGCACTGGCAACTAGAAGGGTATTGATAACATACCAGTGTTTTGGCTACTGCTGAGCACAGCATCAGTGCTGCAACATTCCTTCCTCAGTCGAGGGCAAGATCCTGGGAGGGGATACAAGTAGGCCAGTTGACCCAAACTGACCAAAGGGATATTCCAGACCATATGACTTCAGCTCAGATATAAGCTAAGGAAGGGACAAGGAAGTGGGGGGTCATTTGTTGTTTCCAATAGCTGCCTGCTGAGAAATCATTATATGTTGCTGAAGCTCTGTTTCCTGGGATGTGGCAGGACATCACTTACTGATGGAAGTAGATAATAAACCTAATTATTTACCACTTCACTTGTGCACACACAAGCTTTTGCTTTTTTTTTGCTTTAGTAAATTGCCTTATCTCAACCTACTAGTTGTTTTCCATCTTATTCTCTCTCACCTGTCCAGCTGGGAAGGGGAGTGATGGAGAGGCTTGGTAGCACCCAGCATCTAGCCAAGGTTAACGCACTGCAGGTGGCCAAATCATCTGTTACCACAGTAGCCGTGGTGCTGGAATTCGTCCTCAAAAATGAGATGAGGGTTCTGGGTCAGCACAAAAGTGAAATCACTCCATATTCCATTTGCAAGGATAGCGTTACCAGCAAGTTACAGTGGTTTGTTTTTTTGTGTGAACCACATCTTTGAGAGCGTTTCTAGAAATAATAAGTCTGTGAAGGTACTATTTTTTCTAAAACATCCACATATCTGATCAATTACATAATTATTGTTTTACATTCAGGCACGTGTCTTTCCTTCTTCCCAGACCTTGTTAACAGTTTTCTGTTCCTATTCTTACAAAGAAATGAAAACGTTTTCAATTTGTGATTTGCTTTTTTGTTTGTTTCCAACAGAACACACTTCTCCTTGCCCCTTCTGTTGAAAGGCATCTTCCCCCCTCATTTTGTTTAGAAATGGATTACCTTTTCAGTGAAGTCTGGTGAGTATCACAGTTTTCATGTTTTGAAATGAGCAGTTCTTTTTCAGTGCTACAAGATTTCAAATGGTAGATCTGGACCAATATTACTCCCCAGAACCACATTGAATTACACCAGCAGAGTCCTCCAGACTCAGATATTTTAATTCTGTACTTTCACACTAAATTTGGGAAGCATAGATCTTTTAATTAAATAAAAACAACAACTTTAGTCACCAACAAGCCATAGATCTGGATTTTGTCTTCTGTTTTTGTCCTAAATGTCTGACCAGAAAAAACAAAACAAAACCTGTTGACGGAGGGGCTCTCTGAGACATACACATGCTACCTATGAGATCTAAAATATGTCCGATTTATTAGGATAGCTCAGGGTTTTTACAGCATGTCTAGACAAGGTCTCGTGACAAGAAGGACACAATTGGTTACCGGTCACTGTCCAGGTGTAAACATTCATTACAAATACATTTATAACTGGCTTTAACACAGTTATTTACTTTATCAAACTCCACCTTCTTCTTGGCACTGATTTCCTTTTGTTCTAGCAAAGAC
>JAYRBT010000001.1:68261927-68298794 GCA_036023395.1 Myiotriccus ornatus | reverse complement strand
TGTTTGCAACTTGCAACCTCACACAGCAATCAAGAGAAAAATAAAAAAAACTACACAAACTCCTAATTCTCACTCTTCCCTTCTAATTGATAGAGGCACACACAGGAACTCATAGGGTCAATGAAATCAGGACTGTTTTTGGAGTTCCAGAGGAACAATTAACAAAATTGAGTAGTCACTAAGAGATGCAGCAATTTGACTGCCAGAAGGTGTAGCCAGAGTGCCTTCGGTTGAGACGGCCAGTAAAGAACAATTCCTTATAACCAATGCTATTGACAAATGCAAATATGATGGAGATTGCTAATCCTTTCAGAATAAAATATCAATACGTGTTTATCTTCTTGTGACATTCTGGCAAGTATGAAAATAGATTATTGTTTGCTAAACCACAGACTTAAACGGTACCTAAAGAGCACCAAAGCTGCAAATTTATTGCTTTGCTTGGTAAAACAGCATAAAACTAAATAGTGCAAGGATGTCTCAAAACAATAATTTCTGCAGATAACAAAGAATAAAACAGACATGCTCTGTTAGAAAAGGAAGTCAAAAGGTGTTGAAATAAGTCCTTTGAAGTGAAAGAGAAGCCTTGCTGTGGTCTAAGCAATTAATTTTGGTCAGTAAACTGTGCAAAAACTCTGTTCTCCTGTCCAATCTAACATTGTTCAATTATTAGACTAGATCAAGTCTAATTAGAATTTGCAACTTTTCATAAAGTTGTTTGTGATCTGTCATGCTGAAAATATTCCAGGGGGTCACATTTTTGTTCAGGCAAAAATGAGCAGTGAAAAGTTGCTCTGCTCTCAATT
The DNA here is from genome assembly GCA_036023395.1 of Myiotriccus ornatus. Classification (NCBI taxonomy): domain Eukaryota; kingdom Metazoa; phylum Chordata; class Aves; order Passeriformes; family Tyrannidae; genus Myiotriccus; species Myiotriccus ornatus. The sequence goes on along the minus strand of JAYRBT010000001.1, from coordinate 68,297,988 downwards.
CCTAGAGTTGAGGACCTCTTCTTACAAAACAAAACCATGTCAACTATTTGTAATCCTTCTTCCACTTAACACCTCTTGGCCTGAAAGGTTATGACAACTTGTTGATTAGTATTTCGTTTTTGAGAATGATCACAAAAATATTTCCAAAATCCAAAAAACTTGTCTTTTTACAATCAAAGCTGTTTGGCTTGCATATTCTTTTACATTTGACATGGTTATAAGTCCCACAGTGTATTTAAGCTACTTTTTTGCACTTCTTAAATACTATTTTGTTTATGTTTACATCATATACGAATGACAATGTCATTAGTGTCCTTGTCCATATCCTGTCAAAGTGATCAGCCTCAAAACAATCTAGCTTCCCAAAGATTCCGTTAGAGCATCTCCTTCACCCAGAAGTAAGAACATTCTTTAAAAAAAAAAAAGTCTCATGAATGAAACACCTTCCAGTCTATCAAAGGTAACTTCTTTATGATTTCCTAGTTCTATTATAGCAATTAACAAACCTTCAAATCAGTTAAGCTTCTAGAATACAACTGTTTTCTAGTTAGGCCATAGAGTTACTTTTGATTAGTCAAGGCACAACACATAATACATTTCCCCAATTCCTACACTAAAACATATTCGGTATTCATGCACAAATAATACTTTTGACTTGTGTATTCCCTAGAAATGCTCTACTGTAGTTGTCACCACCTCTGAAGTCATAGTTCTGCACTGCTTGAAAGTTTTCTAGATTTGTTCATCATCAGTGCTTAGAATAAAAGAACAGTGGGTTCTGTTATGACTACGCTCCTTCAATCACTTGGGAGGTTGGTGTATTAGAAACATGATGTAGCATTAACCTTCCATGCAAATTTCTTCTGGCTTTTTTTCAGCTCTGAATATATACACCAATAAAAGAATGTTAGATTCCCAAAGCCAGCTCAGTATCTCTTATCCTCTGCTAATTCTTCAGATGAGCCTTATAAACCAAGCTAAAGCAGCACTACACTTGTTTCATGGAAGGTATCCTGATCAGAGCTTCATGATTTTACTATTTCAAATGAGCAAACTTCCCCCCAAGTCCTAAACACATTAAAATAAAAATTATAAAAGAAGACCCAAACCCTCACAAAATATGCATATAAGGGTTTTTCTTTGGATGATAGATTTTATCTCCATTCTTCTCAAATGATTGCAAAATAGGAAATGCTGCTAAGGTACAGGCATTATTTATCACCTGAACTCATTCGCTATCCTTAAGTATGCATTCACAGGCAACTAGAATTATATAAGTGAGTTGACTCCATTCATAGATCTGAGGTCAGTATCGTGAGTAATGCTGATGAGTTTAAATGAGTACTCCATGGGAATTGTTTTATTATTTTTCTCATATATGTCCAGGAGATATTTTTTCATCTCCATATGACAAGCTTTCTGTAACCTTGTCATATTTTGCATTCCTTTGTAATATTCATAAATTCAGATAAAAGAAATTTCAACTGAAGAATTACCTAATGGTTATCTCCTACAAAATGCAGGTTTTAGACACCTAGTTGACTTATTTCAAAATTTGCAGCTATACTCATAATCCGTAACATCAGTATGGAGCAGAAATCCACCAAGTGCTTTCTCAAAGTCTTGTTTTGTTTTTAATATGGCTAGTTCAAGTCTAGCTTTACTGTTAAATGTGGACTGGTTTTATCAAGAAATAATTGTAGAAAGAGGTCAGAACCAAAATTTAAAGTGTACTGACATCCTTTCCTAAATTCAGCTTCCTTATTAGGGTTATGGCTAGAGTTTCTTAAACTCTAGGAAACAAAGAGAATTAGCAGAGGTGAATAGATGAGCATAAACAACCAATGCTATATACCACAACAGATGTAGTAAACAAGCATACTACAATTTTAATTAGCATGTGATGAACTGTGGTTCAGCACGTGATGAGCTCTGATTTGAACTGGAGGCCTTAAAATCACCGCAAATTTTAAAAGCCAAACCAACAAAAAAAAAAAAAAAAAAAAAAAAAAAAAAAAAAAAGGCAAGTGGGGTATCTCTCACAAATAAAGCTATATTGCCAAGAGGAAAAAGGGACAGGGAAGGCTTGATACTAGTTTGCAAGGTGAAGTATGAACTTTGATAAGCAAAGACTGAATTTCAAAGCTGGAGGGTCCTTCAAGCAACAGCGACATCTTTGACCCCATCTGAAATTCTACGATTTAGAGAAGTAGGTAATACACACAGCCGAATTCCTAAATATCTTAGGTTTACAGGAAAAACACTCTCTTAGGTGTCCATTGTATAGATTACTAAAAGCTGTTTGACACATTGTTGGCCTAAGACATGTCCCTTAAATGCAGTTTAATTAGGAAGCATTACTGAACTCTGCAATAACTTCAAATAATTAGAAGGTGTTTCACCATGTCATCCACCTGATGGCAAAATTAGACACACAAGTGCAATCTGCCACTAAAAAGTTCACATCAGAAATGAAAGGCTGCCCATTCCTCATCAGCCACAGAAAGTGATGGAGAAAAAGGGATTGAAAGGAAAACTACAGGGAAACACACACACTAAAAAATGGGAGCAATTTATTTGTTTTGGTTTGGCTTCTTTACAGGAAAAAAAATCATAGTTCCAAATTTAAGAGTTCTTGGAGAAGAGCTAGTTTTGTATATCCACTCAAGATCACTGTCATTAATCAAATTTAAAAAATCCTCACGAGTTATTTTTTAATTATGTAATCCCATTTGTTTAGATAATGCACGTGTACAACTTGAGTCACTTTCAGTCTCAATTTTGTAGACTTGATTATAAATGGTGTTTTTGCAAAGCATGGACCAAGATCTTTCTTTCATTATCCAAATTAAGTTACTCTCAGCGCTCCAAACTCTACACCAGTAGTTAAGCATGTCATTCTGAAAGCAACAGAATAGCACATGATGCTTCTTCACTGCTCTGAAGTGTCCTGCACATAGTCTCTCTGTGGATGGGTTTGAGAAGTGAAGCATAGCACCTCAGGCCTGCATCAGGGAAAGCAAAAAATGCACGAATCATCATTTAAGTAAACTGAAATTTTATTAATCCCCCCCTAGAAACCCTGGGCAGCATATCAGACAAAATTTATCACTACTCTCTCTGTGATTGTTCACCCTTGCTCCTCTAATAAATCCCTCTCCCACCTTGGTCCCCAGATTGTTCCTGGCACCAGGTCATCCTTTATCCCATGATCTGATGATGTTCTGTGATGGACTTCTGTCAGCACACATGGCCAGCTTGGTCACAGCACTGATAGAAAAGCTCAGTTTCCAGTGATTGGGATTCATAGCTGTTATCTTATGACTGCTTTTCTTTTACCCCTTCCCAGTTCCAAAATGATAGACAATGAAACTCTATGAATTTGACTACACTGTTTTTCTAACTTGCAAGAAAATTTATCTAAATTACCTCCCTGCAAAACAGATATTCAACTGGGAAGTGAAAATATCCTTTCTGCCTTGTCTAATCTGTCACAAACACAAAACTTCATTTTGGTCTCAGAGATAAGAATGTGACTTACAAAACCCGAGCAAATCCAGTCTCTTTCTAATAGACGTCTGAGAGGGTGAAAACTGTTGATCGGGGCCACAGTCATGGAACAGAAATATAACCTCTCCTCAATGGTCTTTTCTCCTTTTACCTACTCCTACCACTTCAGTTTATCTCCAGCTCACATGTTAACCCTCCTGCTACTTCTCCATATACATCCTCACCACTTAAAAGACAGTTTCTTTAAGTCTGTCTTCTTTAAGCCTGTCTTTGTTTTCATTGTCAGACCAGAAATAGAAGTAGGCTAACACAACTAAAATATCCCCACTTTTCTGCTCCTCTGCTCCTTGTGACTGACATCTTATGGTTTCCCCTTCTTATGCTCAGAATTCTGCCCAAGCTTTACTGTACCTCTTGATTATGAAATACTATGCAAAATCCCATGAAACCCAGTGTAAACAAAGCAAGCTTCAACAATCTCTTTGACAATTTTTTTTTTTTGTGAGAAGACAATGTGCTGGAAAAAATAAAATGCAACCTCTATAACATGTTGAGTTAAAGCCTTTTAAATAACCATTGGCATCTTAATTGGAGCTTATGCTCTGCATTGTGTCATGTAATGAAGGAACTGAACTTCATTTTTCCTAAAGATACAATATCTTCTAGAATTTCACCATTAGTTTATGCTGAAAGATAACATAGCAATGAGAATCTTTGACTAAAATTAAGCATGTCCCAGTGGTTGTTGAACTGTATTTTCCATCATTTCCAAAAGCACATTGCTTTTCAAACCAGGGGTCTGACATCTAAAATTCCAGTGTTGTTTATAACTGATGATTTCAATTAACACATACTGCCAAGCACTTGTTTTCCAGAAGCCATGGACTGCTGAAAATGGAATCAAATTCCCAGTTTTATCAGACTTGCCTGTCTGATAAAAATTAACCCCTTAAATTGAAATACTTTAACAGTGATGGATATACACAAGTTAGAAGGTGAGGGATCATGAAAAAATCACAGTCTGATTTCAGAAATAGAAGATTGTTCTCTTAGATGCTCAAAACCATAAGTTTTAGTTGACCACTGTGTATTATGTTTGCTATATAATCATGGTTGACATGGCAACTATTTTAGATTTCTTAGCTAGTTTTATGCTGAAATTTTGCTTTAGAAGGACTTGTATAACCTTTTCTTTTATCATTCTGGTTAGATTCCAATTTTCATACCTCAAATTCTGTATTTAGGCAATGAGTAAAAATCTAGAGCAAAGCTTAGCCAAAATTATCAAGTTTTGCTTCCATAAGAGTCAGAACCAAGTTCTTATAGGTTTGGCCTAAGACATGAGCAACACTGGAAATCTGATCATACGTCTTTCGACAAATGAAAGGCTAGCCATAAAAGCTGATCCACAAGTCGTTATAACAAGTATCCTTCAGACTACATAGCTAATCAAAAGTCTGTCACAACATCAATCCTTGATAAAGTATCATTCTTCCATGCAGATGTTTGTGAGGAGGATATGCAATCTGTAGTATGTTTTTAATTCTGGTGGAATGCACCTGCATTGTGTGTTTAACAGAGGAAGAGGATGTGGGTGCTTTATAATTCACACATAATTAAGAAGCCTAAAACGTTTTGTTTTGAAATGAAAGTAGATTAGATTCTTTCTTTTGATTGTAAATAGGAGCTCAGTGGTCTAATAGTTATTTAAATCACTTTGATTCTCTTTGAAGAATCTTATGCTAATAAAATGTCTTCTCTTTGCATCATCAGCATAACAAAGTAAGTTCTCCATAAATTTGCACATCTATTCCACACTGGAAAATTAATTTTCCGCTTCCTCCAGCCTTGTTTCCTTAAACTTCACACTGGCACAAATTAATCTGCCTATCATCACCTTCTCCGTCTTTTGTTTTGGTAGGTGACTGAATAGTCTATTCCTCTAAGGTTCATCTATTAAACCTATTCCCTATTTGGGAAGCTTGTTTTCCTTTGCTTTTCCTAAGAACTTCTGGGCTCCAAGCTTCTCATACCATTAACTAGTATTTACTCTGCTCTTTTCTTGCTGCCACTTGGAGTCCATTGAAGTGGTTCCTTAAACTAAGGAGCCCCAACTTCTTCTTACCGATTAACCCAGGCACAAAGTGGTCCACTGAAGTCGTTTTGCGTAAGAGTATCCATGCATCTTTGCTAATTTAGGAAGCTAAGCAGATAACATTTAGAGCTTTTATTATCCAAATCCATCAGTGATCCTAGGACCACACTCCAAGAGAACTTTATTTTGCATAGCATTTTGTAAAAATGTAAAAAAAACCTCTATTTTGTAAAGCATCTTCTGTTAAACAGATGCTTTACCAGACCAGAAGGAAAGGTACACTAAAAGTGTTTCACCGCAGACCTAGAAACAACTGAAGAATTATTTTTAAAAGCATTTTTGTCAGAATAGAATTTTTTAATCTGGTCATGTTGATTTTCTTTATAATTTGAAAAGAAAAATGCCTTTTAAAATGGAAAAGCATTCCACTTCTATAAGGTAAAAATGTTTTAATGCCATGATTTCAAATCATTCCTTTAAATATATCATTCCAGTAGAAATACAATATCAGTGACTTTGGAATATGATTCAGAGAAGAGTGGGGACTTCCTTACTTCTTTCCTCATTTCCTCAGAAACTAAAATTATTTCAACCATCAGCTCTACAGTTGGCTCCTTTTAAACTCATCTTCCAGGCACATCCAAAGTTCCCTCAGTCCAAAGTAACACTACACTAAACCTGTGCTAACTGGTCCATTACAGATTGATGTTCTTGGAAGAGGAGACAACAAACAAAAGCAGTGCTGACATTCCCCACTGCTTTCTCACTATCTCCCCTTGTTTTCTCAGGACACTAAGGTGCTCCCCAGCTCTCAGGGAGAGGGTTACACTCACACTTGGCTGCAGGTGGGATAAGAGCCACGGCAGGTAACCTCAAAGATCTAGCAATGTATTTTGGTGATTACATTACTAGCATAGTCAAGGCATCTAAAATATTGCTTTCCACTCACGCTGCTCACTGCTAGGATAAATGTATCTGCAGATGAGAATTTTCTTACATAGATACCCAAGGAAGCAAGAGTAATGAAAATAACAAAAGTGACAGAATTAACACTAGGCAACAGAGGAAGGAAGATGATGGATCTATGAAACTTAGGAAGGAATCAGTCAAACCGCATTAAACACTAATACACTTCTGTGGCACCCCCAAACAGATGCTTTACTTACAACAGTAGCATAAAACATCTGCTTATTACCATATTCTCAACTGGGGCCGCTAAAACAGAATGCTCCCAAACCACAAGATGCACACATCTGCTTGGTTGCTTTTTGAGACACGTTAGTTCAAAAAGGGAGTTTCAAGGCTGAAGTCAGAAACAATTTCAGGAAATCATTTTATTTAAACACTAGGTTGCCGTTAATTCACAAGGAACAAGGAATATTAAACCATATTCAGAACTCTATGGATAGAACTGACATTTAATGTTTTGTCAAAGCAGCAAAGTATAAACGTAAAAGAGATTTTACTAGTTATAGTAGAAAAGGGGATGAACATTGAACATGCATTTTTGAATTTTTTATCATTTCCCATAAGCAAAAATTATTTTTTATATTTTGAATATTCACATAAAGAAAGCTTCCTGCTGTTTTACAATTGTAAAGTCACAACACAAAACAGAATCCCCCCAAAAGTATGCAAATTTGCAAATCAAAAGAACTTCTAATTGCAATAGCAATTACTGGTAAACTTTGAACTAGAACAGTCTGCTAAGCCAGGGCAGAGGAGTCAGATCTTAAGAATGGAAATTAAAAGTTTCTTTAAAATGGCATGAGGATGTTGTTTTAATGAGATTCAAGCATGTGTGCCTGAAAGGTTGTTTCAATTCTGTGAAGACTTTCATGACTACGTTAAGCAAAATGTTTTTCTCAGTTTCACCCCAAACTGTCAAATCTTAAGGCTTCTAGACTTGATTTCCAGAAATAAGTTTACTAGCCTAAAATCTGCAATCTGTCATAAAAGAAAAAAAAAATAAAATGAATAAAACAACAACCACAAAACCCACACACAAACAGACAAAAAAACCCAAGCAAAAAACCTCTGTTACTGAAGAAAAATTAGAGACCAGATCTGGAGAATCTTTAATGTTGTGTGCTAGAGGAAATATTAAATGTGAAGTAGAATGACTGAACACAGAGCTTCACAGAGTTTCCAGTATAAATTAGGTAGCAAGGGATTTTAAACAGTACATACTACATAATTGTCCTTAAGAAGTGTTTCTCCAGAACACCAGAGGTTTTGGTTTAATTTTTTTTGTAGTAGTAGTTATATTTGCATGAGAACAGAAAGTTTATATTAAAAAACCCATGGAATATAACTGTAATTGGGAACAGTCTTATAATGAGCATTTGGATCACCCTGCAGCACGACAGCCCTTCTCAACTCACAGACCTATAAGCAATGCCAGATTCAAAAGTTTTGACTTCAGATTTTTTTCCCAAGTGACTAAAAAATTGAGGGGGAGGGAAAGAAAACAAAACCCAAACAACTGGTTTTAAGCAGGTACACAAGATTGTTTTTGCAGCCACTCCTCAGTCCAACTGAACATCTGTGTCCCAGGGCAGGGGCTGCCTGTGTTAATGCAGTGGCACTGCTACTGAATGCCGAAGTGTTGACTCAGAGTGAAGAGTACAAACTTTTCTGAAAGCTGTATACACATACCACTCTCTTTGGATGCAGATATGTCACAGTAAGAGGTTAAAGGAGGGTCATCTCCTTCTGCTTGTCTTACTGAATGCTATCACCTCTTTCAATCTGCCACTTAAACTGCTTGTGTGAAATCTCACTGGTCCATTTAAAGCAAAATGTGCTAGATTAGCTTACAGTCTTAACAGTAGGACTCAATTTGACTGAAAAAAAGTTAGGAATTTCTTACGAATTCAAATTAGATGGCAGATCCAACCTTCGAGAAATGGCAGTGGATTGCCGGCACTGTGTTGCAAATCTCTTTAATCAGCATCACTGCAGGACAGAGTCCTCCTCCCCTGTGTACATTTATGCATAGGTCTCTAATTACATGTATACATTTCGAATTATACTGCTAAGGATGGTAGATTCAGACAAAACATACAAAATTGATACTGAAGAAGTCTGTCTTCACTTTCTTCACTTTCTTTTCCATCTCTCCCTCTCTGTTCTTGGAATTATACCCGTGTTCTCAACCCCTGCCCAACTCTGTGGTCTGACCCTTAAAGAGTTGATGGCTTTTTTTCCTTCCTTTTTGGTTGAGCAGGTTTCCTACTAGGTCACGAAGAGGAATCAGCTCCCTGAGTTACAGCAATGATAATATATTAAACAGTACCAGGAACCACTCCAAGGCACTGGAACTGGATAGTTTATGCTGTCTACAGTAAATTATTTTAATGACCCCAGTATGGTTTTGGCACAGGTTAACTACCTCTCTTCCAGCAATTCCTAGGAACAGCTGCAAAACCATAATGGACCTGAAAATATTCCCCATAGGCAGCTTGTATACAGCCAGCAACCACTGGAAGTTTTAAGAGTATGATGGATGGGGAGGGTGCTGTTCCTTTCCAGCTGGTCTCAGTACCAGAGTACCCAGTTTCTGGGTAACTATAATTTGCTAGAAAACACAGAGCCCAAGGGACAGATGTGCCTGAAATCTGGTGAAAGAAGAGGTAAGGAGTCAGCAGATGAGAAATAAGTGAAAAAGCTATTGAAGAGGAAACAAGACAGTTCCTCTCAGCAGCAGTAAACTGTTACACAGATTTAGCCTGTCTCATATAATTGCATCCCTGTAGATTTACAGTCTTGCTTTTCAGCGAAATATTGGTACCAGTTGCTACTGACGGCAACAAAGACACCAGTCAGCTGCAGAGCTGGTATGGAGACAGTTAGTGCATGAAGGTGAAGACGCTGCTTTTCTCTCCTTCCTTGCAAGGCTGTGGCATTGTGTCAGTCACAAAGTGACCTCTGGTTTGGCGCAATAGCCATGTGGATTTTTGTTAAATACCAAGTAAATGGCCAGAAAAGCGTTACAGTTTAAAGCATTTTGTATCCACCAGAGTCTTCTGAAACAGGAAATAGGCAACTTGGATGCACCAGACCATATGTTAACTGCTTAAGTATTATCAGTTGTGGTTTTACAAGTAGTTAGGTACATAACATAGATTTAAAAAAAAAAAAAAAAGAAGAAGAAGAAGAAAAAAAAGGAATTTGCCACTGTAGCTGTCATTAACCCTTCAGCCTTCTTGATGTATTAATGAAGTTGAATGGCTTAAGATTATACCAGGAGGAATTTGAAGATGAATCCCATAAGAAGTCCAAGGCCTTTCTTACATCCATTCCCTCATTTTAAGAATTAAAGGCCAAAAAACAAGGGAAATTGCTGTCTGTTAAAAATTGGGGACAAAAAATCAACAGTGGATTGGGGACAAAAAATCAACAGTGATTTCTGGAAAAGTTTGTTTTCCTACTTATTGCTTTTAACTTCAGTTACATCACAGTACATGATTTCTCTCTCCCTCCCTCTCTCTCTTTCCCTCCATCCCTCTCTTAAAGAAGGTTCCAGCCCAGCTGGAGGTGAAATGAGGAGTCTGAAACAAGAGTGCCATCAGACATATTAATTTATGAGTATCTTTGGCTGGTAAATGGTACAAGAAAAGATCCTGTTCTGTCTTTCTTTTATGCTATATTTATCTTCATCATACTTCTCTGGGTGAATCTTGGTCCCTCAAATTATAACCATACAGCTAAATAAATAACATACAGAGGCCAACCCCTTGCTTTGATGCTAAGTAGCATCAGTTGACGCACATCCCCTGTTTAGGAGTGGACCCCGGTAGAACAGATTCCACTTGGAAAGTTGGCAAGATCTGCCTTGTTTTGTGCAGAGCAGGGTGCAGCCTAGCAGATGCATAGTGGGGTAAAATGCTTGAACTCACTTCCTGGCCCTCTTTTACTCAGTAGTGCAAATGCAGTTGGAGCAAACATGACAGAACATCTGGAAAGAAAAGATGAGGTCAAGGAAACTTAACAAGATGAAAACTTTCCATGGCAGTTTCTCAGCTCAAGGAAACATCTTCCAAAGTTGCATTCTCCTGTCCAGGCTCTCAGTACTGCACTTCTCTTTGATGATTAGGATTAGCTCGGACTTCCTGACAGGGAAATTACCTCACAAGGACCTTGGCTTGAGCATCTCATTCTAGAATGGAAGTTAAAAAAATATCCAGTTAAATAAATAGCAAGCATTTAAACTATGATGTTTGCAACAGTTATTCAATAAAACAACAAAAACAGATATTTCTTGAGGCAAATTATTTGAATTACTTCCCTCTAAGTGCTCCACACTTCATGCACTATGTTGATAATTCTGTAGATAAAATCTCGACTAAAGTTGCCCTTTACTTGATATTTACTTTATAAAATAATGCATCTTTAATTTTCTTAAATTGCTCATATTGCCCTCCTACTTTCTCACTTGAGGTCTGTGGTAATTTGATGAAAGGTAGTTATAAAACGGAAGAAAAAAGAAAAAGCCAACCATGCATTAACCAGTTACAATCTTATGAAGCTATTTTTGTTTATTTTTGGATGGTAATATCAAAGCTTGGATGGTTTATGTCATTCCCAGAAGTCATGCAGAGAAAGTAGAAGCCAAGAGCTGATCTGCACCAGTGACACAAAGGTGTTCTAAACCTGTCATTACCAGCTGTTCCAGATAAAGGTCCATCTGCTTTGCATCAGTGATGTGGTGAGAAGCAGCTGGAGGATCTCAGTGGATCTGTCTCTAATTATCCATAACAGGCCTACTTTCCCTTTACACTGTTGTACTGAAGCTCTGTGGCACAATTCCCACTTGTCCTTGGCACTTTAGAAGTGCTGTCAGTATTATTTGTTCTCCCCTGCAATCACTGTTGTCTTTATTTAACCTGTACTTTCATCACTGTTGTTGCAGTGATAAACCCTCCTCTCATGTCCATCTTCCTCTTTTCTGGGGTAGGTCACCATTCTTTCCTCTTCTTTCCATTTGATTACATAAGAACCCCTATATGGTAGCAACCAACCATCCATTTGTTTTATCCAATGGAGAACCCTGTGTTTTCGACTGCTTCTACTACTTTTGCCTTTGTCCTTTTCAAGGGTATGAAGTACAATCATCTAAGTTCGCATTAGACCCAGCTACACCAAATCTATGAAAGTTGTGACTCAAGATTCAGTAGAAATCAGATTCGATCTGAAAGAGCAAAGTGCTTTTCCACATATTTCAATAAACTTCAGTAAGCAGAATGTATCATACTGTTGTGTGGTACATCCAAAGAATGGATGAACAACTTTGGTAAAAAAATTTAGGAGAGTTAATAAAGGACAACGAAAAAGAGATAAGAAAAGAAAAGAAAAATAGACTTAGGCCTTTCTGACCTGGCATGAGGAGTCTGAGTCTAAACTTTACTAGCTCTCATACACCCACGTGAAGCAAAAAAACAACCTTTTGAGCTCTGTGTGGTTGTCTCAGGAAGACACAGGACTTACTGGGCTTTTTTGGTGTTCTGTCTGTGTGGCTCAGGTGTGTATCTGTTTACTCTTCTGCAGCCTTGAAACTCTTTCAGCCAGGCATCCCAGGAAAATAGAGGCAATATAAATTGCAGAATCAAGGAGAATCTAGTCCTTCATAACCACTTTGTGTTTTGTTATTTGATTTTGTCTTGTATGGGATGAGAGTCCCACACACTAGTTCCAGAAGCAGATGAATGGCATCAGCAGGGAAATGAGAAAGGAATGACTTATGTCAACTGCACAGATTCCAGGTACCTCTGTGTCATCAGGTTTTTGTCTTATTTCACTTACTTATGTTGTTAACATTTCTTCCATGGATTAACTGGACACTCAAGTTCATGGTACTTTATTGAAGAATAAATCCTTTGTTTGAATAGGACTTCTGACAAGTGCCTAAATATTGATTTCCCTTACTTGCAATTAAAGTCATCAGACCCTTTTATATAATCACAACCAAGTACTATTGATATGACTTGTCTATAAAGAATGTTCAAAGTATCACGAGGAATTTAGATTTTACTAGGGAAAAAAAAAAAATTCAACATTGTGCCTGAACTAATTTCAGTATATGGAGTCTCTTCCTTTACAGTAGAATTCTCTTCTCCCTTCACACCCCCGGACAATATATAATCTTGGCTTGGGCTTAACCAAAAAGAGAAAGATAAAAAAATAGAAAGTATCAGCGTCATTGTTTCCTGAGGTCAGCTTTTAAAATCCTGGGTTTCTTGTCTCTTCATAGCATACTGCCAGATCGTTTGCTTGATTTGAGACTTCAAGCCTTTCCTCAGTGGGTCATATTAGCAAATATTAGTCTCCAAACTTTGTGCCAAGGGGCAGGGAATAAACTGAGAATACTCTCTCTCCACGGATCTTTAAACACATTCAGAACTGAAATAAGATTAGACTCATGTCCGGACTCTTATCCACGAGCATATTTGAGTCCTTCTCGGCAGAGCTGCTCTCGATCGGTTCAGCCCAGGCATTGCCCTGACCCAGGTTCGGCACCTTGTCCTTGTTATTGTTAAACCTCATGAGATTCCCTTGGATGGAAATCTTCTCCTTCTTGCTCTTCATTTTTGTATAAGATGAATTTTAATCAATTCAAGAAGGGATTGCACAGCCCAAGAGCACATAGCAAGAGAATAATGAAATTTTCCAGTGGTGCTCTTCCGCTGAAATGGTGAACCCCAAGCCAGCACCAATCTCTAAGATCATATACAATCTTAGTACTCAAGCAGAGTATCTCCTTGGATCCCATGAGCAAGGTATATAAACCACAATGTAGGCAATTACTGGGAGCTTAAGATTTTGTTCCTGAAATCAGAGACCTGTTCATTGACATAAACTAGGAGCTATGCAGATTCATTTGCAAAATAAGCAAAGAGTTAGCAAAAAGACAATTTACATATTGGTGAACATAACATATTCTGTGTTATTTTATGCATTATTATGATATTATCACACTTCAAGGGATTTTAAGTGGGAATAGAGAAAAATGATTCCTAGATCCCTTTTCTGATGAGACCGATTCTTCTCAACCAGCTCAAAATACCTCAAAGTTAGACTGAACTCCTTTACAGTTCATTAGAAAAACACCTTGTGAGAGCAATTATTTTTATCCTAAAATAAACGTCTAAAATCAGACAAATCACTATAAAAGTACTTATTTCCCACACCTACTGAAAAAAAGAGAAAACAAAAATTTCATGGTGACTATGGTGATTTCATTGTTGAACATCCCATGCCAGTGAAACCAATCCTACACTTTCAGTTTTTCATTAGTTTTCATTAAAAGCTGAATGAGGATCCCTCTGGATGTCTTGACATGGGATTTCAAGCAACTCATATCTTTATTCTTCAGCAGAGAATGCCAAAAGTTGTGGCTGATACAAATGGCTTAGTGATATTTCAAATGGCAAACCATTTACAAAGATCTGGATAACATTTGTAGCTGAATAAGCTCGCAAAATTGCAGATGTTAGTAATCCTGGTTATTTACATTACCTTCTGTGTTTACAGAGAATTTTCAAACCTCGTGTACCCCCGAGGTTAAGTATTATAAATGTATGATTAGAATTTTTTCACCTTTAAGACTTCTAAGAATAGCAACGGGTTGCCAAGCAAGAAGTAGGACCATTCGCTTCTGGTACATTTATTTCTAACAGTTGCTATTTCTCCAATTATGTTTACATTTCAAATGACTGATCAGATATTAAGTGCAGGAAATAACTTTCCTTGTCGGACTGTAACCATGACACGAACAGCAGCATATTCCAACCAGGACTTGGCTACGTTCACAGGCTGCGTGTCACTCCTAATTACCCTGCTCATCCAACTAGCAACTCAGGCAAAAACAATGTAAGAGAAAGGAAAGACAGGAAAAGAGCATGACAGCCCTCAAAGCAAAGAGTGTCTAGTTCCTTTCTTGTTTCAGACTTCCAGATGTGTTTTTCTTACAGTCTTTAAACAGGCAGTGCTTTAAACAGACTTCTTAGCAAAGTCATTAACTGACCATACGTTAGTGCTTCGTATGTTGACAGTGTTAGCACACAGACGAAAACACCGGTCCCATACAGGAACCCAGGCTTTGTCCCCCCTTGAAACAACTTGAATTCCTCTGAAAGTCAAGTGCTCCAGAAGCAGAGCATGTGAACAAACTTGTTAAGCATTGCAAATCCTGTACAATAAAACCGGTGTTCTTTAAAATGATGTCATGTTTGCCTTTTCATCACTTAATTTTTTGGATGCACCATGTTAACTTATATGATTGTGTACAACACTTTTCAGTGTAGGTTAGGGGTCATATCTGCTTTCCCCGAGGGACCACACAATTTGTGTGCCAAGTAGAACCACTGTGCCAAAGGAAATTCATACTGAGGGCTTCAGTTGGTATTGCAAGAGTATTCTCATTTACTAGACTGGACCTAACATATAGGGAAAAACAGAATAAACTGTTGGATGGACCCAGAGAAACAGATAGACTAGGTAATACCTATTTATAAGACATAGTTAAAAGATCTGAAGAATAGCTGAGTCTTTGTTTTCAAAGGCACCTGAATAAGTTTACGAAAGAAGTCTCCTCAGTCTTTTCTCTTTCCCTTTTGTCTTCCTTTTTCTTATGCACATAAACACAGGAATGCAGAAGTACAGTGCTGTTTCTCAATGTGACTCAAGATATATATATATATATATCTATCTCTTAGAGCTTACGTGTATCACTGCATTCTGCATCTACTTGAAAGGTCAGCAGCTGCTAGGCTTTAAACAGTTCTTCCACAATTGTTGGAAGGTATTCCTTCTTTTTTCCTTCCCTTTTCCTTTCTTTTTTTGTGGTTCTTGGTCTTGAAAGCCAGATTGGAATTAGCATCAATATTTTGACACCATACACATTTTCTGAAACCATGTAAAACTATTTGTTTTCCAACTACAATTCTTACCTAGACTTCTATCTCAACTATTTTTATATTATTTAGGTACTTGTATAGTAGTGGAAAAGTTGATCAACTTATTCTCTTCCTAGCTATATGAAGTGCGACGTTTTTAACAGCAACACTTTCTTTTTGTGAGGAGACTTGCACACTCTTAGAGAATTCTGAATAATGATTTTGCTTTGGTACTGTTCCTACAGAGAGAGATTTACCTGGAGACAGACAGGAAGAAAAATTATAGTAGCCTGTGACGGAGACATGACTTTTGCCATTGCTATTAATCATTAATATGAAGACTGGAGTTTAGCCTGTGCTGTAGAAATGTATGGTCATTGAATTGACATCTCCTGAAGAATCCATAGTTTAAATGCCTGATTTTTCAATAATCAGTCAATTTAGTTTCTGATAAGCTGCAAAATAAATTCCACTCCCCATCCTGAGTCATTAGCAACCAAAGCAACCTTGAGCCCCTCAGGGGACAAACAAGATTAGCACAAAAAACATGTAGGAAATATATCAATATTGTGAAAACAAGACATTCAAAGCATAGAGAATTTGTTTTCCAAACAAGTGGTTTTCACTAATTTATTTTCAGAACAATTTCCAAGCTTATCTGGTTGCAGTACTGTGAAGGTACATCAGTGGTACATTCACCTTTCAGAACTTTCTATGCTTACCACCATTCTGCCATTCACCAAAGAATGACACTCATTTCACAACAAAATACCCCTACAGATTTGGTGTTTTTTTGATTATTCCTAAAACAAATCAGCTGAAAGTAGTGAATGCACTACACTGCAGCCATAAAAGAAAGATGGGCATTGTATTAAGGAATCTTGATAATCTCTAGAACTAGTCTTGTCTTGAAAACTTCACACAATGTTTGTCAAATTCAACCTCCATAAATATTTGGATAACAAGGAAGCTACTATTAAATTCAGACAAGATGTTTGGTTACAAGTAGCAATAATATTTTAAGACTTATCCTATCAAACATTTTTAATGCTGCTGAGCTGTTCAAAATGACACGTAACAAAGGTTGCTTCAAATCACTTCATAGAGCTAATCTGCTCTCAAGCATCACAGGCAAAGTCTGCATTACACTTAAATTTCAAATTGTTTATATTTGGTGGTATTCCATTATCTCTAAATGAGGTGAGTTACTCTAGTGTGACGGTCTGTTTCTTATTATTAGTTGGCATGTTCCACTATGTATACAAGATAAAGTGTATTTGATATTCTGTCTTTTTGTTTAAGTTTACTGAGGTTGAGAGATAACCAAAAGTGATTTTTCTTCCATTCCAAGGGCTATCGTATCAAATACTTTGAGAACTTATTCCTTGATGTTTTCTTTATGTAGTATTCACATCTCAAGAAGTACAGATTTTGAATCCTATATATGAGATTTCTGCTGATCCAGTGTTTGACATTTAAAGTCCCTGCAGATATGGGCACTAGGGGCAGATAAGCAGAAAAAGCTATTTTTTCTTTCTACTGCAGAGAATCATCATCTCTGCTGTATCATCATTTTATCCTCACTGTAGAAGCAAAAGCCTTTACATAAGAGAATACACTTGGTAGAAGGCAGTCTTGCCATTCCAAATGTGTATCCTATCCTTTTCCACTGTACTGCCCAAATGATTAAATAAGCACTTGGTAGCTGGATAGGGATGCTTGACTGATTGAAAACGAACCCAGAGCCAAATCAGGTAGCTATCAAACTGTCTGTGAAGTCCCACAGTTGCGGGCACAGAAGAGTGACAATATGTGGCCAGCATTAAAGGAAAGGCAGTGCTATTCATCATAGCTGTAACGGGGACATGTACTGACATAAACTGATTGTAAAATTACACCCTATAGTCAGCTGTTTGGAGGCAGTAGAGACATTAACCATTTCTATTTAAAATACTACAACTGCAATACAATAGGGCACTTAAGGCCTCATTAAGTATGTAATTATTATAGTGCAGCTAGTGACTGCTCTACCACCGGGGTTCTTTTCTGACAAAATACTAACTATTTTCTTCAAGATTGCAACAGTACCTGCAACTGGCAAGCTAGACAACACTTTGAGCTCATACCACAGTGCCTTAAAACTGTATGTTCAAAACCCCTCTGAAGATAGCCCTGAGAAATGGAACTACAGCATTCCCCAGCTTCTAATCATGCAGGAGGCATGCTCCAAAAGGTCTGCAGCCTCCATATTCTAGGCATCTTGCTGCTTAGCACAATCCACAACTCTAATGTCTACCTATGTACCCTATAGAACACAAGGTGATTTTCCGGAGATGCCAGCAATCTAAGCTGTCATATTTGCCAGTAATGAATACTGTGCTGAAAGGCAAAACAAATCCTACAACCCTTACTGAGTTAAAAAACTACTTGTATTGGAGTTTTCTGTTGTGAAGCCCCTCCAAGACATATATGCCTGATACGGTCCTCTCTTACACATCTATTCAGCCATGTAGAAACAATTTATGGTGCCTTCTCCAGTTCTCCCGAAACTCTAATGTTCACTAGGTATGCATGAAGAATGTGATATGTGAAGAAATACAAATGAAACTGTCTTTTGTGCTTCCTTCCAGATCTTATAGGTCACACAAAAGGTCTGACCAGGTGTTTTCAGAGAGCCAGGATTGAGATTTTCTCATTTTCAGCTGTCAAACATATTTCACTTTGTAAAAACTGCCTTACTGGGGTAGGTACTCTTAAGCAGGTCCTCCCACTGCCCGTTGAGGTTTGCTGTCATTAGGTTTCAAAACAATTCTTAGTGTTTCTTTGGTCCAATGCATGTGTAATATTGCTGTGTAAAGAAAAACAGAGACCCTGTTTCTCCCCCTCTCATCAGCATTCAAAAGCCTGGTGTTTTCATTCACAAATTTTAGATATTGTGTCCAGACTGACTCATGCACAGGCTATGAGGAATAGCACCTCTTACAGCTCAGGTAAATACTCCAGTGAGTTGGTTATTGAGTAGAGAATGAAGACCAGATGCTTTTGCACAAAATCCTTTCTGTACTAAGCATGATGTATAAATATGAGCAGCCAGTAGGTGAGACCTACCTATCAAAGATAGCTGTAGGACACATACTCTGGGTATGCCTGGCACACAAGGATGAAATGTGTCCCCAGATGCCTAGCACTCCCAAGGCAAAGACACTCCAACAGGCTCAGGATGGCACATATATAACAGGAGAGTGAGATTACTGCTGAGGTGTAAAAACTGAGAATCTTGAATCTAAAGTACTTGTAAGGGCTGCATCCTCTTGTGAATCTACTTTTTTTGCATTATAGTGCAATCAGCCTACAAGGTACAAGGATTTGGGGGTTTTCATTCTAGCTGAAGTGGTTTTAATTTTAGAGATGAAGGTCACCACACAGGTACTGCTCACTTTCAGCATTTTGCTGGAAGTTTTATTTCTACTTCCATCTCACATCTGTTCAGGAATGTCTTTTAGAGGAACTCCAGAGAAATAGACGGATATCTGTTGAATTTTTAGCCGTAGTTCCTTTTTGGCAAATTTCTTTCTAACTTCCTTGGGAAACAATATCCTCACGGAAGAACTCCCTGTTCACAAAATGCACTTTAATAAATTATGTGGCCTGATGACCTAATGGCTTATTTGGGAGACAGAGTAGACTTTACAAGACCTATAAATGATGAACTTATTTTAAAAAAGCAACTGGGTCAGGATGTATATTAAACCTATTGCATAGACCTGGACATTCTTAACAGTTAAGAACTGAGCATTATCTTCCAATATACCAGGTATGAGTTTTTTCCTATGACCAGAAGCATCACTTGTCACCCACGAAGGAAGAGGTGTGTGTCAAATCACAGAATGACAGAGCTAATCTCAATCCCAGTTCTGCTATCACTTACATCCATTTTACATAGTTTAATTTCTCTGGCTTCTATGTTAATGGTAGGATAAGTAAGGAAAGAATCAATTTCAAAATCTGCTTTTACTGAACCAGCAAAAAATAGCATGAAAATTCTATGTTAATTAGTTATAAGGAAATTAACCATTTCCACCACATAAAGCCTTACAGGTATTTTTTAATAATTATTTTCTTCAGAAGAAAGTAAGTGGAAGTTGTAAAGACCTGAATCTTTTGCCCACTGCATCTCTTCTCAATTGAGTGGTCATGAATTTTTGTGGGACTTGATACACCTTAAACGAATTTGTGTAACTTCTTGCACACAATTGCACAGAGAACAATGTGCTTGTATTATACCATAATAATTCCTACATTACAATTGAGCTGAAATATAAAGAGATTAAACATGAGAATACGATGCTTCAAGTTTAGAAACATAAATAAAAGGAACATGTGTAAATCAAAGTAGTCACTCCAAGCTGCTCAAGTCAGTGAGCAGAAACAGACAATTTCATAATGCAACTCTTTTAACCTATTTTGACACACATTAGTAGAAATAAACCCAATGCTAAGAGCTAAGGAAATAGTTAAAATTAGTTTAGAACCAGCATTCCTTGTTCTCCACCCGGAAAATTAGATTTTCTCTTGTGTTATTTCACATTCTATTCAGGATACAGGTAGAGATCAGCGGAGATAGTCTCAAAGTGCACACAGCCATAGCAAATTCAAATTATGGGGAAGGGAATTTTCCCCTTACCTAACCACTTCGTTTTTCTACTTACACTTGTAGATGTAATAAAAGGGCTGAACATTTTTCCTACTTCTTTCCTACTTCACCCTATTCTTTTAGTGAAAGTTAAAATTACATACTAGTCCCCACAGCATTTTTGCTTTTTCAGAACTGAGGCCCCTGGTTAAAATTGTCTGTGCTTTCAAGAAGAGTAAACAATCATTTCAAAGCAAGCTGCCAACATATAAATAACAGCTAGTGTAAATGAATTTCATGAAGCTTCTGATGCAGTTGACACATGTTCCAGGGTTCTACGTTTTTATGAGATGAAATGTAACTGAAGGCTGTAGAAATGGCACAAAGAATTGTTGAGTTTTCACAAAAGCATTTTGCCTTCAAAAACGATACAAGTTCTGATAAAGAAATAAAAATTGGAATATCATTCTAATTTACTCAGCTAGTTTTGGCAGATGAATTATGAGAACAGCATTTCAGAGAGATGTTCAGCAGAGGTTTCCAGCTGCTAGCAGAAATTATGTCAGAGCATTGCATAATCCCCTATGTTTGTAAGTGGTTGGAATAAACAGTCACATCATTAAGTCAGTTATTAGTATCCAAATTCCTTCCAAAGCTTCTGTGTTACGAACTGAACAGCACTGTATATCTTACAGCTCATCTCAGTGACCTTATAAGTATTTGGGTTTTGGACATCTGTTTTATTTAGAATTGCTTGACTTAACAGTGTATAGTGTGAGACTGCACAGGTAGCAAGTTAACCCTTTACTTTTATCTATCCATGATAAACCAAAATTATCTTCTCAAGGCCTGATCCTGAAATGCTCATAGTAGCCAAAGGCGAAGCTGCAGCATCAGACTTACATATTTGTTTCTGCATAAAGTTTCACGTTTCAGAAGCTGTTTCACAAGATAACTTCCTAAGAACATAATGGGTGAGTCATGTAACTGTGGCATGTTCTCCTACACCTCTGTTCTTGAAATTTACAGCCCGAAAGCCAAATTATAGTCTGAGAACAGCAGCCCCTACACCTTATGTCTCTTCTATAACCCTTAAAATTCATCTTTATTTCTCCAGAATCCTTTGAATATGCCCTTGAATATGTTACAAAGCATTTTCTACATTTTATAAATTATAAAGCACATAAGTATTATTAAGGAAATGTGTTGACTGGAATGAGGAACAATAGTACTTGATGACTGGTTTTGATGAAGCAAAACACCCTCTAGCCAGGTGGCCCAGTCACATTTCTGTGAGTCTTAAGAGTAAGGAATCAGAAGACAATACTCATTGCTCCAGCCAGAATTTTCATGCTGTGAAAGGAACTCATCTCTTTCAGATCATTTAAAACTCAATGGGAAGTTGCTGACTCTACAGGCAGAGCACTTAGATCTCTTAAGAAGTGCAAAGACATTTTTGTTTACTGACCCTCCCTAATCTTCCCACATGGAAACTTATGGAACAAAAGGGCATTGTAAAGGCAAAGATCAGGAGGCTGCATTAATGCGAGTACTTTTTCATTTGTAGGTCAGTCACCAGCCTTCATGTAAATGTTAAACTACATTTGAGAAAGGACTATTTCATCATAGGTTTAAAACAAATCTGCACTGAATAGTAAATAAGTTCTGAACAGGTTACCGTGGGTGAAACAGAAGGAAACATCACTTTTCCAGTCTGGTAACAAATAGAAAAAACAGAACAAGCAGAAAAAGGGACAAGGTGGGAAAGTCTGTCTGATTAGATAATCAGAAATAATAATTTCATCATAACAATGTTAATACGTATATGTGTATTTGTATAGGTTATAGTAATTACTAAATTTGATGGATTTTTTCAATACAGAAGGCAATAGTTTCCAAGAACTGAAAGAAAAGAGATAAAGGAACTGTTGCTTATATTTATTCACACCCCCTCCCCAAATATAATATTTTTTTCTAGCAATTAATGCTCACTAGTCAAAGTCTAGATCAAAACTAAAAAGTTTATCTATTCTACAGTACCCTGATTAAATGACATTTTGTCATAGTTCTCAAATATTATATAAGACCCTAAAACACACAGCAAGTTTTCTGGTGTACAGTTCACAACAGTCTCATGGACTTCTCTGCCTGCCAGGTCTGAGACCAATTCTAAAAAGGATTGGTTCCTGTTAGATATTTCTCTGCAGCATATCCATGAACTGAATTCATTGCAACAAAAGGGAAATGATAACCTATCGTCATTCTTCCAGGCCATGATACTAGGCCAGAGACCTCTCCCGTGACTTCTTGTCCTCAGAGCAGCTTTCTGAATCAATCATTCTTTGGAGACAATGAGACAGCTTTCTCTGAGGAAGAAGCCACAAACCTCAAACAAGTCGCTCATGGGTGGATCATGGGAAACAAGCTGAGAGGTTATATTTATCTCTACCTACATTACAACTGTATTTTCTCTGTTGACAAGTTTTAAAAGTTTTACAATACGTATTGATAAGTATAGGTCAAATGTTAGATGATAAAGGAAACCTAGAGAAGAGAGAGGAAAGACTTGCTAAAATTGAAGGCTGCTAATATCCTTTCTTGATAAGGATTTCAAGCTATTTTGAGAATAGAGTTTCTACTTCTTCAAAAACCAGTAGCACATGTCTCCAAGGGCAAAATTAATTTTAAATTGAGGCTTTACCATGTATATAAAATCTTCCCTGTACTAATGAGATCACAAATTAATCTGAAATTAATTTTAAATGGAGACTTCACCATGCATATCACTTCTTCTTTGAACTAATGAAATCATATTTTTGCTAGAGGTTTTCAAATGTGGGAATCTGAATTATAGCTTATTGTGAATTAATTACGGCATATGTAAAGGGACCAACTTCAAAATAGTTTTCATCCACATCAGAAAGATAAAAGACTTCCATTATCACACAGAGTATTGAAAAAGAACAGCCAAATTTTTCCTCATTTGGGGCAAATATCTTAGTGCACAGAATACCCATTTCCATCCCTTTTTATCTATAAAAGGAGTTGTAATATTTTAGTTTGTGTCAGCACCTAATTAAATCAGTTTCATTGTCTTCGTTGTTCTAGATACTCATAGGAGATGACCAAAGAAGTAAATACTGAAGTCAGAAGTTTTCTGAAAATTAGGCAACAGTTCTTTTGTAAAAGTCTTTGTAGCTCCCATACAGGAGACAGCAATAAATGGGGCAAATCACCTGGCATAAAGTCATGATTCCCGAGAAACGAGGTGGGGCAGCCTTTGGTTGCAGAGCCCAAAGGTCATGCTTTCTGCAAGGTCTATAACAGGACTGCTACTTAGGTTATACCAGTAAGAAGATGGAAAAAAAGAATGGTCCCCTTAAGGAAGTGAGGGCCTCTCTTGAAAATCCATTTTTTCTTGCTTCTTACTTGCCGATTAAAGCCTATTAAATCTCGTTTTTTCAATATTGTTTTCAATGTGCTAAAAATAGGGATATAAATGGCTCCATAATTTCTGACATAACTATTTGGCGTGAAATTTCCTTATTTACATAAATAACATTAACTAGCATACTCCTATAATAGATATCTGCTACTGGGTGCAAGTATTTATATGAGAGATGAGATAATAACCTTATCCACCCTGTACAAAAAATTCACTGACTGTCAAATATTTCAAACTTCTTTTGAATACATATTCCTAAGCTATGGTACATTTAAATTGTTTACTGTACGTGATATATTTCCATGAGAACATGGTAATGTGATACCCTGGCAATAATATTGTTGTGAGAATAAAGCACTTGAAGAAGATGAAAGTACTTAAAGGGAACCTACAAGAAAGCTGGAGAGAGACTTTTAGCAAGGGCACGTGGGGATAGGACACAAGGTAATTACTTTAACTTGAAAGAGGGTAGGTTTAGATTAGATATTAGGAAGAAATTTTTTACTGTGAGGGTGGTGAGGCACTGGAACAGGTTGTCCAGAGAAGCTGTAGATGCCCGATCACTGGAAGTGTTCAAGGACAGATTGGATGGGGCTCTGAGCAACCTGATCTATTGGAAGATGTTCCTGCCCATGTCAGGGGGGTTGAAATTAGATGATTTTTAAGGTCCCTTCCAACCCAAACCATTCTGTAAAAGTTTCAGATCATAGCGCAGGACTTACCAAGTCATCAGTTAGGTTTTCTGCTTCTTTCCAAACAAGATCTTGTGACATCAGATCTTCACTTAGGCATGCATTCTTGCTGGTGCTTGGGTACCTAATTTCCTGTGAATGGAACTAAGTCATATCCAACAGAAAAGTTAGGCACTAGATCTCAGAGCCAAATGCATAGTGCTAAGAGCTTCTCCTGAGTAGAAAAAGGTTAGGCTCTTGGGCCAGGTTTCACAATAAACTTTGTTCTAAAATAACCAGTTGAAAACACCAAGGTAGATATGCATCAGAAATCTCTTTCTTCCAGATACATCATGACTGAGTTAGTATAGAGAACACCACAAAACTGGGCTTCACAGCCTTGAAACGCATCCTTTTTCTTTGATTCTGTGTTCCTCCTTTTAAGCATGAGAGACTAGATGATTATTTATTTTTCCTAAAGGAAAGACAGACTTTCATGTGAAACTTTTCTGCCTGACATATTCAGCAGCAAGAAAGAAATGGAGGTACATGGAGAGGAAGCATATCAGACATTACTTGAAGTAGAGTTAGCTTCATCTAACTTAAAACATCTGTGGTCTAGACAGCTACAGCAAAGCTTGTTACCTTAAGCTTCTTTAAAGACAGCAAGAGAAATGCACAGATGTGATTCACCTGGGCTGTTTAAGGCAGTACTGTAGATACCTCGTTTGGTCACATGCATCTCCCCATGTTGTCCTCTTCTGTAGCCAAAGACGCAGGCTAGACACTAAAATCTCTAATGACAGAATCCCTAGGTGTTTTTGAAAATACCACTTTAATATATTGTGTAGGCTGCTAATGCTACTCTCAGAAGTTAAAATTTTACAGGAAATAATTTATTGATGATAATTGCATTGGCTTTCTATATCCAGTGCATTCTGATGGTGAACAGATTTTAAAAGCAGTCCTTAAGAAGGATGGAGAAATGTAACCCAGTAGAAAATTATAGATGTAGGAAACCTATCAACAACAAAATAATCAACATCTTGTAGGACAAAATGTTTACAAAAGCCTCTGTTCATAGTTCACTTCTGATAAACAGACCTTTTTTAAAGCCAACATAGTTGTGTCAGTCTTTCAGTTTATGAGTTGATGCTGAAAGGTGCAGGTCCCGCAGAATAACCTGGAGTAGCATAAATCAGACTTTAACATATTTGATGCAGAACGGAATATGTATATGATCTTGCATACTGGCAAGTTCACCTGAATTTCTTGCCTTTCTCTGGGTAGAAATCTTCAAGAAGTACTAAAGAAAAAAAGAATGCTATAAAGAGCTTTAAGCCCAGTCCACTACAGACAACTGTAGAGTGTAACACACGTAGCATGATTTTAAAAAAATGCGTAAAACCTATATGTTATATAACTATAAACCAGTGTTCAACTAACTACTACATAAAATATTTTATTTCTATTTTTACCCATTGAATATATATTGACTAAAACCTAAAATTTTCAGAGAATTTGATTGGCTGACTGATTATCTTCTTATGGTGAAACTTTGCAAAAAGTCAGCCTTATTTTTCTTAAGGGTAAACCTATTAGATAGGAATCTGCACATGAGGGCTACACTGCAAAATTCTTTCATTCTCCAATATTTGGGAAAGTTTTTCATATTAATCCCCAAAAAGGGAAAACAGAGAAAGAACAAACCTGCCCAAGCAGGTTGTGTGGTTGTGACAGGATCACCAGGACAATTTCAAGGGAATTTGCTTCTCTTATTGATTTTTATGCTTGAGGCATTTAGATAATTGGGCAGCAGTACAAAACTCTAAGGTAGATATTTTCTTTAGCTTAGCTTTTGTGTTAAGGTTTTTTTTTTCTTTTTGACATTATATCAACATTTGTTCTCTACTACTTCCATGCTGCTTTTGGCACTGCTTCAGAGTAGATTATTGCATGTAAAGGCAGGGGTCTTTTGCACACAAGAAAAAGAATAGCTTCCTTTTGAAAAGCGCTTGTAGAAACACGTGTAATACAGCTATTGTCTTGTCTACTGTAATAATTTTCCAGAGAAATGTTGACCAGCTGATGATGATTGACTCAGTATCATTTACCTGTGAAAATAACTCAGGTGGTTCTGGCTTGCATGTCCATAAACAGTTCATTTAAAATTGAATGTATCTGCTTACAGCTCTTCATCCTGTTGAAACTGACATTTACACCTGTGCTGTAATTTTCATTTGATGTGATGTAAGATGTTGGTGTGCCTCCCCAGCCACATTTTAATTATTTTAAATAACAAGTTGTGTTCTGAGTCCTATAAGAGTCTTGACCTTGGAGTGCAGATGAGTGTTCTATAAACTGGAAATATAGGAAATTGCGGAATAATATTGCAGAGCTGAAGTGTGGGTATTCAAGACAAAAGCAGGTGTTTCCTTTTCATGGTCCAATTTTCCACGTGAAAAACTGGAGTCTACCCAATAAAAAACTCCTCATGCATCTCTCTCATTTCATGATGCCACACAAAATCTCATGCTCAAAAAGAAAAACATGAAAAGGAAGGTATTATCACATGCCAGCAGAGGATAGATCTCATATCCATGCTTTTAAACAGGTAGATAATAGCACCTTTGCTGTAATAGTTCAAGAAAGGAAACAAATCAGTGTTCAGCTTCAGGTATAGTTAGACCAGAACAGTCAACAACTACTACAAGCAGCATTTTTGATACTCTTAGGGGGTGAATAGTCTGAAGGAATGAGTTATGTGAAAGCATGACAAATTTTACTGCATCTGTTTTCTTCCCATGCCAATCTCCTTGAATTTTATCACTGTAATTTAGTGAAAAGTACCAAGATGAGACTCTAGTAGATAGATATCTTCCGGCTGCCAAACAGTAAAGGAAGAAGAGGCCTTATTTCATCCTCTACTAAAAATAGAGAATAAAAAAAATTAAAATAGTGATAAACATGAGATCTTTGTTAAATTTTCTGTATAGCTCTAGACACGGTGAAAGAATGTGTCATATAGTAACAATAATAGCAGACTTTGCAGACAATAATTACTTTCTTAATAAGATTATTTTAAGAAACATTTTAGTAAGAAAATTCTACAGTAATAATATTGAAATATTTAAATAATATTTACAATAATAACATTGAAAATCCAATACTAATTTGTTTTCAGGAGCTAGTTTTTGTCCCCAAGCCCTTTATCACTTATAATATTTGAAAAACATGTGCTTTAAATTACTCAAATGATAATTGTAGTATTTCTTTAGGATAATCTCATTGAAAGACTTTTCACAAGGAAAATACATTTTTGTACATTCTATTGAGAAAAGCAGGAATACAATTTAAATCCAAATTTTCTCCAATATAATGAATATTTGAGACAGGTCTATAAACTGCAGTACTTTAACAGAGATCATTTTTTTCTATTAACATCTTTTAAAATTAAAAAAAAATATTAAAATGTGTGATTGTCAATGTACAAAATTAATTTGGTTCTTTTATTGGCCAAAACCATGATAAAACCCTT
The DNA here is from genome assembly GCA_036023395.1 of Myiotriccus ornatus. NCBI lineage: Eukaryota > Metazoa > Chordata > Aves > Passeriformes > Tyrannidae > Myiotriccus > Myiotriccus ornatus. Next base: position 68,270,200 of record JAYRBT010000001.1, on the reverse strand, counting down.
TTCTTTACAATTCCATCAGCTGTAGAGTGTGCTCTTTTATTTATCTAATCTATAATTTACATATTAACATAAAATATGTTCCTGGTTTTCTTCTGTGCTAAAAAACATCTTTCATATTGAGTTTATTATTGATTTTGAAACTCTTTATAAAACAGTAGAATTGAAGGATATATTTAGCTGAACAGTAACTTACAAAGGTCTTCTAATACACAGAACAATTGTGACTGAGCAATTAATCTCTGGTGAAGGAATAAATATGTCCACATCTCTAAATGCATATGTTGAAATACTATGTTAAACTAGGGCTATAATCCTCCATTAAAAATAATATTCAAAACATCATATAGGGTAATTTTTTATAAATATGTTCTGCATGTTAATCACTAAAAACACTCCAGAGTTGTTTTTAAAATGTTCTTTACTGTCCCGTGCTTACTTCATACATAGGGACATGACTGACCTCACATTGTTTCAGGGATTAGAGACTCACTGTGTAGTCTGAAACCTGGTCACACAGAAATACCCACAATCTGAGCAAAATTATTAGAGGACTGCTTGGGGGGAAATTCCCCAGCCCATGATAAATTGCCCCAACAAAGAGGTTTCTTCTCTTCTGTCTCCATTTGTACAGGGCTTGACCATGAATAACAGCTTTATGAAACTCATAAATACTTTGCAGTAGAAGAAATAAAGCTTTTTTTCTGCGTGCAGCATTGAATCCTAATGGCACAAGGAGCTGATTAGCATACCTGAAAATACAATACTATGTCATAAAATACTATGAGTAAAGTATTTAATTGAAATTAGTCAAAATAATTTTTATACTGATGTGTTTGTTCGAAACTAAACACTGGACAAAAGCAACAAAGGCTGTGTGATAGATAATCAACATAAAGGGGTGGATAGGAAGGAGATAGATAATTTGACTGAATCACACTGAAATGGAAAATCTGGCTAAGGATGCTGGGTGAAAACCCTACTCAGGAAAGTTGTCCTGGGAACTTCACGACTTAATACTGAAAAACAAATTCTAGGTTTCCTTTGAAATGTCATAATGACAATGCATCAAAAACAAACAAACAAAACCCCAATAAACTAACTAAAATAAATGAGGCATGACAACAAAAAAATTATCCAAGCTGCAGAATTTGACCTCATTCAAAGCAGTTACACGTAAAAAAACCCAGAGTGCTCAAATTACTGTACTGAAGGAAAAAGGGAGACAGTTTTCCATATTCACGGATTCTATTTCAAATTAAACCAGGAAGCTGGTTTTTCTGGAAAATTCAGCTTTGAATCTCCAGTTGCCTGTAATTTCTTTTATATACCAGATGCAAAAGACAGGCAGAATTTATTTTTTTTTGATTGTATAGTATCTATTTCTACTACAATGAAAATGCCCAAAGGTTTTGGGGTTTTTTCCCTTTGTACTCCATACCAATCACTTCATATGTAAAAGGATACTAAAGTTTAGCCAAAAAATGAAAATCTACTTCTATCCATTCTTTTTTTTCTTTAGTTGTATTCATTTGTCACTGCACTGTCTAGTATCAGTGGCTTTCATCAGGACAAAAGGAAGGAAAGACTGACTTCGTTTACAAAGACGTGTTGCTGCTGGCTCTAAATTTTAACTTCAGGAGGGAGTAAAGAAGGAAAATGTGAACTAACTTGCATTAAAATGTGTGCACAAAACAAAACGTTAAAGCTCAAGACTTAAACTTCATTCTCACAAGAAAATTATGTTCTCCAAATATTATAAATATCTTTACCTATAGCTTTTTTTTTCAGTCAATACTGGAATTAACATAAATTGCAATGTGAACAACTATGAATACTTAAATGCACAAATTATCAATATGATTATTTCATAAGCTTATTTTTTAAGTATTCCATATATTTGAAAGTATTGGTGCTCAGTTTGTTACTGTTTTGAGTGGAAAACAAACAAAAAATAGACAATAAATATTTATTGGAAGTTTTTACTCAGCAAAGATAAAATTCCGAGCCTTTGGTTTTAGATAGTAACACAACTTAGAGCAACCATTCTAGTTTCCCTAGTTCAGTATTTTTTTGTGCAGATCTAGTTACTGAGAGTTGGATCACAAAGTTCTTTAGATGTAAGACACAAACAGGCAAAACTTGAGAAGGCATGAACTGAACTTCAGTCGTCCACAGCAAATTTCTCAAATGTAATCAGGGAAGTTTGACGTATTTGTATCAGGAATTGCATAATTTTCAGCGTTTAATAACTCCGAAAGGTAATGAAAAAAACATTCTTGTTGTTGGTAGGAAGTTACTAGCTCGTGGTTAGAGTGAATATCTTATATGCATCTGCAACTGTGTCTTGAGAAGAATGGCAAAAGTTTAATGACTAGGATAGCAGCATGTAATAAGGCAAAGATCTGGAAAAGCTGCAGGAAAAGACAATTTAAATATGTGCCATTGATGATTTAATATAATTTTTCCATCGCTGATGCATTCTATAGTTCCTTTATTTGTGGAGAATTCTGAACTCAAGCCATTTTTCTAGGAATGACTAGGCAATTCACAATTATTGACTGCACATTATACAGTAGACATTCTATGCACACAGATGCTTTATTGCTTGTTCTCTCATGGTGCCCTAAAGAAGTATGACAGGATAATTGAATCTTTACAATGATCTTTCAGACCCTATTTCTCTTACATGCATTTGAAGGAAAACAGAGTCTTTCAGTGGAGGGTTTAGCAACAGTAATGTTTCTTTGATTTCCTAACAGCACTTAAAACCTTTTAAATATTCTTAAATGCCTCTTATATATGCAAAAAAAAAAAAAAAAAACCAAAAGGAAACACTTGTTTTGCCACATAGGAGTAAGAACTCCAGGAATAGCTACAATATATACAATATAACTGGATTTTTGTCTTTTGTCCAGAACAGTTACAACTGGAGAGGCCCACCAACAGCTGCGAAGTCTGCCGTGTTCTCGGAGGAGCTTTCAGCAGAATAAATTATGAAGCTGCAGTAAGGTCTGTATGGGGTAGTGGATGATCTTTGACTGTGCTGACAGCCAGAGCTCTTATCATCTTGCTGAGCAGCAAGTCAAATCGTGCTTTAATTGCTGTTCAGAGAACAGTGCTCAATTAAACGTACACAACACAGAAACTAGTACAGGCCAGAAGGGAATGAGGGATGTCAAGGAGTCATGAGACAAACCCTTTTTTGATACTCTGTTCTAAAGACAATGTGAGCTTTATATGTAAAATGAAAGGCTCAGAAAGGTTCCCTAACTATGAGGCAGTGTCCTGAAACTTCGTGCATAATAACTGGTTTCTTAACAGCAGTAGCTTGAAATGCATTTGGGTCAAGTCTGTACTAAAGAGTTCTGCACCAAACCACCCTGTCAGGATCCATTTCTTGTCCACATTTCATTAATTCACCTTCTTAGTAGATGGGCACTGAGAGACTTACAGATAAGTTCAAATTAAAAAGTTTAAAGGCACAGTATACTTCACTCAAGGGAATTCAGGTTTTTTGCAGATATTCTTTAGATGTAAAATGGCCTCGATTCCTTGTAATTTAATTCTCACTTCAATAAATGCTAATGTCTGAGTAAGATTATCATCTCTTGTACAACATCACCATAAAAGAAGTTACCTATTTTCCTCACCTTAGTCCTTTCATACTTGCCTAGAAATTACAACTAATGTTTAAGATATTTTTTCAGATATTTGGTAACAGTACTGAATTTTATGTCTAATTAGTCCCACTCCTGAAATTGGTTGCTTTCCTCAGGAATTTCTATGTCAACGATTCAATCAAAAGCACATTTTTAAATAAGTGCATTCAAAATATCTAAATACTGTAAATTGGAATAACTGTAATGTAAAAGTTGTACATTCTATAGATCTCACTTTAGGTCCTTCCATTTTATATTTTTTTATATTGTTTCAGTGACAGAATTGTCACGAGAGAACAAGGAAGTTTTCTCTAGTGCGTGACAAGATCTGAGGCACAAAATCTCACACGTGAAAAAACTGACATTAATACTGTGCATGCTATAAAATCTTCCTCCAAAACTAACTCACATTTTGAAAAGCACCTTTGCTGTAGCACTTTTTTTAGGATAATCTCAAATATTGTGGGAATAGAGTAAGCTATTTGAATCCCCTGCTTCAGTAAAATGATTAATCTGCTTTATCTCTCCATGAAATCATTAAACATTTAATCCAATTTACCATCCATGTGTGTCTTGGCACTGTTCTAGCTTGCTGAGGATAGCAAATGTTCAGCCTGGCAAAAGAATTGGGTGCTAATTCATTGTCTGCAAGTTCCCAGGTATGTTCGTTAGACCATTGTTTTCGGCTTGGATATTTTCTGCAAAATGTACCAATGGGAGAATATAATCTCCTAAAATAAGCAGGAATTTAGCATTGTCTTCATGTTTAGTTGTTAAATTTGTCATTGCACACCTGAAGATCTCTCAAACAGAAGAACTGACAGGGAACTGGAAAGGGAGGGCAGTCTTCTGTCAGTGTGCAGAATTCAGAGCCAGAAAGGTCATAAATAGCATTTGCAGTACTACATTGTAGCTTCTAGCCTGATTCTGACCTTTAATTTACTTGATCAACATCTGTGTAATAAAGTCCAGATGGCACTTTTACTAAAAGTCTTGTACTCCTACCTATGATTAAATAGATATCTCTCTATAGCAAAGAATTTTGGGTAACTATGTGTCTAGGTAATATCTTTCATAAAACATTTTGTATCATGTTCAGCAATAATATAACAAATGGTGCAAACTACATGCAGTACAGTTAAGGAACAAATTGATCAGAGGGTTCATGGTGAACCAGGGAAGTGGTGGGCAGGAAAGCTCAGTATTATGTAAGAAAGGGAGGAGAAAAAATGGCTAATAAAAGTCTTATGAATGGATGGGAAAAATCTCCTTCTCTTCTACACTCTTGACTGTTACTTTCTTCCCATATATTTTGCTTGCAAATTGTGTTCTTTTTGCACTCAGCTGAATGAAAAATGAATAAAAGTTTGTCTGCACTTTATCACAGGCATCTGTTTTTTGACCATTATAAGTGGGTTAAGTCCTGTCTCATACTTAAGTCAAGATAGTTGTTATTTATTTCAGTGAAGTTAGTACCCCAGAATGTTTACTTACGTTTCTACAACATTTCTGAAATAGACCTGGGCTTTCCATGATGTTTAAATTTTCTTATTTTATGTTGAATTTGATCCAAGGTTTAGGGTCTGCTGATCACCCACAGGAACAACTTTCTGTAAGAAGTAGATCAGATGCATATTTTGTGGAAATAGAGTCCAGTTTCTATTTGAAAAATTTTGATTTGTTTTTCGCAGGAAAAGGATATACTCAAAAACCAGAAGACAAATTTGCCAAAACTTTCTGATACGTGAATTCTGATATACCTAAATTTGTCAGTGCTTATTATTGCATTTCCTTTTGCCTCACAAATGTGTTAATGAATGTAGTCAAAATTTGTGCTTAGCTTTATGAAATGCTACGGAATTCACATGGTTCAACATTGGAAAAAATACAGAATTAATAGCATTAATAACAACATGCTTTATTTTTAACCCAACACAGAAGACATATTTCCCACTGAAATGTACTTTTGAAGAGGAGATTTGAAGAGTAATTATTAAACTCTACCTAAACCAACATAAAAATAGTAAGACTGAGGGATGTGCCTTTGTTAGGACAGCACCAAAAATTCCCTATACAAACCAATAAAATAGCAGGTAAAGAAAGCCAAAGCTGGGGGGCTTCAATCAAGTGAGTAACAGCTCCTCCAGGAGTGGATTCTGTTCAGAGGGACTTCATTCTAGCATTCCCTAAAGAGATTAAGATTCATGGATTAGTTAAACAAACAAGTCAAAAGCTGATCAAATAACCTCTCAAAGACTTTGTCTGACAAGACCATAGTGTTTTGATAATAGTTCATTTTTAGAAAAAGCTTAGACTCCCCCAACCCTAAAATTGGAAAGAGATGATACAATAAAAGCTCACATTGCCTCACCTGCACTAACTATTTAGGTAGCATGGAAAAAAGATCTGATTAGTTCATATAGGTGGACCATACACCTTTCCATTCTGGAGTGGAAAACCTAGCAGCCTTGAGAACTGAATCAAGACACACTAATAATAGAGGTTTCTGTGAAAACTGTAATCAGAGCCTGAAAATCCAGGATTTAAACCCTGCCATAACTAAGTGAAGAAACACACGTTCACATCGGTGCCTTAAGAGGATTTTGATGAAACGTTATGAAGACAGTGACTTTAAGGAGTATCAGAGCTACAGTGCTGCAGCCCATACCAGTTCTTTCAAATGGTTTGACATTTGCCTACTCTTCAGTTTGTTGTGGATTAAATTGCATGTGGAAGCCATCCTACTCAGTTTAGTAATATTTAATTGAAATTGCACATGCGTAGCTTCAGAGAATGATCCAGGTCACCTAACGCACCTGTCCAAATTTCCTACAACAGTGATTAGAGATTTTAAAATAAATATGAAGGTTAGAGTAAAAGAATGCTGTTTTCCCAATAGAAGCACTTCTCTTCCTCTGCTGAACACAGTCTCTACCAGATGATGATATTGCCCCCACTTCAATTAAATCTCTGATTCTGTCAGAGAGCTGTACTATCTGATGTAAGTACCTCTTTGTCATTCTCATTCTCCTCAGATTATAGCAGTGCACCAGAGGACGGCAATTTTTATTTGTTTGCAGTGAATATGGAACTCTTCCTGGGGACAGGAACAATTCCCATGTCCTAAGTCAGTGCCCAAAACATCAATGAACAAAGAAACATGGATAAGGACATTTTCCTACCTTAGCTACCAAACAACTATGTATATTTTCTGAAGTGACATAGTACAACTTCAAGAAAGGATCGCCTGCTATACCTTATGGCCTGTTAATCAGGACATTCTCGAGTATTTTAAAAATGAGGATTCAATACCGGGCTCAGACTAAAAGTTATCTGATTCCTTTATTATTGTTCAGACTTCTTAACTAGTCCACACCATTTCTGAAAAACAGTGGTAGCATTTTAGAATATTTTTTAGTGTTCAGCTAAGTCCTGGATCCCAGTTCATCTGTTGGCATAGTTTAAAGGGCATCCCTCAAGAACTTCTTAGCAGTCAACACTGATTTCCTCTAGGCATCCTAGAGATATTCTAGCTTAGTAGGGAGGCACCTACTGAAAGCTGCCAAGTAAAGAGTTAAGCAGATTTTGAAAACTGTTGACTTTAGCTGGAATGGGCATCAGGTGCCTCTGTACTTACTCTAACTCTGTCTAAACCAACCAGATACCATCCACAGTTTTTTGCATTCAAGTGGCTTTCACAATTTGAGGGTTTTCTGCTTTTTTTTCCCTATGAAACATTCGGCCTTTGAACATATATTATTATTCCTGCTTGGAAAGAAACTGTAAAATTCAAGATATATTTATTCACAGCAAAAATTCATCCAGACTAATAACAAACATAACACATCTGTCAAATCTGTATTCTGCTATCCCACACTGTCTTGCTAGATACCTAAATCTGATTATGTAATTATCCTCTGTGATTTCTAGACCTTCACAAGCTATTATTTGCTATGAGCTATTATGATGAGCTAAATTTAAATTTAACAGTCTCTTGAACATTTGAATTTTAAGTAAATGTTTAAATCTTGGTGGCTCATCAGGACCTGTCCTTTCATCTCAGACTTCTGTCCTGGCCTTGATAATTGACTCCACACTTGTTTATAGAGATTCTTCCTCCTGTGTTTTGACATTTTCTAACTCACTGCTAAACCTGCAAGTAATTCAGGAAAACATATCAATTCTCTTGTAACTTTTTTTCTGTGCTGACGCTATTTTGGCATTTCCTTTTCCATCATCTCTTGCCAGTGTTCATTATGTCGATGGCCTTTACTTGTACCCCTGACCACTGCGCCTTCAATCAAGTGCTGGCAAAGCAAGGACAAACAAGAAAAAGTTTTATAGTTCAGATTTTTTTCATTAGTGTTGCCTTTGTAACAGCAAGTAAGTGCAGAGGGAAAAAAAAAATGAATTTGAGATCCATGTATCTATAATTCACATTTTTATCAACTCTTCAAGCCACGAAATAATCTAAGTCCTTATCAGGTGACTTGGCAAAAGTACTATCTTGAAACACTGAAAGAATGAAAGACAAAGTAAAAAATTGTACAAGCTTAATTCATCACATAAAAGAACAAAAAATACCATCACTCATATTTCTGGACCGTGTCTCAT
>JAYRBT010000001.1:68202386-68258502 GCA_036023395.1 Myiotriccus ornatus | reverse complement strand
CTTATATGAAAAGGTCAAATTATCCATGTCAGTCAATCTTAAAAAACACACAGTGCAATGAAGATAACTTTTATTCTTAACTCTAGCATTGGTACACTTCTGGCCTGTTTTATATACTTAACGTGTGTATATAGTCTTTGTATATATCAGTATGCGTATACATATAGGGAGAAATGGGTGGATGAGTGTGTGTATACATATAGACTCTAATTACAGAATGTGTACATTCTAGCTACTCTATAAATTTAATACAGTTATACTGTAGCACACAAAAATGTATTGCTGGATGCCTGGATGCATACTCTTTAAAAATCATAATAAATCATCTTATATAAAGAATAATCTAAATCTTTTAGGTTAGAGTTTACTGGTGTACCAGTGAGTATTTCCTCTCTAATCTTTGTTTCATTTCTATAGTTACACATGTACTTAGGAGCATTTAATAATTCAGGTTTTAATTCTTGACTTAATGTTGAGACCAGTCAGAGTATGAAATAGAAATAATGCCCCACAAGTGTAAGAGAAAACATGAGATTTCAATCCAGCAACGACGAGATCAAGTCTGATCTATGCCTGGTGCCCAGTGAAATCATTTGTATTCATAGAACAATTTTCGTTTTGCCTACCCATGCTCCCTAATTGATATAATCTGTGTTCTCCAAACTCTTCTTGCCCAGCTCTAACCCATAGACTCAATTTTCTTGGGAGTCGCTGACTAATTTTCAGTGTATTTTCTACAGCAGTAGAAATGAAAGAAATTGCATAAACAGGATGCAAGAGAAAAGCAAAATGAGGAGCCACTGCCATGATGGATCAAATTTCCAGACGTGTCATTAAAATGAGGAACTAATTGCCAAATTCCGGAGCCAGATTTTACACTTGGATACACGTACATAACTCCCACTGATTTCATTAAGACCTATTCTTACGTACCAAAGAAGAAAGATTGGCTTAAGGTTTGCAATCATATCACACTAAAAAAACTTGTTCTTCAGGTGCAGCCAGAAGTTCAACAAGTTAGTCATGCAAATCACATTATGTAAATATTTGGACTCATTACTTTTTCTTTTATAAACTGTTTCAGAGTAAGCAATAGGTCCTATTACACTACTCATTTTATCAGGGATAGTGTTTCTTGAAAATTGTCAAATCTAAAAAGAACAAGCAGCAGAGCAAAAGAATCATGAGGCAAAATGAAGGAAATAGTGTACTGAGACGAGTCACTGAAAAACAGGATGACAAGACACTAAGGATTCTAATAATTAACTTTCTGTTCTGCTTCACCAGCAAATAACAGAAAGAAGCTAAGAAGTGCTTAGCAATACTATTACGAACACCATATACAACACAGTACTAAGTATTCTTTATCAAGAACACCTTGACTTACTCTCAATAAAGATATACATAGAAGGTATAATTGCTGCTATGTGTTATGAGAAGATATACAGGTGTTTGTGTAGCCCTTAGCATCATACAATTGATATGAATATGTTTGTGAATAGGATTTTGTTGCATATTCCAGCACTCCCAGCGGAAGCAAGTGCAATACAGCGATGCTTCTTGCCTTTGGAGGGAGAAAATTTGTACCACTAAAGCTCAGCTGGAGTTGAAGCTGGACAGAAGTGTGGGGAACAACAAAAAGAGGTTTTTTTCAAATATATTAATGGCAATAGGAAGTACAGAAATATTATTGGCCCCTTACAGGATGAAGATGGTCACCTCATGAACAGGGACAGAGACAAGGCAGAGATGTTTAACACTTTCTTTGCCTCTGTCTTCAACATGGATGACAGACCAAGGGGGTCTCAGTGCCCTGAGCTGGAGGACTGTGACTGCAAGAATGATCAACTCCCAGTCAACTCTGAAATTGTTTGGGATCTGCTGCTCCAACTGGATCCCCACAAATCTATAGGGCCTGATGGGATTCATCCCAGAATCCTCTCTCAATGATTTTTGAGCAGTCTTGGGAATCCAGAGCGGTCCCAGCTGACTGGAAGTTTGAAGAAGAAACACTGTCCCTATTGTCAAGAAGGGAAAGAAGAAGGACCTCAGAAACTACAAGCCTGTCAGTCTCACTTCAGTGCCTAGTAAAGTTATGAAGAAGATTATTCTGGGAACTATTAAAAACCACCTGTAGGACAACGCAGTCATCGGTCACAGGCAGCATGGCTTCATGAGAGGAATGTCGTGCTTATCCAACCTGATTTCCAGCTATGACAAGGTAACCCACCTAGTTCATTAGGGGAAGCCTGTTAATGTAATCATTTTGGATTTCAGTAAAGCTTTTGATATTGTCTCTCACAGGATCCTTCTGTACAAAATGCCCAGCACACAGCTGGATAAACACATCATGGGGTGGGTGAGCAATTGGCTTATGGGTCAAGCACAGAGAGTAAATAGTGAATGGGGGAACATCAGACTGGTGACCTGTCACTAGTGGGGTTCATCAGGGCTCCGTCTTAGGCCCTGTGCTCTTCAGCATCTTCATTAATGACTTGGATGCAGGACTGGAGGGGATACTAAGCAAGTTTGCAGATGATACAAAACTGGGAGGGGCTGTTGACTCCCTCGAAGGCAGGGAGGGCCTGGAGAGACACCTCCAAAAATTAGAGGACTGGGCAATCAGCAACCATATGAAGATCAACAAGGGGAAGTGTCGGATTCTGTACCTGGGATGGGGCAACCCCAGGTGTTCCTATAGACTGGGGAATGAGATGCTGGAAAGCAGTGCCATGGAAAGGGACCTGGGGGTCCTGGTCAACAGCAAGTTGAATGTGAGTCAGCAGTGCCCTGGCAGCCAGGAGGGACAACCGTGTCCTGGGGGCATCAGGCAAAGCATCACCAGCTGGTCGAGGGAGGGGATTGTCTCCCTCTGCTCTGTACTGGTCTCACCTTGAATTTTGTGTATAGTTCTGGTCACTGCAATATAATAAAGATATTAAGCTATTAGAGAGTGTCCAAAGGAGGGCAACAAAGGCAGTGAAGGGCCTTGAGGGGAAGCTGTATGAGGAGCAGCTGAGGTCACTTGGTGTGCTTAGCCTGGAGGAGACTGAGGAGACCTCAGTGCAGTCTACAATGTCCTCATGAGGGGAAGAGGAGTGGCAGACACTGATCCCTTCTCTGTGGTGACCAGTGACAGAATTCATGGGAATGTCCTGCAGTTTTTGTTGGCCGGATATTAGAAAAAGGTTCTTCACCCAGAAGGTGGTTGGGACTGGAACAGGCTCCCCAGGGAAGTGGTCACAGTATTAGGCCTGACAGAGTTCAAGAAGCGTTTGGATAACACAGGCATATGATGTGACTCTTAGGGATGGTCCTGTACAGGGCTAAGGATTGGACTTGATTATCCTTGTGGATCACTTCCAATATTCTTTGATTATCTGATCACATTATGCTTGTGAACTATGAATCTAATTTCACATTACAGACATGGTGTTCAACTCAGTTGCCTAAACATAGGAGAATGGTATCTTCTGTAACATCCAAGGGTAGCTTAGATTCCCCACAAGGCTAACAAATATGAGACAGGACCTACATGGGAACTAGATCCTTCTCAGTAAAAGGACAAGAATAACATTCTGGGCAACTGTGTCGAGGCCTTTGCCAACACACAAACATAATATGCTTCTGTGAACAGAACCATTGAGTGCCATCTAACATTCCAAGGGTGCTAAAATATCTGTACACATCTGATGGATGTGTCTCAAGGCCTATGAGAGGTCTGTGATTTTCCACAAAAGAAGCTGGAGACCACATGGTACCACAGTATTTTAGAAACCTTCACAAGTCAGGCAAGGTATGTGAGGACATATGAGACCTATGCTCTTCTGATGCATCAATTTCATACATTTCTGAGTCTAAAATTACTCCAATCGCTTCAGCAAGCAACTAATTGTATAGTTGCATTAGATGTGTTGAAAAGGCGGACTTCATTGATTACAGTGAGAGGTTGAATTACACGTAGATTTTTATATAGTAGGCACATATATTTGAGTGAATGAATCTGGAGTTGAAACTAAACCAATTAACTAACTAATATCAGAGATTCCAGTGTATCTGAACTGCTGATGGAAGACTGGACAGGAGTAACACCACTAGAATGCTATATAACCTGGAAGTCAGGAAAGTTAAGTGTTCAAGGCCAGGTTGGATGGGGTTTTGAGAAAACTGGTCTGCGTGAAAGGTGTCCCTGCCAATGACAGTGAGGTTGGAACTAGATGTTTTTTAAGGCCCCTTCTATGATTCTGTGAAGTCCGACTTTATACCAGCCAATAGTGGCGGTAGAGAACATCCTAGGTGTTCCTGTAATTCTATCTTACCTCTAAACTGTGATACATAAACCAAAAATTTTAATATCCCTGTAAAATGAGATGTATTTGAAGCACACTGCTTTATAATCATGGGAAGTGGCATTAAAAAAAAATCTTTAAAAGACATTCGAAAGACCCATCAACACTCTTGAGACCTTGTCACATTGAGTACAAATTGTGAAATGCAAATGTAAAAATTATTCGGATTTCTTTCACATCATGAATAATTTTTACCCCTCATTTATTCCATCTAATGTGTTCATTAAACTATGCGGCTTAAAGCAAACAAATTTAAGAACAGGAAACTGAAGTTTAATATTCGTAGGTAGGGACCTCACATTCTCTTAATACAATGTAGAAAACACAGACTGGGGCTTCAATTTCTGCCCTGAAAACCAGACAAATGCTTACATGAGAGACAAATAAATGTTTGGTCTATTGCAAATAACTAGTTTACACAATTTTTCATACTGTTGTATACTCATGTAACACAGCCGAAACCTTGGAAGGATGAGCTATCTTACAGTTGTCCTTCCGCCAAACAAAAATACATGGCTTAAGTAAAATTTAGGCATTTAACAAAGATGAATTGAATGTGGAATCCTTTTTCACCAAAAACACATCTGGCACTATAACTATTATTATTTTTTTTTCTTTAGAGATTGAAACATTAAATACCATAGAATTAATCTCTAGCAGGTCAGATTTTGAACTCAGTTGTCCCAAAATGCTTCCAAAAAAGGACTAAGAAAGGCAAATTATTTACATTAATGATACATTTATATATCTGAGAGGTGAAGCAAGCTCAGCGTATTTAAAATGAGCTGGACACAGATCTAAGTAATACACATTCCCAAAAGAATTACCTTCCAAGTGAGATTGTCAAGACTAGATGAGAACTTACGTTAACAGTCCAAATAAAAGGATCTTGGTGAAAATAATTTCAAGGTGATTTCAAGTCCTATATATGTTTTAATCAGTGGAGCTCTGTTAAAGGCTTCAGCCAAATATAGTGCCCAATGACACAGAAGACCAGATGTTTTTGTGTCAACCGTGCAGAGGACCAGATGTTTTCATGTCAACCTGGAAAAGGACTTAGGTTAATAACAGCATAATGAATGGGGCTACTTAGGGTCTAATAATTTTGCTGGCAAGACAAGATCATACAGCCAACAGCAATCAGTGTGAGATTAGTGGTTATGCAAAAGAGTAAATTAAAATACTTCAATGTATTTTACTGAGTTCACCATCAGAAGATCCTGAGAATTGCTATCTGCTGCCATTCTTTCATTCTAATGCAGTTCCTCAATTGCAGCTTACCACAATGACCATTAGGTAACAAGGAACTGAGGGTGCATTTTACATGTCCTGGAGTGCTTAGAAAATCTGCCAAGGATTCCTGAGCTGGGAGGATTCCTGGGGAATACATGAGAACACGAGAGATGTGTGACATGGGGAGTCAAGCATGACATCTCAACACAGGGAACAATACCTTAGGACAAATATCTCCCAAATTAGACCTAGGTCTTACATGGAGATGCTTATTTAGTTTACACTTTGCAGAAGCACATACTCAGTCTTGTGGCTGAGATCCAGGGGTGGCTTGGGAAGTTATGTTCTTGGCAAGGTAAACTTAACTTGCCTCATGTTTAAGATAATGGTAGCTATTTCTTGGAAAATACACACTGCAAAGCATGAAGGTGTGCTCTGAAACAGAAATCAAAATTGAAAAATTACAAATGTAAAGTAAAATACACAATGGCAGGGGAAAAGAAAGTTTTCTTTGCCTGGATTAAAGATTCTCATCTCTAGCTGGAGAGGGGCCCACTAGAAAAAAACAGTCTGACTCATCAGATGCCCTTTGAGGAACAGCCAGAACAAATACAGATGGCCAATAATGTACAGTAAATGTCATCTATAGATAACATTCTGTCTAAACACACTTTAGAAAGGAAGAAAACTGAAATACAGAGATGATTTCTAAGTGAGTCTGACTTAATGATCCACTTTGTCAAAAAGACCACAAAATATAGTAACTTCCTATAGAAATCTTTACAGAAAAAACTTCTTAAAATTTCCCGAGATATACTTCTCGGACAATAATATGAAATATAAATGTTCTGAAAAAGTACTTTCCACAGATACCATGACAATCCTCTGATCAGCATTAATGATTGAGGTAGGCAAACTGTAACCAGTTTGCATTGTGGCAACCTGCTCTTGAATATTTTTTCTTATCGTTTCTGTTTTCCTATGTGCTTTACTACAGGGCACACCAGCAGGAACGGGCAATAGGTGACTGCCTTTTTTGCAGGAAATTAGACACTTGCTGAAATAAAAATCTTTCTGACTGTTAGTTAGATACAACACAGTTCTTCTAGGTACTGTAAAGTACAGACTATACAAGGGAGTCCCTCTTCCTGATGGTTCATATAAAGTTACCCAGCTTCAGCCTCATGGCTTTTCCTTGCTATTTCCCACTGCTGAAGTGTGCTAGAAGACAGCGAGAAACACACTGAATGCTTCCATAGTTGTTGCTACATGAACATTGTGTTGTTACAGATGTGAAAAGAGCCAGTCTGTGTGATGATGAGAGAAGGCAATGGCAGTTTCTCTAGACAATTTCACCCTCAGAACACTATGGAGATTCATATCTGTGGGAAAACAGTGAATAATTGGCAGTCTTCTATGGTTGCTTCAGAACTCAGAGCAACCACACAGCTAAGTGACCTCTACTTCTGCTAGGTCACCAAGAGGTAAATAACAAGAGAAAGACAGTAAATGAAGCATTATTGTGCAGATTCTGCCTGTACTGTATCAGTTCTGTAGAAAAATAAAGGTTTCCTGTGTTCTCTTCCTCCATGGTCTCAGCTGGATGATTAAGTGCAGCACTACACTATGCATGGTGTGAGTTCATTTGCCCCAGGCTGAGCACTGGGAGGTTCAGGGAAACAAAAGAGTTCCCAGAATGATGTGGTTTATTCAATGAGAGCTTAGGTAAACTGCTTTATATCTGTGGTCTGGAACATATGGACTGAGAAAGTGGCAGTCCCAGTCCTGTGCCTTAAACTGAGAAGTGGGAAGAGGGAATTTACCCTTCCCTTTTTAAGGCACTTTTGCTTCCGTTATCCTTCTCCTCCCAATTTGCTAAATCCACAATTTGCAACACCATTCCCCAGTGACTGCATTTTCAGAATATGGTTTTGCTCATAAAGACCTAGTTGCACTGTAGCATGCCTGGTGGTAATATTCTCAAGGAAATGTTTAGCCCTTCTTTAGCAGAAAGAAGACTTAGAAAACAGTGGTGTTTTGGTTATGTTCTGAACTCAAAATAAAGCAGCTCTATGAAATGCAGAGTTACAATAAATAAAAATTCTGTTGTTTTATACCCGTGATTTCTAGTCAGTCTCATGGTTCATAATTTCCAGTTTTTGAATGTTTGATACTCAGCATACCATGTTAAAGTCCTTTTTGCTCCAGAGAAAAGGTGGTTGGATTTTCAATCAAAATATGCAGTATGGTCAATATTTCCTTGAAACCAGAGTTGAGCGTGATTCTAGAAGCCTTTATTCTTGCCAGTAATCCTCATACACATGAACAGCCCCAATTAAAAATCGAGATTATTCACTTCATCTGAGATAGGTAGGACTGGCCCATTGTCTTCCATATTCTGAATCTCACCTGAAAAACTCATTTATGCATGGCTTGACAACATTAACTACTGACGTTCTTAATTTAGAGCAATGACTATACCAGGTACTTGGGTCAAAATTGCAGATTATATTTTGAAACTTAAATCTGTTCCAGCCAAGTTTTCACATGCAAAGATTAACTACTTTCATGATCCACTTAGTCATTCTACTTTCAAGGATTCAGACAACTTATCTTTAGCTTTTCTATTATAAATTAAGTATGACATGCTTAATGGAAAGAAAGCTATACATGATTTCGCAGAATAAGGACTAGATTTGAAATAGCCACAGCTTTGAGCTGCAACCCTGTTATGTTTGCAGCTTGCTAATATTCAGTATAAATGCAAATGAAAAACCTTCAAAGTAATGGAACTTATTTCTCGTAAAAGTCAATACATACTAGACTTGGAGACAGAATTATCTAGTGGCCACCAATATAAACTTTAGTAGCTCTTTTGTAGTTGGTTGTCTACTAGATATTGTGGACACGGTGCCAAAGCTGGCAAATCAGTGAACAGGAAAGGCAAGACTGATGCATAAATAACAAAAACTGTGTGGAGATACATGTGCTAACAAGAGGAAGAAGGGAGAAAGCTGAAGAAAGAGCCCACAACAGATAGATAGGCTATCTGGAAAATGTGTAGAATATCTGCTAAATATCTGAGTTTGAAAATATTTTTCACAACAAGCTTATCTGACAAAAGGAGAATTAAGACTTTATTTCATTACATCTGGCTTTCAACAAAATATCTGAAACCACATCAGCCCTGGCTTGGGTGGCCAGGCTGCTTTGGTGGTCACTTATTTTCCCATCAGAGACATCCAAGTTTATCTTAGATTAAAGTTCTACCATAATGAAATTTTATGATCTGCAACAGCAATCTATTCTCATTCAGACTGCTGATATATCACCCTGAACATTCTGACAAGACAGAGGAGGTCTTGAAAAACAGGCCAAAAATGCTGTGGATGTTTATGTACATCATACCATTCAGCTATTTCACAATGCTGATATATTTCTATTTATATTTTCATCAGAGATAAGAGGTATTTATAATTCCCTCCAAGAACTGTTGATTAAATAATTCTTGTCAACTAAACTTTAAGTTTACACAGTTTTCATGGAATTATCTGAGAATTAGCCTTTTAAATGTTGATTTAGCCTTCCTTGTAAGACACCAGAAAAAATGCAGTCTAGCAACTGAATCCTTACTAAGGGCAGCTGTGTTCAGATTTGAGTCTCAGGGTTTAAAATTTGTTTGATTTTAGTTACTATTGGAGACTGCCACCAGGAAAATACAATTTCTCTGTGTTTCATCTGGAGATACTGGCTCATGTACATAGCCCTTACCTGAACAAGACATTCAGAGGGAAGATCTGGGCATGCCATCCAGCCAGGAATTATGTGACTTGTACCAAAGTAAAAAATTTATCCTTGTGTCTGACAGCATACAGGCACAGAGGGAGCTGAGTGACCCAAGCAAATACAGCTGAGCATGTAGTCACACCACCTTCTCCTTCTTGCTTTGCCTGCAGTTCTTACACAGCAGGTATCATTCATGCTTACACTTTTCCCGGTTACGTAGAGCTCCCATACTCGGCAAGTTCAGTCCCCTCTACTTTGAGAAACATTTCGATATAATACATTCCCAGATGATAGATTCACTTCATCCAGTTGCCAGCAGAATAGCTCTCCATATCCAGAGTTCTAAAACTTGATTGTTTCATAGGGGACTATGCAAGTGTTACACAAAAGCCATTTCAGAGTATAAAATTCTTAATCCATAAATCTGTGGTTCTCAATTAGCAGTGGCACTGTCTCAAGGAAAACACTCCAAACACAGGGAAGAAAAACCTTAATGGAGGAGTTCTGACAGCATCTGATAATGCACACACACTAAAGCAAGCCACAGAAACGCCTTGCCTGGAAAAATATATAAATATTTTTGCACACTTATCATCGTGTCAGATGCCAAGGCCAATTGAACATCTAAGGTATTCCTCGACTGAGATGCCAAAGGCCCTGCACTTTGCAACTCATTCTGCTGGGGCTCAGTGAAACCTTTCATGTCACATGTCAGGCAGACATGTATCTGCTCTGTATGACATTGGTGACATTCCTACGTGATAGCAATGGACTTTCTTGTTTAGGCTGGATCAGTTAAAGTTATGTGAACAGGAAAGACATGAAGCCCATACCACGCACAGTTTACTGTGTGATACACACACGGTCTTTGCTTAAAAAATTTTTCAAATATTTCTTGTATCAGTGGGTTGCTACTCCACTTCATTGCCACTTTAGTCCTAAAGGGACATTTCTTCTGTCTTAACACCCATCGATAATTAGCAGAAAAAGATAATCTATTCAATACTAAAATACCATGAATATATGACTAAACTAGATTTATGATTTTATTTCATATCACCAGGAATTCTATTATAAGCAAGAACACTCTTTCCCTTTATCTACAGCCCATCACTAAGGAAGAGAGCACTCCCTCTGGTATGCTCTAATAGCCCCATGCCATGTCAGATATGCAAAGCAATCATAAATCCACTTTAGCTTGTTAGTTTACTGCTGTTTTCTATCACCAGACAAGCACAAAGCAACTGGAATGTGTCAGTGAATCTGGCCCTAAATCACATTTCTTTTTTTCTTTTCTTCAAGTGGTATTTTTAAGCTGTGCCAAGTAATAACATTCCAAGACACCCAGGGAAGAGAGTAACAGCACATTCACTGACTTTCTAGCATGTAGATAGCCCAGTTCTCTGTGGAGTCCTGGCTGCTTGGCACAGTTTGAGCAAAGCAGTATAAGCCCAGCTCAGATGACTGGGTAACTGGAGTTTACTAGAGTACCATGTACAAGCACATTCCTGAAAGAAGTGCACAAACCCTCAATAATTTGATTTCCTTTTTTGTTGTTTTATAAATGTATTTCAGAGAATTTAGTAAATCATAACTGTAGTGGAAGAAAACTTTCTAAAAATCTTTCTAGCAGGAATAGGTTTCTTCCCTTTCTTACTTTCTTTTTTTTTTTTTTTTTTGAAGTATGCTACATCTACCTTTTACTGGTGTTTTATCCAGAGGAAAACCAGAAGTACATAAGCAACACTCAGGAAGACAAAGTCGCAGTATTGATCCAAAGTTAAAAGTCAGCTCTGCAGCAGGGTTTTAAGAAGACCACATAGAAAATATGAAGACAATGGCTGATGAACCTAGAGAGACTTTCTTTCTTTAGCAAGACACGGAAGCACATAGAAGTCTCTTCAGTCTCACATTCCTGAGTGACTATGCCTGGTTCCACAGTCAGACTAAATGAAATGGCAATTGCTCATCTATTACATTTGACAAGGATGCTGCTGTTATTAAAAAAAGTAAAATTGTTTCTTTTGTGTGTCATTCTATTCCAAAGAAAACCTTGTGAGTAAACCAATGGTTCAAGAGGCATTACGATGATATGAATGCTCCTGGGACCAAGGAATGACTTATAAATGTGACTTTTAAAACTGTGGCACTTATATTGTTTTGCTTAATGTGATAGAAAAGATCAAGAATCTAGTTCTGGTTTTTCCAAATTATGGATAACAGCTTTAGTTGCTTTAAATAAATAGGTGGATCAAATTAGCTACCTCCATAAAGAAGAAAATTCTCAAGAAAACCAACACAAATACAATATGCCAACATACTTGGCAGCATCTCAAGTAATCTAGGGCAGAAGAGAGATTATTTGTACTGGGAGCCAGCTACTACATTTGTCACTTAAACTCTCCAGCCCAGCAGGGCTTCAAATAATGCCAGCAATTAAAGCTAGTTAGGCAACCAAAGGTTACATAGAGACAAATGAGGCCATAAAGGGGCCCAGCTTGTAAAAAATTTTGAGAATTACAGATTTCTTTTGTGTATATTCTTTTCTTCTGCCACAGAAAATTTATTTCACAGGTATTTCACAGTGCTAATTTAGCAGCATATGCTTTCTTAGAGCAATCTTAAAGAGAGATAATAAATTAGAGGCTGGTATAATGTAATGGCCTCGTTTCACAAAGGTCCAAGGATGTGGTTATCTTTTCCCCTGTAAGCCTGTATTTTTGCCTGATTTTTACATAGCTAATTAAATGCTTTCAAGTATTTCAGCCCTTGCTGCTAGGGCTGTGGCTGTTTGTCTTCAATACAGACATCTCATAAGTAGCATGAGAGCATGCTTAGCTTTCAGAACATCCCGTGTTCATAGGTGTACCATGTGGGCCAAGAGTCACCTATGTGTGCCCTGCCCTCAGCATGCTATGCTAACATGCAGTGAATGATTATATCCAGAGGCCATATGTGTACTAGACCATAAAACAGACAGGATTGGTGCTCAGGTCAAAAGGCACAGTTTCCTTTGACTGGGCTCTTCTGAAGGTTTATTGTAGAAGAGGGTATAATCTGTGATGTGTAAAATCCAGCCACTGTATGTGTATGTTTGAAAGTTTGAAAATAAAACACCCACTGAGAAAAGGAGGAAGGAAGTCCTAGAAATCACACGTGACCCAGTACCTCAGTTTCCACTTAGATCAACAGTTAGTCAAGTTCTCAGACAACTTTCTGGAAGTGTACCTTACCGTATTTCACTATGGTGTTGGTATTTGGGAAGTATCCATAGGATAACATGATCACAGGATAAGCCAGGTGAAAAGGGACCTTGGCAGGTCTCTAGTGCAAGGTGCTGCTCAGCTCAGGTGTAGCTCTGAGGTCAGATCAGATTGCTCAGGGCTGAGTACTGGGGAGTTTAAAATCCCGACTGAGATAGCACAACTTCTCTGGGCAATCTGCTCCACTTCTTGACTGTCCTCAAGGTAGCCAGTTTTGGGTTTATTTTTGCTTTGTATGACTTTGTAGCTTTTCTATTCCAATGTACTGCTATTGTTTCTTGTTCTCCTGCCATGTATCTCCTCAAAGAGTCTGTCTCTGTCTCCTGAATACCGCCCTGTACCAGGGTGCTTCTGTTAGATCCCCCCCAAACCATCTCCTATCAAGGCTGAACAAGCCCATATCCCTCAGGTTTTTTTTCCAAAGGGCAATTCCAGTGGCTCTCTGCTGGACCATTCTCTAGACCTGAACAATCACATCTTCTGCACATGTGGCTGAGAAGAGAATTTTGGGCTTTCACCCTTCTCTCCCTGACCCCCTCTTTCCCTTTTTCATTCCTTCCTTCTCTACACATCCCATCTTCCTTTATGTCAAAAAAACCCTTCCAACTACCTTTTTTTAACACTTTTGGTGAGAGCATTTTCAAACACACAAGGCTGTAAAGTGGCAAAGCACCCAAAAGGGAAAGCCACTTAGGTCCAACTTTGTTTTCTCTAATGCATCTAGACTTGTTTGGAGGAATAATAATAATAGTAATTATAGTGTATAATACTAACAGTAGTAATAATAACAGTATAATGCATCTTGAAGCAAGACCTTGCACATGTGAGACAATTTGAAATGGAAAATACAAAACAAAACAGAAAAAAAACCCAAAACCAAACAATCACAGTCAATTTTGACAGGTACAAAACATTTCTGTCACTATTTTCGAATTGTTGTCCCTGCAGTCAGTTAATCTTCAAAAAAAATAATTACCTTAAGCTGACAGGCTAAACCAATTTATAATATATCTTAAGTTCATTATTATAATTCAGAAGATTTCAAAGACCTATTAAACCCAAAAATATTACATTTGTTTTGAAAGTAGCAGTTAAAAGGGCTCAGTGTTACTTGGTACCTAGTTGCCCTCTGCTTTGGACAGGGAGTTACAATTTCCTTACAAAAAGTTCCAAGCTTTAGGCAGGGAAAATGCATTCTGGAACTGGCACGCCAATTGGCATGTCCTTATTAAAACGGGCCCTAAGCTAGTCAACAAAGCAGAGAATGAATCAAGGCACTTTCTGTGTCATTGTGTCTGTTTGCATTCAGAATGCTGCTCTTCTGAAATGAAATCTTTCCTTCTGCTAGCTGGACTCCTACAAAAAAAATTAAAAATATATATGTAAAAAAAATACTTCTACTCTGTACAGCCAAATATTTAGGCCAAAAAGGAAAAGCATACCAAGGAGCATGATGGTCTAGCTAAATGGTCAGAAATAGTGTCAAGCGAAGAGGCTAAATCTCCCATCCCTGTTTCCAGTTTACTCAGTGCATGGATAAAATTAAACACAGCAAAAGTCCTGGTGAAAAGAAGTGGCAGCCAAACCTGTGAGCGTGTACCATACACTGCCAGAATATATTAGTTGTATTGGGCCTATTAGGGAATATAGTAAAGGAATATTCACGATCCAGATTGCAACTCAGGCTCAGATGCTTAGCTCTGTTAAAAACAGAGTAATCTTATGTGTGGTTGGCAACTCGAAAGTCAGAGAGTGAATTTTCTGTGATATTTGAGTATCTCAAGTTATGTGATACCCAAGTGTAAGAGGGCATGGTCTTAAGCTGTGCCAGGGGAAGTTTAGGCTGGATAACAGGAAGAAATTTTTTGCAGAGAGAGTAATTAGACATTGGAATGGGCTGCACAGGGAGGTGGTAGATTCACCATCCCTGGAGGTTTTTAAAGTGAGACTCGATGTGACACTTAGTGCCATGGTCTAGTAACCATGGCAGTGTTGGATCAAGGCTTGGATTTGATGATCTCAGAGGTCTTTCCCAAGCCATTTGATTCTATGATTCCATGATTCTATGATTATGACATACCAGCTGGCTGTACCTTCTTGAGAAAGACTGCAGACAGAAAAAAATTCAAAATTAATTTCACTAAACCCCAGACTTGCCTGTTTTGCACTGGTTTATGAACAGTCAGTAGCCAGTAAACTTCACTCTTTCAGTGCAATAGCAAAAGCAATGTGCATGACAGGCAAAAGCGTAAAAACCTCGTGCAGTTTGCCACAGGATTGTCCTGGCAAATTCCTACCAACTCGTCTTTAAAACCTTGAAAAAAAAGTTGGATAAAAACATCATTGCTTTGTTTTCCAGCCATGACATGGTCTTGAATCTCACAAGACAATTAATCCCTTACAAAAACTTAGTCCTCTCTTAGGGGTCCTCTGGAAGTGAGACTAGCATTGACAGAAAAAAAGAAAGGATTATATTTTAGCATCTTAAAAGGAATGTTTGCAAGAGAGACAAATCAAAACAACTCAAATTAAGAATGTTTTTTCATTCTATTGTCTGTCCTGGAACAAATTACAGCTTGTCACAAAAATTGTTTCAAATATTTCTGTGGTCTCGTTTTAGATTATTGCTATCTTTTGGGGCTTGTTTATTCAAAAGAGCAAGAGATATATAATTAAAAACACTAGAGTACTCAGTATTTCATACCAATGAGGGACATTCTGGATCAGATTACTAGCTGCTCATTTGTTCTTTTGCTTGACTTACTGTTTGGTTAAGAGCGCAGCATTTGTTTATAAGTCTTCAAATGGGCTCATCAGTATGATGTAAGTAAGAACTTAGCCCTGCCTTCGGACTGTCCTTAGTCAAGGGAAGTTCAGACCAGAATCCACTGGAGTACCTGTTTAACTGCTTTACTGGGTCAGGAAAAGAGTGATCAGCACATTGGCAGATCAAGTCCACCTGTATGGTATTTTAATAAGAAAAAAACTTATATGAAACCTCTAAAGTTACTATGTACATTACACTTTTGGAACAAGTAAGCATTCAGGATTTGCTGTGGGAGAATAAAGGCAGTGCTTTCTCTTCTGTGTTACTGTACAGACAGGAAAAAAAAAATGTTAGGGTTACACATAGGGAAAGATAAATTATCTGAGACCCTGGGTGTCTCACAGAGAACCCAAGTCACTTTTGAAGGGTAAAGAATGGAGCACATGGCACCACCAGAACACATTTTAACATGCCCTTCTTGCTTCACAGATTATCAAGATCTAATTATTTTGGGCTCATAATTATTTTGTTATTTTCTGCATTTCAGTCACAGCCAAGGAAAAAAGCAGCTTAGCACAAAATGGAAGCACAACTGAATCAAATATGTTTAGAAGTTTAGGAGTGGAAACAAAAAAGAAACTACTGAGACAGTGTATTGCATAATGAACTAGTGAAATTTTACACTTAAGAGATCATCAGTAATGCAGAGGATAATCAAGTCCCATAGGCATCTATTATTCAATTTTAGCATGATTTTAACAGTAAAACTGTAAGGGAATACTGGCATTATTGCTAGAGGAAGAAAAGGTTTCTATGAATGTATTAGGTAAAAAGCAGCGTGATCTCAGTGGGCATGGAAAAGATCTATCAGGTCTTTCAAACTTACCACTTGTCTCTGTATGACGTTTCCTCTGACAGCAAACTGATTAGTGCTGCACAGACCCTGCACCAGGTGGCAAAAGGTACCTATTATGGGTTATCTCTGCAGTATAAATGTATTTTACTAGGATCAGTATAACTCCCACCTATTCACTCTGTCAACACATCTGCATATATTGAGACTAAACCTAATTCAAGTTCATATAGTAATTTCCTACTGCTGAACTGTCTAAAAAAGCTTTTCGTTTGCTAGCCCCTCAGTAGGGTAGAAGTCTTTTATTGAAGCCTTTTTCTCAGCACACAGGAAAACTGCACAACCATATATAGTGAGATTGCATCATGTCACTTAGACTTCTCCTTAACTACCTCCAAACATTGCAAACATGCAATCTAGATCATTCCCTGCATATCTGCCTGTTCCATCTGAACACCAGGAAACACTTTGTTACACTTTTTTACTGTGAGGGTGACTGAGCCCTGGCACAAGTTGCTCAGGGAGGTTGTGGAATCTCTGTCCTTGGAGTCACCTGGACATGGGCCTGGACAACCAGCTGTACATGGCCTTGTTAAACAGGGGAATGGACCAGATGACCTCCAGAGATCCCTTCCAACTTGAGTTTTTATGTGATGATGTAGTAGTGTAATCTTCAACACCAAAAAAAAAAAAAAAAATTATGAGGTAAGACTTTGAAAGGAAGGAGGTTATGGAACTAAGTATTAAAAAAAAGCTGGGACAGAAAGAGAATTTGCATCAGTTCAAATATTTAGCAAGAAAAGAAATCTCGGGCTACATCTTATAGTAGCTCTTCAGCTTATCTTGTTTACTATACATTTTGCTACAGGAGCCTGCTAAAATCCAGTCACATGCATTGCTTTTCCTGATAATTGAGAATGAGTGAAGACACAGCAGAACAGACTGCTGGGACTTCTGCATGATAATCCAGGAAAAAAATCACATTGAAAATTAAATATCTGCCAGATTTATGTTACACTTGTATCTTTGTGATTTGGTCCCTATCAAGAAGTGTGGAAACCTTACCAAAGCCACTCAGAACACCCTCACAAAAATATCTGAAAAGTGACCACTCCAGGTCTCTGTAGCAGTGAGATTTACCTGTTGATGTCAGATGAAGCAGCTATTTAAGATTTCCTCTTCTGCTTTTTAACTTCATTCTCTGGTAAAGCCAAATTTTCCTTCCTTCAGGGTTCATTAGTGCCTCAGAAGGAAAAGAAAAGTCCAAAGAATTCTTCACTCTATACCATATAATCCTCCTTTTTGCTCCACAGCTCTCAAGAAGCTCTGTTATTAAGATAGTTCTTTGACTGCCTTTCAGACAGAATCTTCCTGTATTCAGTCCTGGATATCTGTGGGAATGTCTGAAGTCTCTATCTACATGATATAAAATACCTTCAACACTTTTTTTCCACTTCCTAGTTATTTTTTAAATACTCATCTTCACATACCACTCAAAGAAATCTTCTAATCCTTCATTCACATATAAGTTCAAGAAACAGCCATATTTCGTAATACTGGCATGAGTGCATCTCACTGGAGTTCACAGGAGTCGTTTGAGATGGAACCTAAAGTTTTCCTTTACTCTAAGCAGTTTTGTAAAGGAAATGCCTTGCTGGATCTGCAAAACACCATAAAAGCAAAACCCTGTTCTGTTACTTTTCCAGACAATAGTTTGGTTGATTAGCAGGTTAATCACACCATTTGCTATTAATTCACTTCAGGTTACTGTGGTTGGATATTTAAAACCACAATCCAAAGATTTGTGATGTTTCTGTCAGGTCTCATTCACTTCAGTTGGTAACTGGCTGAGTACTTAGGAAAGTGTTTTCATACAGAAGATCATGGGCAAACTTCGGAAAGCTTGGATAAACCAACAGATGTCCAAACGATTATTTAAAGGTTGTTTGAACTTAATAAGTTGTGTTTTGGGACAGCCTCATGGGATGAGTTTCTCTCAAAATACTTCCTAACTGTGCCTGTGCCAAAAATACACAATATTTGTAATTTCTTAAACTATACTCACAGATGCATAGCTAACTCTTTGGCAAATGATGCCCTGTAACCATTTAAAAACAAAGTTAACCAGATTTGATTGTTTGATTTTGGAAAAGGCTTCATTTCAATTCAGTTGGCATTCTGAATGGTGAGTCTAACTGTGCTTCCTATAATCTTACTTCTTTTTTACAAAATAAGTTATTTTTAAAAAGTACTAAGCAATTGACAATCAATTATGCTAAAGAAAGCAAACTCCCCTGATGGCTTGCTGAAGTCATTGCATCAGTTTTTCCATCTTTAAACAGAATATTTATCTGGACAGAAGTAATGATTAAAGCTAGATTGTCTTTTGTGAGATGAAAATTAATGACCAGAATCTCACACCTTCAAAAAGCTGCCTAGTAAATAAATAGCCCACGTAATCAAAGTGTTTTAAGGCATAAAACATTATGACAAGACTTTTACTAGATCACAAACAGCCAATAAGTGTTTTTTTCCTCACATGTGTAGAAATAAATCATTTGTATAAAATAGAAATTGCCTGCTGTGGTTTTTATGAAAATAACAGTAGCACTTCAGACAATGTAGCCAAGGGTGGGACTACCAAGGTTATAAATACAACATTAACAACGTCATTGTGTTTCCCTTGACTTCCACACTTGTATCTCTGGGGAAATAAAGGCCCTGTTACTTACTAACTTGAATTCCTGTCATTGTACTTTGGGAATCAGTTGCTTGAGATGAAAATGGACAACATATGCCTAAGGTTATCATATTTGGGGTCATCCACAAGCAGTGAGGTATAGTTGAATTTTTTATTTTTTTTTTTTTTTTTAGGAAGGCAAAGAGCTAGAGAGATTTGTAATAAATCAAGATAAAGAACAAACTATGAGATGGCAGAAAGTGTGGTGGAGAAGTGAAAAATGTCCCACTTTTTTTTTTTTTTGATTAAAAAATAACCACACTCTACTGTGATAATCATAATACTTTTTTAAAGTTTTCAGCCAGTCCAAAGTGGTGATGTGTCAAGCTTCGCAAAAACACCTATTTATAATTTCCTTCCTAGTATCTTTCCCTCCTTTCTGCCACTACACTGTTAAAGTGAACTGATGACAACAAAACCTTAAGTGAAATGCTTACCCCTATTCTAGCTAAGGCCAGTGGGCAATTATCTCTCAACACTCGCTAAAAATCTACTCTGGGTCGCACAGACCTGCTGTTAAACTTCTTACATCAGGTTGTAGCATTCGTTTTCCTCTGAAAACATCCATTTTTGTTTAGAAAGGATTGCACTAATGTCATTACATGTTAAATCATATTATATATGTATAGACCCTTCTCTGGTTGTTGCAGAGTCCCGTTGCTCATGCAAATTGGTGGCTGAGAGCCCTGATGGCGCCAAGCATGGTGTGGGTAAGGATGGGATGAAACAATCAGTCTGACAAATTAATGTCACAAAAAGTCAGCCAGATTCCAAAAGTCCTGCAATCCCAGTGCCATCTCAAACACAGTCCAGTTCCTCCTCAAGGCTGTAATTCCTAAGAAATTCTTGGAAACATAAATAAAAGAGCAGTCACATGGGGACAGAAAGACACAAGGGCAACGGTCCCAAGCTTCTCTGTGGTGCTTCTCCATTAACCTATGGATATTATATATATTCCGTTTCAAGAAACTCTGAAGTCCTTAAGAGAAATAAGGTAGCACAGTATCAACAGTCATCTATTTTGGGTTTAGATCTTACATATCTTGACATCCAATTCTTTACTATTTCCATTTGCTCAAAAATTTTATAGCTGTACACTTAAAGGGGGATGGCCAAATGATGGTGTCAGTTAGATGGTGGAATGGCAGAAGCAGTTCTTGTTGCAATGTTACTTAATCTGCATAGTTAAGACAACTCAAGAAGGGTCTCTTCAATTTTTAGTTCCTGGACTGAGGCCACACCTATAACAGTGAAGTACGCGGGCTTGAAATAAGTAGGCTTGAGCTATCGGAAGAGCCAACCACCATACAGTTCAACTGTCAGTTTCCAAGACAAAATAGCTACATTCTAACAGCTTGCTGGGAACCGTTCTTGCCCCTGCTAACTCTGGAAGCGTGCCCAAGTATTGTTTGGGAGGGTGACAGATAGTCACTAGAGCTGTGTGTGCCATGGACTATAGCACGCTTTAACAGCATGGACCTCCAGATTCCTGTGTGCCCTGGGAATGTCTACTTATACAGGCATAAGCAGATGTTCTGGGGATGGCAAGAAGTGCTAACTTTCTGTCACATCTGAAACAATCTCTCCAGTGACAATGGAAGTTACAGCAAGGTGGAGGTCCATCTTTAATTCCAAGGTACCAGCAATAGGACAGGAGAAAATTGTCTCGAGCTGGCCCAGGGCAGGTTTAGATTGGATATTATGAAAAATTTCTTCACTGAGAGTGTTGTCAAGCATTGCAGAGGTTGCCCGCGGAAGTGGTGAAATCATCATCCCTTGAGGTATTTTAAAGACAGGTAGATGTGATGGGAAGGGAAGGTTTGGGAAGGGGAAGGGAAGGAAGGGAGGGGAGAGGAGGAGAGGGGAGGGGAGGGACAGCTAATTTATTGATTTTGTTATCACTGGTTTTTACTTTGAGATAATAGAATTCACCAAATATATTTATTATGACTGACCCTGTCTTGTCCCTCCAGAAGACCAATGCGAGTACTATTATTGATTTACGGAAGAGTAGGATTGGGTCCAAATTATCTGAATCAATGCCAAGAAAAAGCTTGTTTTCATCTAAGCTTATGGCTAGTGCCTTATGACAAAAATAGAGATAAAGGAAATGTTTCCTTCTTACCATTAATATTAACCCATTGAATCAAAATATGTGTTACACTCAGTGATTTTAGAAATGGAAACTGTACGGAACATGCAACAAGCCATTGTCCAGAAAAAAATATCACAATTTACTGGTGGCTTAAATGGAGAATAATGTTAGACATGGAGAAACAATTGGTTAGGAAACATGTTAGGATGAGGAATAAATAATAAGAGAGACAATATGACATCATTTGTCCTGAGTGGATCTAAAATTTGTGTAACAAGACACAGAAAAAGGTAAGAAATCTCAATAAACTCAATATACCAATGTAGGAAAAAGGTTTTCTTTTTAACTTATTTATCCTATCCTAAACCTTCTTCAAGCTAAACTCAGACACTAGGCTTCACCTCATCTATTTTTAAACAAATAAAAGATTGAAAATTAAATCCAAACTAATCACTATACTCTCACCAGACCAAAAGGAGACAGAATAGTAGATTACCCAAAAGTCAAATCCTCTGAGCAACTTTATGACCTAATGTCCACATGCAATTAATCACCTTCAGAGACAACTGATTATATTAATGCAAAGAAATATTATAAGAGCTCCCTCAGGTTTAGCATTTATCATGCAGATGCCTAGCTCAGAAATTGCTCTAATGCAGAGTACAGCCTCCAGCACACTTTTTGTGGGTAAACAAGGAGATCAGGAAAGACAGAGTTCCATTTAGCCAGAAAATATCCACCACTGTCTAGTCATTGATGAAGGTCTTATTTGCCTCATACTCTTTGAGAATTAATACAGTGCCCTTTAGACATATTATGGCCAATCTGCACAGACTCATTAAGGTACTTAGGTAGGTCTCCACCCAGCTTTTGAAAGGGGTGGGTTCTTTTTTTCCCCTGTTCCACAGCTGCCAATTCCCTTACAATTCAGATTGAAATGCTCCACTGTTTTTCCAGATGACCCTTTTCCATCAGCTGCTCATCTCCACTATCTGCATTACGAGTGGATCCTGTTCTGACTCTGTGAAAGCTTTGTCTGCTTACACTGGAGTGAGTTACTCACTAACTGCATATCATTCCTTCCTGTGCAGAAGGCAGCTCCAAGGTCCAGTGCAATCCTGTCTTCAAGGCTTCCCTGGAACTTGCAGGATATGGCTTTATCAGTAAATAGGATTAGCCAGGAACCCCAGGATCAGTGGCATTATGCAACTTACTTGCATACATCTAAACCCTCTTCTCTGCAACCCACCCCATCTCATATACACCAAAATAAAGTGGCTGTGTCCAGGTTCCTTCTGGAACAGTCTCTATCACGGATTATCCCCATAACACACAGGCATTATCCAGGCCAGCTCTCTGGCCTGGTTCTCCGAAGAGTGGTGAATTTAATTCACTCATCAGTTAATAAGAAATACATGGAATTATACTTTTCCATTTCCCAAAACTTGCTCTTGCACAATAATGTTGACATCCATAAACTGCTTATGGTGCTCAATAGGCTGGCATGCTCATGAAGCAAATCACCTGCCTAGGGGGAAAGCCATAAGTGGGACATGAAGCCCTCAGAAATGATAGTTGACTTACATTCTTAAGAACATATTCAGCTGCTGGTATGTGGTAGGAACTACTGATTACACATTTACAGCTAATATGAAAAATTAGGGAAGGAATCCGATTCTCTAGCTGTTCCCTTCCTTTTTATTCCGGATGCAAGACATATATACCAGTTTCATGTTTCACCTATTGAGCGTGCTGGGATTTAAAATATTAAAGGGGCAAAGTGGTTGCTTAAAATGGCAGCTGCAAAAGGAATGATGAGAAAGGGAGTGGAGCGTATCTTTTTTTAACAGTGAGGGCAAGCACAGAGATACATTGCAAGCTCATTGCTGGTTTGAAGCATAGCAGTGTTAACTAACCCCAACCGTCTTGGCCCATCAATAAGCAGCAGTAAATATGCCTCTCTGCATTATCAGTCCATAAAAAGGGTTTAAATGTAGTAGAAATTAATTTTGACATTTTTACATTTGTACTGACAAGATACTTTTGGCAAATTGGATGTTACTAGACAAGCTATCATACAGCAGAGAAAATGACAGTTACATTCTTAAATGTTATGGCATCTTATCTTTGCCCTAATTCTCATGGCTTTTTGCTCTTTTCATCTGGACTTCAGGCATAACATAGCTATGAAAGAAATTTGTGTTTCAGTCACGTGTTTCAAAGAAAGGGTTGTAATAATCTAAACGCACAGGAGTCATGTCTGAGGGATGTAACTTGTATTTAAACAGGAAATTCACACTAAAATAAAGTGTCCTGTTTGCAAAGGCGTTCTGTGTTTAAAAACAGAGAAAGAAATAATCCTCATTCACATCATTAGAGTAGGTAGGCAGGGAATCTGTATGAGGACATGGGCTAATGGGTTATCGTACTCTTATATTTAACCTAAAAATGCAACTTCGGTACTTTGTTTTTAACATAATAGGAGTAAGCTCATTCTGCTGGCTATGAACAGAAATAGGGGAAATGGCTCAGATATATCAAAGCTCTCTCTGACATTTCACCAAAATTAGAATTACCCTTTTAGAAGACACAATATTTGCACTCGCTTTTCTTCATTGTCATTGTCATCTAATTTTCTTCCTCAACTACTAACCAGAAAGAGAAGTGATGAGGAACCAAGTGCAAGATAGTTATCATACAATTTCAGCCCTGATTAGAAACAAACAAACAAAATATTAGAAATTGACATAGACTGAGTTTCTAGCAGGTTAAAGTTGCTTTAAAGTGCCCAAAAAATGTCCAGAGCTGCATTTGCTAGCCCAAGTTGAATGCACACTCCAGCTAACGTGAGTTAATACAGTGCTGTGAATTTCTGTTCCATTACATTGCACATTTTTCATGGTCCCATTCTAAAAGACAATTGCATACAAGTGTCAACATTCCAGTGAAGAGGAACACAGGACATAGGAGTAGATCTGCAACCCATTTGATCTAATGTGTAGATCAATGAACACAGGAAGACAAAGATGTGCTATAATTGGGTTTGTAGGGCACCAGGAGACTGGCATGGTGGAGAATGAGAATGAACATTACAAACCTGGAATGGTGAGAATGATGCAGAAGAATATTGAAAACTACAACATCAAGATGCTGAATATTTATTTATTTTAAAAACATTTTCATTATCTACAAATGAAAAACCCTGTAGAATTTATTCCCTTCTTATAAGGAGTCTTTAGTAAGATACATTCATGCCGACTGCAGCTAAGTTTGGAATAAGCTTTCTACAAATTTCTCACGTATTTGTAAAGTGTTTCTGAAGCCTAAAGCTGATATTTCAGCACAGAATTAAACACAGTTACTCTGCCCACTTGCTACAGAATCACTACCCTTATTCAGCTACAGTGAAAAGACTATAAAATATATCCGTAGGAAAATAGTGACTTTATGAAGGACTCAGAAAAGGTATAAGCCTCTGCGAACAGAAAGGGAGCAAGACCTATTTTCCAAAGTTAAAAAATGAAACCATAGAAGAAATGTCAGCAAATTTTGTCTATGAAGGGTAGGTGAGATGATAGCAGCAATGTTTGAATATCAGTTTTGTCAAAACTGATATCTGAGTCATGCCGTTCAGCTGCAAATCTGTTAATATGAAGGACTCTCTGGGTGATACATTCATGTCATATTAAGAAGCATTGAAGTGAGAGAGTTGGAGAAGAAACAGGAGAGTTCCTCTGAGAAGAAACAGTATTTTGTGGTTGTGGCTTCTAAAGTTCAAGTTCTTCTGTGGGAAGATTTCAATAGATGTGGTCAAGGCTGTAGAAAGTATATCGGATATTACATAAAGAGATATGCCAACAGTAGGATTTCAATGCCTGTATGGTAAAAAACCCTCCAAAATAATAACCAAAAGATGTGGGAAAAGGGAAGAAAGTACCTTTAGAGAACAGTTAAAAGTGGAAAAGAGAGCAGAACCTTGAAGACTACATTTGCCCCCTGAGAACTAAGGGAAAATGAAGTTTTCACTGAGATAGTGCCATAATAGGATAGTTTGTTTGGAAAAACTGAACGTCAGCAGAAAAAAGTCGCCAGCTTAAAAAAGTGGAATTAATTTCTGGCTGATATTGGGAAGAATACAATTTAGCTGGCCTGGGAGCTTAAGAGAAAGAGATATAGGTACTCTCTTCAGTAAAGCAGAGAAAGAAGGAAGGGTCATGAGGTGGAGGTCACAATAAAATGGTACCTAAAGGTCAAGGATGGGGAGAGAGCTAAAAACAAGTCAGGGTGAGCTTTTCCCTGGACAAATCAAAATGTATTTTTAAGCAGGAAGTAGCTTTGAAGAGTTCCTCTTCAAACATGAATACTCCATTTCCTGGAGATAAAAAATAGATTGCAGTTGGGAGCAAAGAAGTCCACTTCTGAGAATGGCGGGTTAATCTAAGAACAAATACCTGACCAGGCTACTAGACCATCTACAGCTTATCGCAGATCTATGAACTCAGAAACAAGCAAGGTAATGTTCTGTTAAGGGCTGCAAGTGGATTGAGTGTCACAGAACACGTTTGTGCCAGCTGGGTGTGAGAGTTCTGGGCTCCTCAGTACAAAAGAGATATGGAATTACTGGAGAGATACCAGCAAAGGGCCACAGAGGATTGAAGCACATCTCCTATGAGGACAGAGAGAAGGCTAAGGGTGGAGCCTTTAGGTGGAGCCTATTAAACTGAAGGACCAAAGACAGCAGGAGAAAAGGTCACACAAAATCACAGTATTTGGAAACCAAAATGGATTTCAGAAAAACAAAATAAAACAACTCCAATGCACCCGGAAGAAAAAAGGAGAGCAAACTAAAAGAAGAGTCCATTGTGTAGCAACAAAGTGCTCTGTCTTTTATGGAGGACTTTGAGGTTGCAAGTCATTACCTGTATGGGTTATGTTAAAGGATTGTTCTAATAGTGACCATGCACCTTAGCAAAGAAACCCACTCAGGCCTTTAAGCCCATATTCCTCAGTCTGTTAAAATAATGTAAAACACATTTGTAATGGAAGGAAGGTTTTTGAACCCAGAATCATCCTGGTAACATCAATAAAAATGTCAGATGTCAAGGCTTCTTCCAGAGGCCACCTTCTATAAATAAAACAGCATCTGGAGACAAAATTCCTGCTGTGCCTTCGCTGACAGCATATGGTCTTTTAGCACTAAATATAGATGTATGTAAAAACTAGTATTAAGAGTTTGAGCCTTTACCACACAAAGGGAGAAGACATGTTTCTCCATTACCACTTTTTTAGGTGGTGGAGGCTAGATTTTGCTGCAAAATGCACAAGGTAACAATAACAGGTGCCTGTTTTCAATATACTAAGGACTGTGTCTGTTGAGGTCCTGAGAAGACATGCATCTATAGTAACTACAGAATGTCTGTGTAGAATACAAATCTTTCAGCAACACCTATGGAAAAATGTAGTTAAAGCATCCATCTCATCAAGCAGCTGCACTGATTTGAAAGCGTGGTTTCAGTTCATTAGGTATGGGCCTCTTAAGTACCTCCTTAACAAAAATGTGGTGTCCAGTAGAACCAGTAGAGTTAGGAACTTCCTAAAAGATGTAAGCCTGTTCAGTCTTTACTGACCTGCAGAAGAGAGTGCTCTGACCTTCTCAGGATTGAGAGCCGATGAGCTACCAAGCTATTTCCACAGCCAATGTCCCTAACTGAGAAAATGGCCAACCACTGTTTCTCATTCTCCTTACAACATTTGTTTCAAATAAAAGTGAAGAACTTCTTCAAAGGTCTGATCAGTAAGGACCTACTTGCACTTTTAGATCTTATAAGAGAAAATCTTAGAACCCAAGGTCGCGATATTAATCTGTAGAAAGCCTCTTCTAGATCTTGGAGCATTTGAGTAGCTTCCAGTCAACCACACAAAGAGTATTCCTACCTCTTGGGATATATGGCATCTGAACTCTATCTCTTGCATATTCCCGGGAGTCTGTCAGTGCGGTTTGGTGAAAATCACAGAACCAAAGAATCACCTGGATTGGAAAAGACGCTCAAGATCTTTAAGTAAGTCCCCTCAAGGAAACAACTCCCACTTTAGAAATGGAAGTGTCTCCTTCTCCAACCCAAGCAGAGGATCCCACAGACTATTTTAGTTGTTAGGAAGTGCAGGCATGTTACTGCCCAGAAGGAGCCCCATGGTGCCTCGTGGCAAGGACCAGATGTCATCACCGCTACTTAGGGCTGGCCCCACAGCAATAGATTTGATTTGGAGCTAGCTGGATCAACCCTGTGCATAGCCAAGCATGAAGCAAACAAGAAGACTGTGGACAGGCAGCTGTCTGGCACCTGAAATCCCTCCCTGTCTCTCTTTTTCTGTCCAGCATGGATTTCCTTATTCTAACGATTTTTAACTGTATGATTTTATTGGTGTACAGCTTGTCAGTACACCAATTTTAAAGCCAGAATGTGGTGGTGGCTTTGTTATATCCAGATAAATGCTGTATTTGTATTACATGGGCATACTTGCAGAAAAGCATGGATGAGTGAATCACTGCACCTCTTGCTGAGGTCAGACTTTTTGCCTGGAAATGAATTTAGTCCAGACTTGAAAGGCTTGACTGGAGTGATCTCTATGTGATAACATAAACAATGTATGGTCAGTTATCACCTCCTTTGTACAAATTCATAGATTTCCCAGCAGCTGAAATATGTACTTTTTTTTTAACAACAGATCTTATCTAGGCTTCCTGGAAGATTCTGATCCAAACTCCTACTACAGCTGGAATTTAAAAGTAAACTTGTTCACCTTTATTCTGTTGAAGTAGCATAGGAAAAAAAAAAAAAAAAAAGAAAAAAAAAGAAAGAAATTGTTTTAATAAAATTGTTTTAATAATTTCTATAGAATTCAGAAATGTTGCTCTTTCAAACCTCCAGCTACTTTCGCAAATACATTTCAGTAACTTTTCCCTTAATTGAGTGATTCAGTGTATTTTATACATCAAGCTAATTACATGATGCTATATCAATTTCAGAATTGTAATTTACCTTGTGATTTCCTTTGCTGCTGCTGAGTAGAAAGGACAAGGGGAGTAAATTTTACTAAATTGCATATTGGTTTTAATCTTAGAGTTAGATGGGAAAGTAAAATTTCAGTTTGCAACCAGTCTGACTCAAAGGCTTGAACTGTACTACATATAAAAATCCTTGAACTCTTACAAATAAGGACTATAAGAGGCAGTCAAATATTTTCTTCTAAGTACAAATTTGATTGCCTTTTATTGTTTTGTATTTTGCAGTTTTAAGTCAAAATAAAGAATCATTTACAATGTAACCTACATTAAGACAGGTATCTGCTGTTATTATTTATTATAAATTTTTATGATAAAATAAATATTGTTTCATTGTTTCAAGAATTAGGTATAATTTCAATACACTGCAATTGACAGTCAAAATTATAATTTATGGACATTGCTTAGTTTTTTAGGAGAAGAGACAAAGCATAGCTACACATCATAATAAAAACAATTTCATATTTTTGCATAAATTTAGACTAAGAAAAAAAATGAGACAGATAATGTCATTATCATCTGTCCAGTATATAAACATATGCAGCTACAAAACTGCAATATCCTAATATCACAGTTTCTCAAAGTACATTTATTCCTTTAAAATTGCCATTGTAATTGTTTCTATGGTAACTTCTGAAACATAGAAAACTATTTTCTGACTTTAGTTCAGCTCATGCATCTAATGAGTGGCTCACACTGAGACCGCTATTCTTTCTATTCATCCTAGACTTGCCCCCGTTAGCGGGCAAATTTCTAGCAGACTCAATAAAAGGAAAAGCAGGCCTGAGGGGGGCAGATTTCTGAGGCTACTTAGTTGCTGAACTACATAAACAGAAAATGAATGAGATTTGCAAAAGTACCTGCAAACTCATAACAAAATTCTCATTGAGTCAATAACAGGAATTAAAGTATACAATCCTGTATGTTTTATGAGCTTGTTAATAAACGGATTTTTTGATGCCATAATTGTGACCACTTATCATGATTTATATTACATAAAACATAATCTTTAAAGTCTTTCTGTTGTTAAAAATCGTTCTGGTGGTGATTACAGTTTATCCAGTCTCTTTACTTTGTGTATGACATTTCAAAATAGAAAAGAAAAAACAAAGTCAGAACATTATCAGTCATTGATGGAAATTTTGCATCTGACATAATTAAAATAGAGACTGGCTACAATCCATATGATTGTTAGTAGCTGGTGGGATGGAATGCAGTGGAAGTGCAGAATATAATAAAATGAGTCTCAGGCAGTCTGGAAGATCTTTGAGAATGGGGTCAGGCTTTCCCTGTTTTGTACAAAAGTGAACTTTACATAGGACAAAGAGTATTTCTGCTGCCAAAGAAGAAAACAAAAACAAAAACACCAAAACAAAACAAAACACATACACTAGCAACAGTTTGCATAATCTTATGTGATGTGTTCCCTTCACTTCAGTAAGGTATTGATTTCATATCTTAATTAGCAGAGGCTGCTTAATGGACACCAGTCTATCATATTTACAGATGTTTTTTCTCTTGTTGAAATCCAGATTGAACTCGTTAGTTGATCTTCTTTTAAATTAAATTTAATTTGCCAGGATATCCATTATGGTCTCAGTATTTAATACAGTGTTATGTTAATCCTCACATAAATTTCTGTGAAACTGTTTTCCTTTAATTTTCATTAATTTAAGCAGACTTGTACCACAGCATATGCTCTTTTTAATTTCTCAAATATCTGAAAAAAAATACTAGAAGCAAAAAGGGTGGTAAATTAAGCTAGTTGCAGCCAGAA
The DNA here is from genome assembly GCA_036023395.1 of Myiotriccus ornatus. Lineage (NCBI taxonomy): Eukaryota > Metazoa > Chordata > Aves > Passeriformes > Tyrannidae > Myiotriccus > Myiotriccus ornatus. The sequence continues at coordinate 68,228,576 of JAYRBT010000001.1, read as the reverse complement.
ACAGCTTAGATGCTTTGTCACATAGACTCATTTTGTGCAATATTACAGAGTAATGTGTTTCAGGTATCAGCAGTCACCCCAAAGTTCTGTATATACTAATCTTAAACCCTTCAGAAGCTAAATTGCTATTACTCAAATTTCTGAAGCTGAAGTAAGTGGCAGCAATGTAGTTGCTACCAAACAGTAGCAAATACATCTTATGGAGTTGTGCTAACAAAAATGTTAGCAAATATATCTCAATGTAGTCACAATCTGTTTCTTGATGGCCCGGATCAGCACAGAAGCCTTTGAGACTTAGTCAGAACTTTGCAAGCAAAAAAGCATTTGAGATAAAAGTTATTGCTATGTTAATTGCAAAGAGTTTCTAATAAAAATCAATACTGCATTTATCAAAACACTGTTCACTTATGGATTGCTGAACTGGAAATTGAGAAAATACAGAAGTGGAAACTGAAAAGACTTTGTTTAGATCTCCAGGACTCACAATATAATACTGAATTCAATCCTCAGTGACTTTTGTCACTGGGAGAGGAGTCTGTCCTGGTGTTGCAAAATTAATCATGCTGCAAAACACATTCTTGAAAAGCCGGAACCTGGAAAGATCAGTCTTCCAGCTGATGTGCAATCAGCCTCCAGATACCTTTGTTCAGTTTAGAAGTTACTTTGATGCCTTTATTCCACAAATACTATAATTTAAAATGAGATGAAAAATCAGTATGCCATAAATTAGGAAATGGAACAACAATGATTAAATAAGAAGGGTGTTTGATATGTGAAAAGGAAGCTAAATGAGGATGAGAAAAGACTGTCTGCTATAGTAACTCAAGATGTTAGCAGGAGATGGTGGAAAGATGAGATCAGCCCATCAATTTTTGAAAAAAGCATTTAGTTTTCAGTGTTTTCGCCTATAGGTATGTCAGTAATGTAGGTCAGTGGGTCGCTTCTGCAATGAAGCATGTATATACTCAGGATTTAGCATCCAGCGTGATTAAAAAAAAAAAACAAAACAAGATTAGAGACGCTAGAAAACAGCTATAAATCCAATTCCTTTTAGTTAGACATGCAATTGTCTTCAGCCTGCAGAGGCTGTTCTTAGTCTCCTCAGAATCCTGTACAAATCTCGGCTCCTTTCCTTACGCTTCACTGAAGGGTGCAGCGACTGGAACGAACTAGCTGAGATCAGATGCCTTGCTAAGGCTGCCCAAAGCGGCAACCAACCAGAAAACCGAACTGGATCACTGCAACTTCGGAGCAGTCAAAGTATCACTTCTGATGTAAGAAGGGTATACAAAGTACCCCGGTTTGTAAAGCTCTTTAAAACGTGGCACTAATCCCGCAGGCGTTGCACAAGCAGGTTCTTCAGTGCGTGTGCCGCTCGGGGCGTGCAAGGGGGCTGCCTGCAGCGAGCAGAACCCCGTACCCACTATTTGGAATCAGCCGCGGAGAGGACAGCAGGGAAATGCCCTCTTTCTCCCAATTCTCCTCCACTGATGCCTAAATCTCTTGTAACAACCCATCTGATCTGAAAAATTGTTTCAAAGCCGGCAAAGTTACATCTTTAGGCTGCCCCAGCTAGATTAGTACAAGACAAGGGGGCAGGTCTCGGGGCACGTCGTCCGGTCGGTACCGAGGTGGGGAGCCCTGCGGCCGGAGGGCACTCCTGACCGCAGCGATGGGAAGCTCGGAGGCCTGGCGGGCGGGGGGGCTGGGCCGGGCTCCGCGGGGGGAGGAGGGCGCGGGTGGGGTCTGGCTGTGACTGATGGGCCAGATGCGGCTGAATGTTTTAGAAAAGGGGGGGCCCTGCGCCGCCGGCGCGGCTTTAGCCACGGGGTCTGGTGCGCGGCTGACGGCCCCCGGGCTCTGCCGCAAGCGCCCGTCCCGCCCGCCTCCTCGGCGGGGAGCTCCCTGGGAATCGCTGTCGAGCGGCGGCAGTCGGCCCGGGCGGGGACAGACAGACAGCCGGGGCGCGGAGCGCGGCGACAGCCGGCGGAGCGCGTTTCCCTCGCTTAGCCGGCGGGCGGGGAGGATCGGCTCGGCTCTGCCGGGCGAGGTGAGCGGGAGAGGAGCGGGGCACAGAGGGGAGCGACGCCGAGCCGGTCCAGCCGGAGGGGGCTGCTCGCCCCGGCTCTGCCCTGCCGGCTGCACCCCTCGGCACCGCCGACACCGCCCGGGGACAGGCAGCGCCTCGGCTCGGCCCCGGGCGGTGGCGGCGAGCGGCGGGCGCGGTGTCCCCGCGGCTGACGCCCTGTCCCCTCTCCCCGCGCAGGTCGGCGCTGACGGCGGCGGGCGCCCGGCGGGGAATCGGCCGTGCGGCGGAGCCATGCCCACCGCCCTCCTCCTCCTCCTGCTGCTCCTCAGCTGTCGCGCCGCCGCCGGGGGCGGCGGCTCCCGGCGCCGGCCGGGCCCGGGCAGGCCGAGCGCTCCGGCGGCGGCCGACGCCGCGGCCCCGACGGCCGGGGCTCCCCTGGTGCGGGGCGCCGAGCACAACGCGTCCCGCCCGGCCGCGCTGCCCAAGGGCGGGAGGGCGGCTGGAGGGCGGCCGCGCCCTGCCTCGCCCCCCATGTGCACGGGGCAGACAGAGATCAAGGAGACTTTCAAGTACATCAACACGGTGGTGTCCTGCCTGGTCTTCGTCCTGGGCATCATCGGCAACTCCACGCTGCTGCGGATCATCTACAAGAACAAGTGCATGAGGAACGGCCCCAACATTCTCATCGCCAGCCTGGCCTTGGGCGACCTGCTCCACATCATCATCGACATCCCCATCAATGTCTACAAGGTGAGGAGGGGTCGGGGATGGATTCGGGAGCGGGTGCGGAGGAGCGGTGCTCACGCCGCGGCGAGACGCGTCCCTTCCTGTCTAGGAGTCATCCTTGGACTTCACCTCACGCCAAATACCGCTTGAGGGTGGTATTCTGGTCAGATGTGGTCGCAAATGGCACCCTCTCTGTGCCCCAGTCCCATCCCTCTCAGCGTTCCAGGCTGGGAATGGGTCAGAATGGAGGTGGCCAGGCTCTGAAAATGACCTGGAAACAGGTGCTGTCGCAGGGATAAAGGAATTAAATGCAATAGATAAATGCGCAGTGCGTTTGTCGCTTCCCTCTTATCCCCCGCAGACTGGAGGGGAGACAGAAGCTCCTTTCCTATGGGTACCGCTCGGTCCTCCTGCTCAGCTGCTGCAGGCTTGCATGGTACTTCACATTGCTGTACAGTGGGTTTTGGCATGGGGTTTTTTGAGAGGAACCAAGATGGTTCAGCTGAGCGGTTTTATGCATCTAGCGGTTGGGAGGTACGATGCTTTCCTGAGCCGTGAACCCTTTCCCCCCTTCACCAGTGTTGCACCATGGGCAGCCGAGACAGAGCCTGCTCTTCTTGCACCTTCATTAGTGTGTCCGTTGACGTAATAAGACTTGCCATGGAAGGAGTACAACCGCTGTCTTATCTACCAAGCTTGTGCAGTCCATTTATCCTTAGGAATTAGCTGGGAAGTTGAATCCAGCCTCTAGTTGCCATCAGTAATCTTGCGAGGGATACTGGAAATAACATAGCTCCTTCTGCTTTGAAAGTGTGCAGTCTGGATCCCTGAGCACCTATCAGTTACTTCATAAACTGGACACAATAGCCTTCATCTGTCATCTTCTCTTAGTTTTATATGCATGATTGTAAACTGGGAATTTTTTTTTAGGCTTTAGAAAGCCATGTCAAAGGGTTAGGTTTTGAATCCATAATGATTACTCTCAGAAGCTGCTGAAATAGAAGAATCCTTTATCTTCAGCCTTTAAAAGTATTGAAGTATTACAAAGCATAGAATGTCATCACCGTGTTAAATTCATGAGCCAGTTAATTTGGATTACATGACAGTTCTTAGATTTGAAGTTCAATGTTTTTTATACAATACTGTTTACCTAATATATATTTATTTATACTGTTTATCTTAGTTCTTTATAGAGGAGTGACTCTTCTCAATGAAGGTGGAAAACAAAAAACCCTTAGCATGCTTTAAAAATGTGTTTTTGTAATAACATTGAACAAAAAGGTTTTTTACATCTGTTCTCAGAAAATATCAAAAAGATTGTATCAATCACGGCTCAGTACAAGACTTTGCAATTTCACTGATTCTATCTCAAAATTTAATTACTGGTAGCATGCAATAATATACCTCAGTTTTTATCTCGATTGAATGTCATCAAGTATATCATTATGAGTAGGTTGGAGCAGGACGAATAAAAGGTCAGATTGCAAACCGATAAATATTACACCAGCTGCAAGCCTGGGATTTTTATGGTGCTGTTCATAATGCTAGGAGCTGCACAGTAGGTCTCAGGTTCTAAATCTACCATGCTGCTACTCATCTTAATGAAGAGCCCATAATCAGTTTGTATTATCTCTTATAAGAATGAATTAAATATTTACTGGTTTAAGACAGAACTTTTGAATAAATGTAAGTTTACAAAACCAAACAACCCCTCCCCATTAGATACCATGTTTATTTAATCAAGAGTTTGAGGGTAGTTTGAGTTGTTGATAACTTTTTATCAATTCCACGTCCCAATTAATTCCACCCACAGAGCAACATTTTGAGGGAGAATATAATAATGCAATCAAAAACTAACTATAATCACCCAGAAGTATGGGAAGTAAAGGCTTGGTTAGTAAATCAGGTATAGTTAACAGTTGTAATTTGCAATTTGAAACCATTTAAGATTGGATGAAACGGATCCAGGGGCAGAATTCCTACCAGGTCCCCAGTTAGGCAACTGTGTGAAAAAAAGGTGTGAGAGAATTTCTCATGTTAATAAAATGCGAGTGGTTCACTCCACAACACTTGTCCTAGAAAGTGTGAAAGTGTCTGTGAATGCTTTCCAGACAGACCTGTAGGAGACAACTCAGAATCCATACTGGAAGCAACTTTTTATTAGTTATTAAAAGTGATAACTGCAAAACATGTCCCCTGTGACTACATAAGTGAATACATAAGTAGCTGGAAAAAAACACACAAATGAAAATTGATCTCTCTTAAATCAAGGGTATCTAAAGAAAAGCAGATGTTATCTGGATTGTGAGGCAAATGCAGTCCAATACATAAGATGCTAATTAGCCTCTTGCACTTCATAAATTTGAATATCAATCAATACTTTCAGTAGAAAATGGAAAGTATCTGGAATCTATCACACAGGCAGGCAATTGGGTATGAAATGAGGGCTTGACAGGCATTCAATTCCAGCATGCAGAACCTGGAAGAGCTCTTCAGCATTGGTAAATGGTCTGGCTTCGGCTGAACCTGCAAACTACAGAATGGGAAGCAGATGAAAGTCTGAGGCAATCATTCTACAGTATGTAATGATGTGGCAGTGTAGATACTTTGCAAGATTGTTACTAATTGGATGTGCAGGTGGTCCTGTGCCTGGTCAGCTGCTTCACTAAACAGACTAAGTAAGCATGTCTTTGTTAATTTGAGGCCTTAAACAGCGATTAAGGAGCAGAAGGAGAGAGTAGGTGGTCAGTGAGCTTTTTATGTCCTTCTCTGCACTTAATCTTTGGAAGACAAGACAGTGGCAGCTTGTACACCTGACGATACAGGTCTGCAGTTCTGGAAGGCTTATGCGCAGTTTCCCAAGTCGATAAAGTTGATAAGTCCCACATATAAGGCACCAAAACATCAGGACCGAACATTCCAAACTTGCATTAGCATTGCCTCTCATAGACTTAAAAAGTCATAATGAAATAACACAGAAACATGCTTTCTCTTTTGATACATAAACAACACCTCACTCTCTCATTTGGTGATATTTATTCTCTTAGGTTAAATCCAATTTGTTGTCATGACCCATGGATTTTTAACAACAAAAACAAACTATCCTCTGCATATTATTGTGTGGCTTTCTGAACTCTGTCAACTTGCTATGATACAGATGATTGAGGAAAAATATCTACCTGGTATTATTGCCATAGGTTCCTTTTTCTCAGAGCACAATAGAAAAGCAGATAACAAAAATTTCCAGGGAAGTAAAAAAATCTGGTCTTTATCCAAAACAGTGATCAAAGGCCAGTCTCAGCTTTGTGGGCACTGATTTCTTTTCAGTAATGTATTCTAAGGATTACATAAAAATTATGGTTAACATGTAGCATTATCAAGCGCTGGAAATACAAGAAAGACCAGATTAGGGACTCTGTATCCCATGCAGACACAAACTGGCTCCTTTGTTAATCCAGCAATGCTCTGAAAAAGGCAAGATTTCCATGGAAATTTGTTTGTGATGACCTTACTAACTCTTGTAATGCGATTACCTGTAGGACGTGCATCATGATAAAGCCAATCCTTGCCTAACTTTCAAAAAAAAATCAAGGTGTTTGTCTTTAGACAACATTGATACTATTCCATATTAGAACCCTCGGTCACTGGTTTTTTTGATGTTAAAGATAACAGCCATTTAGCTGGGAGAAATGTATCATTTCCTTCTTTCAACATCTGAACCGCTTACTCGGGATCTTGCAAAGTTCATCTCAGAACTTCTTATGCAAAGTTTATTGATATCTGGCCATATCAAGCTAGAAGTTTGGTAAACAAGTGCAGTTTATAGGCACTTAGAAAGGATCTGAATTGTCCAGTGGAGTAACCTGTCTGGACACTGCCAGGTGATGGAGTGGTAACTTTGTTCTGTAGTTGGATGGGGACAGTCTACTCTGAAGTCAGATATATGGAGTACTGGAAATGTCTGAATGTTGTTAAAAGTACACATACGTAGTTTTCATTATGGATCTCCGAACTAAAATAAGTTAGATGATGCTAATATAGATTCGTATACTTAGTTTTTTCATTATTTATACATTTGTTGTGTATACATTCACTTAAAAGATATATGTGACAAATTTCAAAAGTTTTCATCTGATTTGGTTTTTGTTTCTACCCTGTGTTTATGCATCACAATCTGACAGCAGCATGGCTTTCTAAGCGGTTACTTTTGATGCAGTCTGTTCACTGGCGTTGTGAAATTGTAGAAATATTTTACTTTGACAACACATTATGATGTTTCTGTAATTTTTAAGATGTCTTATAATGTTACTTTATCTTAATTAAGTATTATTTATAAAAATTTTCTAAGCAGAAGTTGCTAATAAAAATACAAGAAACTAATTACATGCCTCACAATAAAAATTACAATTTATTGGACCGATAGAGTTTATTGGATAGTTAGCTTAACTAGAAAGCAGTAAGTATACGTTCTTGTCTAGAGGGAAGATCCTCACCCTAACATAATTATAGCTGAATATTAATAAGTTTTGTAATATTATGTGACTTATCCTTTACTGTAAGCCTAATTTCCGGGACAAATTTTCTGTTTTAAAAAATGCTTGCTCCTATAAAGTACTGAAAAACACTTGATCTGCATGACCTCCCCACGTAAAAAGAAAAATAAAAACAATCAGGGGAAAATCTGCTAGTCATTTCATAGATATATTGAAAAACTGTTGTTTGTGAATTAGGTGTACCATTTCATATCTGATTTCCCTTGTAAGTGCAGTTCATAGTGATGAAAATCACATCCTACTCTCCTGTGAACTGGACTTGCTGTGAGCACACGGCTAGGAGGAAATATGAATTCCTGCTCTGCATTTCCCATGTGCATTCATTGCTGGGGACTAGAACACTGACGTAAATATTCGCGCGCTTTGAACTTCTTCCTGCTCAACTGCAGCCAGGTCACCAGTTGGAGCCACGGTGTCAGCCTCCTGGCTGGTGACTACAGCAGCTGAGCCCTCGAGAGCAGCATATCGTGCTTGCCTGCTGGTGTGTTCCAGCAGCACATTGTGAACATCTTTCAGTTCTTGCACAACCAAGAGGAAGCAGAGCAGGAATTGTGATTCACAGGTGTCTCACTGAGTCACAGCATCTCTTGGGGCTACTTTCATAGCTGTGCAGCTTGGACATCAGTTTAGGCTCAGATCTGTCTGTTGTGAGAAAGTGTTTACTAGGAGGTCATTAGATGTATTGGTTCTTTCAAGTATGATTTCACATAATTTTGAAATGTGTTCCCTTTCCTTTTGTTCTATTTCATCTGCAACACATTTCTGCTGCTTAGCAGTTAAAACTTTGCTCATAAAACACTGGAAAAGGTCACTTGGAATATGGCCAGTGGTAGACTTCTCTTGGCATTTTACCGATGAAAACACAACATTATTTTCCTCTTTGCTGCCACTTGGCAGTATCTCATCTCATGACTCTAAGTTGTTTATCATTTGTAAAGTGACACTCTTTTTACAGCTACCCCATTGTGCATCATAAGAAAATCATTTTAGTCATACAAAATTGCAGTACACTACATCTGTACTTCACTAAGAATAATCATTGCTCTTGTCCACAAATGTGATGCTCCTGAATACTTTGGATTGGATCTTCACTGTGCTTTAAGGCAGTGTTGGAGGAGGCAGCAATACAGAGAACAAACAGAAACCAAGGAAACACAGTTCAGCAATTAAAACATTCTACTTTTTTTCCCTTTTACTTTCTTAATGTTTTCAGGCTTTTGATGTAAAGCATATCATCAACCACTTGCAATACCATGGTAGAGAAACTTCTGACTTATGCATTAAAATGCTCAAATTTCACAATCCATCAGCTGCAAGAGGTAAGGGACATATTTTCCCAGTGCAGTTCAGACAGCTGCATGTCCATTCTGCCCTGATTTAAGCTGGCTGAATGCAAGTAGTATTTTGACGTTATGCTAAACCCAGGCATCCTTTCTCTCAGTAGAATGCATTCACTCATGTGCCACCCCTTTATAATCCAGCTACATGAGTCCCAAACTGGAGCTGGCTCAAATCCAGTCAACTTGGAGCACAGGTGTGACTGTCTGCACCTGAGAGATAAGTATTTGTTCAGGGAAATCTCCGACATGTGGCTGAACCGTTGTGATTTTAGGGAAGAGAGATGGGGAGTGTCTTGAATGTATACCAGCTAGATGTAGATATAAGTTTTCAACAGAATCTGCCAACAGAGATTTGAACGAAGTTCTGAATTTCAGTTACAAAGAAATATTTTACTTTTGAACTGCTTTTTTAATGAGTCATCTCTCATGTAATATACACACATATACAAAAGAAGTACCATAAACAAGTATACAATATACTTGCTAGCCAGTCCTAGATTTCTAGAGCAACTAGATGTGATAGGCTGGAGGTTCACTGCCTGATTGTTATAAATTAGTCCAGGTGTCATTTGATTCTGTAGCGTATACATTTAGAACACCTGTAATTATTCACGTTGCAGTTTTAATAGTGATCGTTACTGTCACCCTCTTACAGCAATTCAAGAGAACTGTCAGAGACTTAACTGAAAATACTTTAATTGCAGACTGAGTTATTTTCCCACATCCTATAAGCAAGAGATACTTTATGGTTATTACAACCTCATCCCTGCTTCCTCTGCTTTATTACTTTCCATAAAATTCTCAAGAAACATAAATCCCTAGAATTTATCTTTCTGCTTCATTTCTACAAAGGCATCATGTTTTTTGTCTTACTTAAGTAGGTCATTGAGGAAATAAATCAAAGCTGCGGCCATGTTACAGTTCCTTTGCTGTTCTTTTAAACACTCCAGCACAGCCCAGAGCTAAAGCAGGTATTTGGAAGTATTCTGGTTTCTGAAAATACTGGTGGGCACTTCACAGATTTCCAGAAGCCCGTTGTCATGAAATGTACTTCCTTTGTGTTCAAATAAAATGATACTTAAATTATGTCAGGGCTTTTCAAAAAACTCTTGTGGACCATGTAAGTGTTTATCCCTAGATGCATGTTATTTGTGCATAAGGACTTTGCTGAACCAAACCAGTGTGAGCAGGCAACTCTGTGGCAGTCTTCTGTAATTGTACAGAATGGTGGAATTGTTCAGGTTGGAAAAGGCCTCTAAGACCATCAAGTCCAACCATCCAACTTGCACTACTATGCTCTTCACTAAACCGTGTCCCTAAGTGCCACATGTACGTGTATTTTGAATGTTTCCCTAGACAGCCTGTTCCAAAGCCTGACAACCCTTTCAGCAAAGAAATTTTTCCGAATATCCAGTCTAAACTTCCCCTGGCACAACTTGAGGCCACTTCCTCTTCTTCCATTACTTGTTACTTGGAGAAGAGACCAACCCCCAACTCACTACAGCCTCCTTTCAGGTAGTGGTAGAGAGCGACAAGGTCTCACCTCAGCCTCCTTTTCTCCAGGCTAAACAAACCCAGCTCCCTCACCCACTCCTCATATGACCTACTCTCTAGACCCTTCACCAGCTCCATTGCCTTTCTCTGGGCATGCTCCAGCAGCTCAATGTCCTTCTTGTTGTGAGGAGCCCAGAATCTGAATTGCAGCTTCACCAGGCTGAGTAGAAGGGGATTGTTAGTGCTCTAGTCCTTCTGGTACAAGCCAGGATGCCTTTTGGCTTCTTGACCACCTGAGCATACTGCTGGCTCGTGTTCAGCCAGCTGTTGACCAACACCCCCATGTCCTTTTCTGCCAGATCTTTCCAGCCACTTTCCAATCAAGCGCTGTTCCCAGAGGCTGTAGTGCTGAATGGAGCTGTTGTGACTCAAGGGCAGGACTCACCACTTGGTCTTGTTGCACTTCATACAATTGGCCTTGACCCACCAATCCAGCCTGTCCAGAACCCTCAGTAGAGCATTTGTACCCTCATTTTGGTCCCCAGCAAAATCTACACAATATGACGAGCTATTTCTCCTTTTCTTACAACACTGTTAAATGAGATGTTTAAAGAGACCTGAGCCAAGGGAAAGATTTTGCAGTCTCTTTTGTGTAGTCATCATTCTTCTTCCCTCTCCTTTTGCATTTTGTAGCCCTCTGTCTGCAGCAGATCCAAAAGGCCTCATTTGAAGAAAGTTATGAAAACATAAATGGGCTTAGATAATCTAACTAATTACAGAAACTCAGAAACTTTACTCTTACGTATAACAATTGCGTCTATTTCTTGGCATAACCCTTGTTCTGGAGAGTCTTGTTTTTGTGAGAACTAGAAGATTTGGCTGCTGCTGTAGTGTATTTGAGCCATTAGAGCAGGTCACAGCAGAGTTCAAAGACTAAATGTTTCTAAGCTGGAGCTACAGTCAAACAGTCCATAGCATCAGTTGTGAGGAAGGTGCTTTCTGTATCCAGTAAGTCTTGTCTCATAAATCACATAAAATGTACAGTTGGGTATGTGACAACATTTCCATTAAAGTGTATGACTCAAAGTGTAATTGAACCAACCTGAAATTCATTGTGCTGGTTTTTTTATTCCATTGCACTTATAGGTATGTTAAATGTGCAGATAGTCTTTTTTGTATTGTAATACAGAATCATGGGAAAATTGTTCAGTAAAGATCTCTAGTGAGAGATCCATCTGGTCTGTCTTTACTGCTGTGAAACATTTAGATCAAACTAGCTGTTTAGGCTCTCTGTGTGTCCAGTGGTCCCCTTTTTTTGTTATCAGATGGCCAGCTAAAAACTATGGGGGATACATTTTCTCTGCATTGTTGCCTGATTTCTCAGCTGATGGAGCCTAGACAGTAAGCTTAAAATAAATCCCACCCCAGATGTGCACTTTTTGGCTTTGACCTTGTTCTGGTCAGCCTCAAGTAATTTTCTGCATTTCTAGTAAATGAGTTACTTGGAACATGTAAGAGAAGCAATGAATACGCGGGGGAGATAAAGCCAATACACATGAGGGAGATCCTCACCTGCTCAGGTGCATCACACTGAGATGATGAAGCTAGAAGCAAAAAGAGTGGAGTTTGAAGGGCTTAAGAAGTCAGGACTAAGCCTTAATTCATATCCTTGCCTTGTCAAAGAGTAACTCTGAAGCTACTGTCTAGTCAGAGACTCCCTTGTGAAAAGGTTCTTCTTGGCTAAGTTTTACATAGAATCATAGAATGCTTTGAGTTGGAAGGGACCTTAAAGGTCATCTAGTTCCAATGCTCTGCCATGGGCAAGGACATCTTCCACTAGACCAGGTTGCTCAACGGCCTGTCTAACCTGGTTTTGAACACTTCCAGGGATGGGGCATCCGCAATATCTGAACAACCTGTTCCAGTGCCTCACCACCCTCACAGTAAAGAATTTCTTCCTAATATCTAACCTAAACCTACCCTCTTAGTTTAAAGCCATTCCCCCTTATCCTATCACTACATGCCCTTATCCAAAGTCCCTCCACAGCCTTCTCGTAGTCCCCCTTTAGGTACAGAAAAGTTGCTACAAGGTCTCCCCAGAGCCTTCTCTTCTCCAGTCTGAACAAACCCAACTCAGCCTGTCTTCACAGGGCAAGACATGGTGGAAAAGAAAAGCAGTCTAGACAAAACTCCATGTTTCAGTTTTGGGAATTTTTTTTTCTTAATATTTCACCTTTAATTGTTGTTTTCTTTTCACAGCTACTTGCAGAGGACTGGCCCTTTGGTGTCGAAATGTGCAAATTAGTACCTTTCATTCAAAAGGCATCGGTGGGCATCACAGTGTTGAGTTTGTGTGCCCTCAGTATAGATAGGTGAGACCCATTTTTCATCAAACTCTATAATTTCCTCTCTGTGCGGGCGCTGGCTCAAATTCACCTTTCCACTTAGCTGATATATAATACAAGTAAAATGAGTTTAAGCCAGTTAAATAAGGTGGGTTTTCTCATATTTTTGATTTGTAAGTGTGTGCTATTGCTTCAGGTACCGAGCAGTTGCTTCTTGGAGTCGCATTAAAGGAATTGGAGTGCCGAAGTGGACTGCTGTTGAAATTGTACTGATCTGGGTTATATCCGTGATACTGGCTGTTCCAGAAGCTATTGCATTTGACATGATTACAATGGAGTATAGAGGAAAGGATCTCAGAATCTGCTTGCTCCACCCCACACAGAAAACATCGTTTATGATGGTAAGACACTGACACTTTAAAAATCTCTGGAGCAGTTCCTTGGATCTTCTCAGTGTTGTGTGGATTGTTATGGGCACAGGTGTATGTGACATGTAGGTGAATATAATGCTTAAATGAAATACTGACATTTCTGAAATATATTGGTTAAAAAAAGAGCATTCATATGAAATACTGGCATTTCTTAAATATGCTGGTTTAAAAAGAGCATACAGAAATGTTTGACTTTTTGTGGACTTTGAACAAATTACTGTCTTGTCCAGTTTTCTCATCCATAATGTACACCTTACAGAGATGCTCTTCAGGACAGACTGATGAACTGGTTATAGCACACTTAGCAAAATGCTCAGCATTCAACTCCTAACAATGTTTTTGCTTTGATTCTTTTCCATTCTAGTTTTACAAGCAAGCTAAAGACTGGTGGCTGTTCAGCTTTTACTTCTGTTTGCCACTGGCTATCACGGCATTTTTCTATACTCTCATGACTTGTGAGATGTTACGAAAGAAAAGTGGGATGCAGATTGCTTTAAATGACCATTTAAAACAGGTAAACATTTATCTCTGACAACTCTGCTGACTGTAGACAGGATGACAATAACGCCTTTACTGACACATCATTTTTCTCTTCCTGTATGATTACTAGTAAAGTGGTGCTAGTAGTGGTGCTGCTGAACTCATGTACATACATGTATGCATCAGAGCCCTCAGAAACCTAAGATTTTAACTGACAGTCACAGAATTCATTCTCTCTTCTTTGGTTTTAATGCTTCAGGTTTTATAGTGTTTGGTTCTTCTTTACAATAATTAGAGCTGGATATTTTCTAATGAAAAATGAAGGTATGCTATAGTCTAGAAGGTGGTGCTATGAAACTGTTAATTATTTTGAAGCAAGTTCTTGCTGAACTCTAGTGAGGTTAGCAGTACATGTTAGCAGAACAAAACACATTCCAACATACATTCTAAGTTAGTAGTGCATCAGACACAAACATCATGCATCACTAGAATTAAACTACACTTGTTCTATAATGCATATATATGCTTCTTTCCTCTTAGCTTTTTAAAGCTGTAATTGAAATCTCTTGGGGCATCTAAAATAAGACCTGAGATCAAAGCACAAGAAAATGCAATTGAAGATGAACTGGTATTTGAAAGTGATTGGAAAGACAAATATGTTCTTAATTTTAATTTAAATTACTGTTTTCATGACCCTGGTTTTTCATATTATTACTCATACTTTTTGAAGTAAGAGATACAGTGAATCAGTGCAAGACATCTAAAACAATAGAAAAGACTAAGTATATATTCCAAGAAAATAAGGTTTTTGATGTTCCCTTAACTCCTATTTTCATAAGCTTTTTTATCTTGTTTATTAAACGTTTGGATATGAAAACAACAACAATCCAGAGAGAATCAAAAACTGTAACACTGTTCTGTCCAATTTTCTTTTTCAGAGACGTGAGGTGGCCAAAACTGTATTCTGTCTGGTACTTGTTTTTGCTCTGTGTTGGCTTCCACTTCACTTAAGCAGAATACTAAAACTCACTATTTATGACCAGAAGGACCCCAACAGATGTGAACTTTTGAGGTGAGTCTGCAAAAATTAAATGCTTAAACATGCTGGCATTCTCCATACGCATATCTGGATTTCCTAATGAACTAACTTACTCTGTGTGTCTGAAGTTGTCCCTGATTCTTCATCCAGGACCCTCTGCTTTCACTCCAGTAACAGAGAAAGAAAGTTGTGAGGAATTCCCTCACTTTTCCCTGTCTTACTCAAGATCCTTTTTGGGACTGTCCTACTATCTTAAGAGTAGAACAGGGATTTCTGTCCCTGTTTTCCCTTTCAACAGAACAGCTAGGATTCAGTGTGTTCAGAAAAACTTCATGTACATTTTCTTCCAAAAGTTAAGGTGATTGGATCTTCTGAATTTACTTTCAAGAGAACAGTCTACTGATTCAGACTTAAATGTTGAGCACAACTATTATCGCCATAAGCTAATCCTACTTATTTAAGCTTCCTTACTATTGCATTTAATAGTTAGTTTTGACTGAGTGAAGCTGAGACCAATTTTCATAGTTGTAAATCTCTACTAAGCCTTTTAAGAGAAGTTTCTCACTTTAATTTTTTAATTTCTTTTTTTTAATTTTTAATTGCACAGCTTTTTTCTTGTGATGGACTACATCGGTATTAACATGGCTTCACTGAATTCCTGCATCAATCCGATAGCCCTGTATTTGGTGAGCAAAAGATTCCAAAACTGCTTTAAGGTAAGAGGCTGCTGGGAGCTGCTCCTTTTATTAAAAGATGATGTCAGTAACATTCATTCCTTAATATGAACAAACTGTTTCAAATGGTCATTAAATTTGACTTGAAATTTTAGCTGGGTTGTGGTAAATGTTCTTTCCTTATCCTGCTGAAGCTACATAGAAAGGAATTAAGGTTTGACGGGAACAAAAAGAGAAAGCAAAAGAGCAGAGTGTATAATAAACCCTCTCAGCACCATGCTAATCAGTACTACATCACTTCCTGACTGAAGCTGGCACCCAGCCACTTTCAGAGCACTGATGAAGCGGACTCGGACCGCGCTGCAAAAATTCACGTAGCCATATCCTCTGCAACCCAGTGGGGAGGGCTCTGACCCTGGGTTCCCCCCATGCTGACTGAGCACTTAAATCAGTTTTGTAAGGCAGAGGGTGCAAGTATCCACTCGTCCTTTTCCAATGCCAACAGTTTTTAGAGACGGACCTGTTCGTAGTTTTGCCTTGGTCTGACTGAATATACCTGGGCACTAACTCTCCACACAGGATTTGAGACTCTAGATTGCATGTGGACCTTCAGCCTTCATGTGGACCTTCAGCCTGTCTGCTTGGAAAATGATCAGATTTGGACTTTTTTGTGGCCTCTTACCATCTTCAGACACTGTATCAGAGTTCTTAAATTGCCAATGACAAATACTTAGATTTTTCTTTTCTTGCCAAGCATTTAACCACTGACCACTGCTAGGTTTATTGCCTGGCTGTGTAAATTCCTTGCTGGCTATATCTTTCAATCAGAAGCCAACCAGCCCTACATCTAGTAATGTTAATGTATTTCCCACATAATTATGACAGCACATGTTGCAGATGTTTTAAGTGCTGGTCTTGTCTTCCCTGCCTATGCTGCTGGCTCCCTGAAAGTCACTGGAGCTGAGAGCACATAAGAGGTCTCTAGCATCCTGAGTGTGGAAGTGAGTATGAGGAATACTTCCAGTACCCAAAGAGCAGAGAGAAGCATCACAGGTCATCAAAAAGTCTGCGAGTACACCTAGTAAATATATGAACTGTATGTAGATTTTCACCATTCTTCTACTTACTTCTCATTTTTGCACCTCAAAAAATGAGCTAAATAACAGCATCTTGCTTAGAAAGTATAGGTGCTTATACATTTTTTTTCCCAAGAAAGGTTATCAAAGTAAGGAGAACAAGTAGTCTTAATTTTATTTTGAGGTGCTTTTAGAATTTCAGACCAGATTTGAAGGGGTACGTGTGTGGCTGCTATCATGTATAACTCCTGCTCTCCAGCACTCAGATTCCTAACAGGACATCCCAGTAGTTAGAAGTGGCCATTTGAGCAACTCAGAATTCAAACCCATTTCTTTGCTTACACTGTAATCCCAAAACGGCAGCTTGTACATTTGCCATTTCCTACTGTACCCATGAAGAAGGGTGGCTTTTCAGTGCATTTTGCCACACGTGCAAAAACAATGTGATGTAAAATGTTTATTCCTTTTGTTTTAACAGTCATGCTTGTGTTGCTGGTGCCAATCCAAAGATCTGTTGTCCCTGGAGGAAAGGCAGTCCTGTTTAAAGTTCAAAGCTAATGATCACGGATATGATAATTTCCGCTCCAGTAACAAGTACAGCTCTTCATAAAACAAGCATAAAAGGTATATTCTCTTACATTAAAGTTGGTGCCTTTTTAAGTAAAAGTGGCAATTACTCTTAACAAGATGGTAACGTTCAGAAATATCTAGTTCTGTATTTGCACAAAAAAAGAGCCTGAAAAGAAATTGCCCTAAAGCTGTGTCACATTGAAAATCACGGACTTTTATAAAATTGTCATTTATGGAACTTGAAGAAAAGCGTAGAAAGAACAAGTCATTGTTAGCACTTGAATACTTCTGAATCAGCACTTCCAAATGATCCTCACTTCCTGTACCTTAAACAGTCATTTGTATTCTCTGTAACAGTTGTAGGAACTGAAGTCACAGTAATTATTAAGTAGTATAATATAAAGTTAATTGGATCAAAGCCATTATTATATATAACTCAATGTATTATCTTTTATAAAGCAGATTAACCACCATCACTATTGTGAGTTTTTTTTTAAAGCATTAATTATTTTGTAATAGAAGTTTAAATGTAAAAAAAAGTAGAATTTTTATCAGGGATACTATAGAGGTAGCTACTGAAAATATTAAAGGATGCAGTAAAGTCAAAAGTGCATTTTACTTTGATGATTGTTTTTACCTATTGTTGCTAGAAGGAACCTCCCAAGGATTTTATAAATACCATTCTGTAACCACTGTGTGTGTTCTGTGCATTTGGTAGCACTTTGGGTATGAGTACTTGTGTTTACTTATAGCAAAAGAGAGAAAAACACATCAAAACAAAAAAATTGTTACTACTAGAAACATACAAACAGTGGCTGGTATACCAGCTATTTTTGGCTGAAAACAAATTGATTGTATTCCATGTAAAAAGTGGGCATTTGAGAGCCTGATGGTTCTTTACTGGAGATACTTTTACAACAATTTACAACTGTTTTTGCAATCCAAATACTGTCCTGGGGAAAAATTCTTTAGAAATATCAGATGGGAAAAAAATGTAACCAAGGAAAACAGAGAGAGAGAATTGGAACTTCTATTTTCATTTAGATTTAAATCTTCATAAAGAAAATAATTCATGAACTGTATTTCTAGAGAACAGTACAATGTAGCATACTCATCTTCATACTGTTTTAAAATATATTCTACTTCTGTAGTTCCATATTTATGGGCTTAAGAAGATGTGTGATTAGTTTCTGCATCTGTGAATAGTTTAGAGAAACATAATTAATTGTAAAGTATTAAGATATGGGCAGGACCCTGTACGAAAACAGAAAGATAAAGATGCCTGTAGTAAACATGGTGTGTGTTGCCAGGAGCAGTACACATTTTGTACATACATGACAGGTCATTCTTTGGCTTTTCGTTTCCTATTAATTTGTTACAGATGTCCCCAAAGACTTATTAACATATTTCATGCACTAAAGCATGAGTTTTTCAAGAAAAATTGTCATACAACATGCTTTTGTAAAAGACAGGTTTTCAATAGGCTTGGTATTTTATTATAATACAAATATTTATCAAAACTCAGGAACTTTTTTATTTTAAATTTCCAAATTTCTCATGTAAGGATTTTTACCTTGTTTTCCAATTTTAATTAACTTCAGATTTTTTAATAAAGTGCCTTAAGTATGCTCAGGATGAAAACAGCTTTCATTAAAATGTTCAACTGATGTTACCTTAGATGGTTTTCTGACTTTAGGTAGCTACAGCTACCTTGCAGACAGCTAATAACAGGGAAGGTGAAGCCGAATTGTGGTGTTGCCCCCCCCCAAAAAAAAAGCTAGTAAGTGTATGCTTGTATAATCAAGCTGAGGAGGACCTATGCACATGCATTTAAGCATGGGCACATGGGTGTGCGTGTGGTGTGTGTATGTGAGTATTGTGTGCAAGCATGTATGTTGTCCACCATTAGGTTGCTGTTACCACCTCTGCAGCAAATGCACTCAACTGCTATAATGCTGAACTTTTATAAATATAATTCTATTTTAAGTTTTGTTCTTTACATTTTTACCTTAACTTTTAGGTAACTTTTACCTAAACTTTCTCACAGTAAGCTGTGAATATTACTTCACCCCACCTGCATCTGTTTCTGTGAAATGCGTTTCATCTGTTAAGGATGGATAATCAGTTAAATCCTAAGTTTGATACTGATCAGTGTTACTTTCATCAAATTATATCATTACAATAGTGTACATGTATATTATTGTTGTTTTTATTTAAAATATAGCTGTTGTGTTGGCAACTGTGTAACATACTTTTTATTTTTTCCTGGACTAATTCTTTGTTAAGACAAGTCCTGCTAAGTCAGATATTTAGCTTTTGCAAATAAAGACCAATATATACTGCCCCGTTTTTCAGTTAATATACAAATATCAGTGCACTTTTTGTTCTTTTATCAGTATTATTCAAAGCAGATTTTTAGGGATGCTCTCATTTCCTGTAATAAAAAAATTCAAAACTTCTGCTCCTATACAGTTCTAGCTAAGATTAAATATCTTAATGCTCAATACAGGTGTTTTCTGAAATCCTCAGTATAGGTCTATGCCTCCATTCATTGAAATCAGTGAATGTTTAACCACAATTCAGTGGGAGCAGAATGAGGAACACAGAACATAGCTCTTGAAAAAACCTAGCTGCCATTTGCTACCTTGAACTAAAAAAAAGCTGTGTTTTTTTTTTTTTTTTAAAGGAATTGATTAGGAAAGGTGGGAAAAAGGGTAAAATCAGCTTGTGGGGTAAAACAGCCAGTCTAAGGCTCTCTAAGCCCCAAACAGGGGTAGCAGAACAATTGCAGAGAGGCACAGGCTTCTTTACAGGAGTTCGATGTGCTTGCGGAGAGTGGTATGACAGAGTAAGAGTCATCTGTCCCAGTGGTCTGAAGAGGTGATACAGAATGACTCAAGATGAAAAAAACAACTTGTAAGAAACTACATCACAACTCTGGGTTTTGGCCTTCAGAGAGTAGTTTGATTTTAGTTCCCCCGCTGCTCTGAATTCTGCCTAAACTGAATGGAAACACTGGTACTACAACTCAGAGAATCAAATGCAAAATTGGACAGTTATGGAGCATCTGCTGTGAGCTGTGACATTTCAGTGTCCCAAACAGCTCTTATTCAACACACTGCTGGCTTAGCAAGAGAATGTTGTATGAACTGAAATAATGCTTAAAGGATCTTTTAAAACCATTCTGTATAGCTGTGTAAAATAATTCTATATTTCCTTTTCTGTGTTCGCTTAAAATAGCAACTTCTGTGGTTCAGGCAGTGTAAACACACTAAATTTCCAATAAAATATTTGTAATTTTGATTCATTACGAAAAGATGTCTGGCCTTTTTTCTTCTAGGAGGTCCCAATTATTAAATAGTAACAGAGATGTAAAAAGAAGTAAGCGATTCAGAACTAAATATCAAAGCTTTTGAGTGGGATGGTTTTATATAGCTAGTTGAAAATTGCAGAGAGTTCAGACTTACAGATGCATTGCAAAATTGTCCGGTGTTTATTGGAACAATTGTGCTTATCTTTGCTCTGTTTGTTTTCGCTCAAAATGTCCATCTCAGTCTCTTCTCTACACATCCATATATAGTCACAAATTCTCTTATGTTAAGGACATCACAAATAAAAGGCACAAAGCTTTTAGTTCATTAATTTAGAAGTGTATGCACTTGATGCTGCAATATTCCACATGAAAAACACCATTCCTTTGTATACTGACAGTGTAGTTTTGTGCATATTTTAATTTACCTTTCTTTAAGCAGTGGAAAACAGTATCAAACTAAATATGCTGTAACTTGTCTAATATATAACTATATGTTTGCAGTATCTGTACATCCCAAAATGTGTTTGATACTACTGCTGCTTTATTCCTAATAGTTAGGTTTCCTTCTCTTTACTTCATGGCCTGCTGAATCCATGTAGATTTGTCTTTTTTGTGGTCCCAGCACCTTCAACACATAATTTCAAGTTTCTTGTGCTTGGAACAGAAGCACCTGTAGAGAGGAGATCCTTTGTAAGTAAATGTTCTACTTAATATCTCTCCTGGCCTCTTCACTTCTTTTCCCTTTATCCTGTCCTATGGTCCACAGTCTTCACCAAACACTCACTGTGAAGAAGCAATTTTTTCATATTTCTAAGATCCCACAGCCTTAGACTAGGTAGGCCATGGACTTCACAGCCCAGCTAACTTTTTATCTGCTGCAGTCTTGGCTCTTTCACTGAGGAGATTAACTGCAGCTTGTTGTCAGTTTTCTAAACACGCTAGAACTTTCCCAGGAACATGCATATGCACGTAGCATATATTACATTCTTCAAACACTGTCTCACTCGGACCACTCCTGAGAAGGGCAGATTTGGCACTCTGGTGTTGGTGGAGCAGGATGGTCCAACTGGCAACCAGTGCCTGGATCTGGTCCATAGAGTGGTTTACTTTTTACTGCACTCTGCTGCAGCCTGCTGCTCTGACCACTGGATTCTTGTAGTCTGCTCAAAAAGGCCTGAGAGTTCTCCACATATGTGCTGTGCAAATCTGTTCAAATTTCTAAGCCAAGTTGCCGAACACATTAGAAGACCAAGGGAGATAGAAGGACTCTAAATTAGCCTTATATGTTCTGCTGGCTGTTTTTCTTCTCAGTCAGCAGTGGTAAGAGTACTGTATTACATAACAGCAGTAGTCATGTGTTTTACTGGCTTGCAATTGCTAGCTTAAAAACATTAAATAAAACCCTGACATCTGTTTGGTCTCGTCAGGTTTTTTTATGTACTCTTATTTTTCTGTGAAGGAGGTCCCAAAGCTCACCCTTACCAGTGAAAGGGCACAGCCCCCACCCAGTCCTCTTTCGTTCTCTTGAGAAATAAAACTATCACCAAGAAAATTCCACTGTAATAAAAAGTAAAATCTTCAGAAATTAATATTTTACCTTAGTAATCAGTATCCTAAAAGTCCATTAAATCTTCGTGACAATCCAAGGATGTCCTTCTTGTGGGAGGTAATATACGGAAGGAATTTTAAAGTATGATGTGGCAAATACTCAGGTCATACGCCTCAGCATGAGGCTATATACATTGTGGGATGTAAGGCTTGCATCAAAATTTTCAGAAGAGTAATGTGGAAAACATAAATATTTGGATGATACCCATTAGTGGATATATACAGTTATGACTTCAGTATTGCCATAAAACTTCACATCCTCTATAGTCACCCTAGGGGAGTGCCCTGGAAAAAAGTGGGAGTCAAATCCTGAAACCCAGTAAAACCTGAAACAGTGATAAGAAATTAGGGTAACCACACTTTGTTTGCAAACCACATCCTCCAGAAATCACTTTTACTGGTTTTGTTCTTGGGTGAGCAGGATGGGGGAAGTATTTGTTGCCATTTTACCTTTTCTTGACCTTCATTTCCCAGTTTATGTGAGTAGCTCACAAGTCTGCTTACCCTAAAGAAACAGATCAGTGGTGAAACTCAGGGAATCAGACAATGAATCTCTTTGAAACTATCAGGAAAAAGGTTAATGACAAATCCCCAAGATGCTCACATCTTCCCAACACATAATCAGCCTTTGCAGGGGCAGGAGAGAAAAAAGCCAAGCTGACAAAACCAAAATTGGTGGATTTGGTAAGTTTTAGTTTAAACTGCAAGTGAGATGGCAGAAATCAGGCAAACTGGATTTTTCTTTTTTCTTCTTTTTTTTTCCTTTTTTTTTGTTTTTAATAAACTAAACTGGACCAAGCATTGTAATTATTAATGGATATTCACAGAACCAGACTGGAGTTTGCCAAAGATACAGGAAGCTTTTCCCTGAAATGCACCTGCAGCAGGTAGCATGTCCTACAAATTTGGCCCCATTGGTCTTCTTAATGTGCTAGCATAGACATAGCAGGATGGCTTCAGCTGTAGTTGAATACTTGACACGTACAGTAACCAGGTGCATACACTTTTGATGCATATTTATATGAGTACATAGATAACTATACATATGTTTATATATTTACACATCTAAATATAAAAATAAAATATATTGAATGTTATGTAATACGAAATGTGTAGGATACAGAATGTTTTTCATTAGTTTTGTCTGAAAAAATTTACAATGAAATCAAGAATTTTTTAAAAACCGTATCAATCTGAACAAAACATAGTCCACTATCTTCTAAAAAAAATCCAAACATGCCACTTTTAATGTGTTCCATAATTTGATTTTAAGGAGTTTTTATTATATTTAGAAACAATTTTATGTTAATTCATGCCATAATATGAGTAATGTAAGCTATGTATGGCACACATGCAAACCATGAATGTCTTCCAACTATTGGGCTAGTCTGTTGCATTTTTAAATTTTGTATTCATTAGCATTAATAATAAAGACAACTGAGCACTGACAGAAATATTTTTGTTGTTTTTTGATGTGGATATAAAAGTTTGAAATACTGACAAATCATGTACTACTCACACTGAGTGGCTATATTATGACTTGGAATGAAAATATATCTAAACATTTATTAAGTGGTATTAATAAGTTCCAAAGAGAATGGGTTACGAAATAATTTTATAATTTTGTCATTTTAAGAATTTGTAATTTAAAATTCTTCATAGCATCAAATTTTGTAACTTTCATGGCCATTTTATGGCAACAGAAAAGATATTATTTTCCAAAAAAAATTAGAACTTCATATTTTCATAGGAGATGGAAAGAGACTGTGAAATGAATGTTCTGCTTCAAGCACCTCCACAGGTTATGAAGATACTTCCTGTATCTAACTACTAAAATGATCTTGTTAAATTTGCTTGCCCAAATTTCAAAGAACAACAGACGAAGAATATGGCAAGCTCCTTAATATTTGCAACTCATTATAAAGTATCTTGGAAGCATTTGACCTTTAAAAAGTGTTCATACTTTAGTTGATGTATTTTACTTACAAATGTCTTCATAGGAAGATCTATGTGTCACATATAGGTGAGGTAATTTAATATTTGTTTACATATACACTACATTTATGAGAGAAATCAAAATATTTTTACTTGACAGAATAAATTGATATTGTAACACTTAGTATACAAGTCAAATGCCTTTAAATTACTGTATTTATGAACATATCTATGCATAATGCATTTTTATCTCTAAGTGTACATACATACACAAATATACATTACATAAGCAAATATATTGGTCACAACATAAAGGATGCAGAAAAAAAATAGAGAAGGTATAGTTGGCAGTAAAAATACCAGAAATTTCAGGTATGTGTAATTTACTGAGACTTCTGTGCTTCTGCCTGAACTGAAGAACTTACAGCTTTCATAGAAGTAACCAAATTTTCCAACTATTCAAGGTCTGACCATGATTACTCCAGTCTTCCCAGTGAGTTGCAAAACCCGTAGTAGAATCACATTTCATGGCACTCCTCCACAAAAGCAGGATTGCCGACTGTGGGGTCTTGGCCAAATTCCAAATTAAATAATTACAATCTGTTTCCTCTGTTCCTCTCTCTTCCTGTCAATGCGTAAGTTAGCAGAGCATACTGCCCCGTTCTGCAGTTTCACACTTTGCAGGGAGACATCTGCTCTGTCTTGCAGCTGGAGACTTGCATTTCAATATTAGAAAATGGGAGCCTTCCAAATCCATTGTCAGTTTAGAGTATTTGGGAGTGTTTCAGGATGAAAAGCAGAATTCATATGTAAAATCAGTATCTTAACACTCAGAGTTTCTTTAAGCATACGTCAACTCAATGTTAAGTAGATCTAAATCACCCCTTTTTAACTGACTTTGTTAAGTTTTATAAACATGTTTTAAAAGGCTTTTAAATCTCCGTGTATCTTTTAGTTGTATAGTTGGAAAGATTTATTATAATCTGGAATTCATTAAATAGTGCTCAATTATTTGAATAGGCATTAAGGATGTCTACAAGGTTGAGTGTAGAAAGCCATGAGCTGCAGAGATCCATGTACTCCAAGCTCAGGCTAAAGTAGTTTCACTGCTTCCAGAGCAAAGCAGACTAACTTCTATTCAACTTAAATCTTGGGTAGAATGTTGTCATGCAGGTGGCTACTAAATGATGTGTAACTACTTACAAAAGTAAGGCTAAGTGTTTGAACCATTTGACTGTACAAATATAGCAAGTTCATCATAATTTATTGGCTGTGTTAAAGAAGAAGAAAAGGGGTTGTTTGCTTATATTCAGAAATTTCATAGATTGATTTGGGTTGGAAGGAACCTGCCATAGGCAGGGACACCTTCTACTAGACCATGTTGCTCAAAACCCCATCCAACCCAGCCTTGAACACTTCCAGGGTTGGGACATCCACAGCTTCTCTCAGAACCTGTTCCAGTGTCTCACCACCTTCACCATAAAGAATTTCTTCCTAACATCTAACGCAAACCTGCTGTTTCAATTTAAAGCCATTCCCTCTTGTCCTGTCACTATATGCCCATGTAAAAAGTCCCTCTCCAATCTCTCTCTAATACATTTGATTGCATTTGTTTGAAAGAATCAACGAAGAACTGGTAATATTTGTTTTAAGGTATTTCATTACTTAAATGCACTTTAGAGGATTTGACAGATCAGGAGCAGTTGAGATATCTGGGACTCTGTACCCTGGAGAAAAGAAGGCTGGGTGAGGATCCCATTGATGCGTATAAATACCTGACGGGGGAGTAAAGAAAACAGCCATACACCTCTCAGTGATGCCTAGTGAACAGACAAGAGGCAGTGAGAAGAGACTGAAACACAGGAAAGTTCACTTATAAGAAAAACATTCTATAGTGGAAAACTGGAACAGGTTGCTCGGAGAGGCTGTGGAGCCTTCATCCTTGGAGATACTGAAAACCTGGCAGAGCAGAGCCCTGTGCACCCTCCTGTGTAAGTGACCCTGCTTGGAGTGAGGTGTTGGAGTACATGATCTCCAAAGGTCTCTGCCAACTTCAACAATTCAGTGATTCAAATGTAGTCTATTCTATCAAGCGTGTAAGTCCAATCTGGACCTAAAAGCTCTGCCACTGTCAGAGAATGGGCATGAGATCAGACAGACAGGTACTGCAACTGAATAAAAGTTCCCATTTTTACCCTTACCTCTTCCTATTTCAGTGTTGCTCAAGTTTTTTTCATTAGTCACTTTTCTTTACTTGATCATTAAAAATATTCTTTGAGATTATAGGTTAAGAACTGATGTTTTGGTATGCAGCATTGAGCAAGAAAAGTTGTACTTGTAACTACAAGATTCAGTAGATATTTTGGAAAGCTTCTCTTAAAATGCACCAAAACTGAGTTCCTTGTGAGATAGCTGGACAGCTGAAATAAATGGAAGTTCGCCAGGCAAAGATGTGTTGAGCTTTCTTAGAAAACAGTTTAGTTTAGTTCAGTGTAGTTTGGTTTAGTTTAGTTTAGTTTAGTTTAGTTTAGTTTAGTTTAGTTTAGTTTAGTTTAGTTTAGTTTAGTTTAGTTTAGT
>JAYRBT010000001.1:68171070-68202286 GCA_036023395.1 Myiotriccus ornatus | reverse complement strand
TAGTTTAGTTTAGTTTAGTTTAGTTTAGTTTAGTTTAGTTTAGTTTAGTTTAGTTTAGTTTAGTTTAGTTTAGTTTATTGTGGGCAAATGCATATCAGATATAGTGCTAATAATACTAGGTAAGTACATTTACTTTTAGTTTTAAATAAATATTCAGAGTCTGCATGTCTTCTTTCTGTAGACTAGCATATCTGGGGTTTGTCTCCATTTCATATCCTTCAAGAGGGATTAAGTTATGATTGGGCCTCACATTGCATTAACTCATTGTACAGCCAATATGATGCCTTGATCTCTCAAGAATTTGTTTTTCTGAATATTTTTTTCTATAACTGAATTAAATAAGATTAACTATTTCTTCTTTTGGAGGGTAAGAAGCAAAGGAATATCTTATTTTTAAGGTGACACTAAGCTACTGTATACACTTTCCTCCATTTTGTCCCATAAACAATTGTATGCATTTCAAGTGATGTTGAAGCAGTAATTCTATTGCTCAGAAACCTTTGACTTTGTTGTGCTTCTTGAAAAGTGGGAAGGAAGTTGTGAAACACACACCATATATATACAGATGTCAAGTACAGTTAATGAAGATAAGCAGATGCATTCCTTAATAGCAATTAAGCAAAAGGACGGAACACATTGTCCACTTCAATTAGGAATTTTTTGTTCAAGGCTCCTTGCTTAAAAAGGCTTGTCAGTTCCTTCATCTAATTTTTATTGATATGCCTTTATATTACTCCCTAAAACATATACCACATTAAAAATTACACCAGATTTCTATGTAACAGAGGATTATGGATTTGCAGCTGCAACTGCAGTGTAAGTACTTAAGATTGTGGCATCTTGCTGTAATAAGCACACAATACACACCAAAAAACTACTGCACAATATTTGAAAGATGTTAAAATAAAAGTTATCTCACACTAGAACTCTACAAAATATTTGTCGTATGTATGATTCTCCTTTCAGTATGTCCCAGAATGAGATTTTTCTCTTTTTACAATTATAAAAACACTACATTATCTTTACATATTGGTCCATTACCACCACTGATCCTTGCTGCTTGTAGCAGCACACACTACTAGCCTTTACCTAGTTTCACACTGATGGCTGCAGACCACCTTAGTGGATGGTTTAAAAAAATTATGAATTTAGGACAACATTAGAGTGATTACTCTTTAGATTAATTTTCTCCGTGGTGTTCATGAAGACCTCACGTATGACAAAGTCAAGGATAAGCCAAAGTCTAACCTCTAAGCTAGTCAGTCCTTATTCCTGTCTCATGTAAATCAAACACATCATTGTCCAAACTACCATTGCATATACAGAGCCTCTTGAACAGACCCCTCTTTCTGTTCATGTTCCTTTTGTATCCAAGTGATTTTGTGCTGCCTCCTGCTAAAACTACATTCCCACTCTGAGTTTGGACAACATGGATTGTGAAACACAATATGGGAGGAATGGAAACTTAATCCTATGGCTGCAGGGCCAGCAAGGACCCACCAAGGCCACCTCTTTTAAGACCTACCCTGTGGGATCTCTCTTTCTCTGAAGCAGAAGACAAGCAGAATGGGTGTCTTTGTCATGGCTACTGCTTAGAGCACAGTCAACTGGGCATTCTGGGCCTGAAGAAATGGTTTCTTGTTTGTGTGCAAGGGACAGGATCGGCAATGCCCAACTGAATTGTATTCAAAGGAGCTGCGCTCATGGAAGGGAAGAGACCTTTAAAATCTATTCACAGGGCTGCCAAATTGGCAGCTCACTTGGTAAAACTGTAACAGAAATACTTTCTTGAACAAAAAAAGACAGAGGCATAGGGAACAGTTTCTGATGCAGCTAGGTACTATGTAGATTATTCTGCAGCTCCTGGTCCTCAGGTTTTAAAAGGCACATCAGCCTTTGCAGTCATGGCAAATGACCCTTAATATAGCACAAAACCCAGTCTGGGATGACACAGGATTTCTCAGTGGCCGTGTACCACCACATGTCTATTAGATATGCATTGAGCATGATGTGGACTCCATAGGCTCACAGACATTCAATGGAGATATAGATTTTGTTTCTTCCAAAGCTGATCTACTTTGCAACTATTGAAACTGGTATAAGAACCAAACCAAATCCCAGCAAGTGAAGAAAATTGAGGAAATTTATTGACAAATCTATTCTACTGCTCTGAACCAAATTGCTATAGACAAGATCAGAAGCACTTTAGGAAGAATGATTCAGGAGGCATCTAAACTTTTCATATAGATTACTCCCTTAGCCTATCGTGATTTAACCTACATATGTGTTCACTGTTTTTATAGCTATTCTCAACCTTCTCACCTCTCTGATTTTTTGGTGTGATTTCTATTTATTTTCCCAACTACTAGTGTTTCTATACTTTCCTTTAGTGAGAAAACTGTAATTTGAATTCTGAGTTTTCATCACATATTTGTGTATTGGGGTTGTTTATTGGGGGAAACCTTTTTAGAAAGATGTTGTAAAATTCCATGTGACCAAAACATGTAGGAGAGCCCTTGTGTAAGGCAGAGTATATAACATATATCTCTAGCCCACACAGGTATCATGGAATCAGAGAATGTCTCTGGAAAATTCCAGGGATGAGACCCAGTAATATAAATAATTACTTGCACTTCGCAAATATTTATTTGGAGTAAATAAAAAGTAAGAGAGGTTCTGGTGCAATGACTCACCTACTGACTGATATGATAAACAATTACAAACAACCGTGAAAATGACTCCATTAGATTTTTTCATTTCATAGTTTTTCACAGAAGAGTTATTCACTTCCTCATCATCTATTTCCTCTTCTCAGTATAAATAATGTCACAATAAATCCTCTGTTCAATGTTTCTCATTAAATGATACAAGTTGGAATGTTAGAGCCAAAAAACAGCTAAGAAAACCAGGAATAGTGTGTCATAGTGTGGCTAATATGCTAAGAGAACCAGACACCCTGTAATGTCTCAGCTATCACTGGTGTCGGAATACATAAAACAGCTTAAAACTCCACAAGTTACAGTAATGACTTTACTTTCATTAAAGAGAGGAACACTTTATTGCAAACATTTTTTAGTATATGAAAACAAACTTGTTTAGGGTCTATATTGAACCATGCATACATCAAACAACTGCACAGCCCTGGACTGTGTAGAACCAGCTCCACAAGGGGAAGCAGCACAGTTATGTTACCACAGATGATTGACTGGCCCTTGTGCATGACATGGTTAATTAGCCTGAGCTCATCACCAGAATAATGCTGCTGTGCTGCTTGTCAGATCTAAGGTAGCATCATCCCCATGTCACGCCATATAAATACAGATACCAGCTCTCTTAAAGCACACTGAAGAAAAAGGGCAGTAAAATAGAAAAAGGGCAGAAGGCCTCAAATATCCAGTCTGAGCCCATCAATGACGGAGTCTACATAGTTTCATAGGGTTATTTCTGCTTCAGAATAAGTAGTCCCATTGAAAATTAAAACTTGTCTTCAGAGAAACACTCAATCTAGATTTAAAAATTGCCAGTGATGCCACACTTCTGAGGTGCAGCCTAAGGATATAACCTAAGAATAAGGTGAATATAGCCACTAATGTGATGGATTGCTAAGGAAAAAAGTGCCTTTATTTTTGTTTGAATTTTTAGCTTCACGTTCTTGACAGAGGAGCTTGTCAAACCTCTGACTGCTGGACTGAACAGCTCTTTGCTGTTTGTCCTGTTTTGTGTACCGTGACCAGTTATCCTTAAGTCATCACGTTGATAAGCTAAGTAGATTGCACTGCTGGAGACTTTCCAGGTCCTTAATATTCCCATGGCTTTTCTTTGACCCTTCTCCAAATTATTTATATCCATCATGAATTCTGAGCACTAGAACTGGATGCTCTATTCCAAGTATTAATCTCTTCTCTGCCAAATGCAGCAATGACTTCACCTTTCACTTCTGTCCAGTGGATATACCTAGGGATAGTATTTTCCTTTTCGGGTTTTTTTTGTCTATATGGTCTCAATAAAGTGTTATGGCATGTCCTCTTCAGAATCTGTGTTTCATAGGAAAGTCCTCGCTCCTGTTTTTATGGCTTACATTTCTATTGCTTTATGTTAGACCCTCTATTTCGCTGTATTTTTTGACTATTCTTGCTTACACAGCGTCCCTGGATATTCTTTGTTGTTGATCCATCTCTTCTTAAATTTTTCACTCCTGTTATCTGTGTGTCATCACCAAATTTTGTCAGTCAGAATGCTATGTCCTTTTGCCCAACCAGTGGTAAAAATGCTTAATGAGATAGAGCAAAAAAATAGTCCCTCTGGCACCTCGTGGAAAACACAGTTAATCAAAAAAGACATAGAAACCCTCTCTTTTTACAATTATGTATGGAGATAAGCAGTTTTGCATCAATGTAATGTGTGCTACATTGACCTGTTTTTCTGTAGTGAATTAATGAAGATCTCGTACAGGTACCAAGTCAAACCTCTACTAGAAGTTCCTCAGTTCTCCAACTGAATTTGGATCTTTGTTCAAAATATACACTAACTTTGCCAAGATAAATTTCTCTCAATTTTATTGACCGAAATAATGATATTAACATTTCTCAGTATTTTTAATCCATATATATATATATTGATCCATTATTTGTCCTAATACTGTGCTCTGACTGCCAAGCCTGCATTATCCAGGTCTGGGTTTTTATCCATTTTCTGTTTTAAAATAATGGCACAATATTAGCTTTTCTCCAGTCCTCTGGAAATTCCAAGGTTTCTTGAAAATCAAGACCAGAGGTTCTTTACACTAATCTCAACATTAAACTTGAAAGAGTTTGGCTGCAGGATTATTGGAACTGCTAACTTAAAATCATATGATATCTTGCACCTGTACCTATCCTTAACACCGCTGCAGGATATCAGATCAGCATCACCCAATAGGAAGACATTATTCTTTTTTCTCCCCGGTCCATAATACAGAACCAAAACACTTATGGAGTGTTTCTGCCTTTTCTGTGTCAGTCATTGCAATTCTATTACGGTCATCCTGCCTTTATTATTGTTAGTATTGGTTTTGTTTGGATCTACTCAGAAAATACTTTTTCTTTAACCCAGATGGTTAGAGACTTCCATTCCTTAATCTTCATTAATTTTCTTTATGTGCTGGCTTCTATGCTGTTCACTGATATTAGTCATAAATATATCCCTGACTTCACTCATAAATATGTCTTCTTTTTTATTATTTGTTCTGTTCTGATTTCTCTGACATTAAAACTGCTTCTTTTCTTAGATAAAACACTCTGTTTTCTTTGGAATACTATTTGTCACTTTTTCAACATCTAGTAAAATATTTCTAAGGAGGTCCTAGTTTTTCATCATTCTTTTCGTATTATTTCTTCTAGCTGGATATGTGTATCATACTGACTGATAAGAGTCAGTACTGTGCATACAACTAAGAGATGCAGACTGAACAGAACAGGCTGCCACTCTCAGATGACTCAGGCATCCTGCCACTTCGACCACCCGCCAATGGACCAGCACAGGCTTAATGGGAGCAAAGAATCTCAGAAGGATCAGGTTACCATTCCTTTGTACAGAAAGTAGTGAAAGCATTTCCATCACCAGACAGAAGTACCACCATCATGTGGTGGTGAGCAGACAAAGGCATATAGAAAAGTTTTGACACTGAAGAATTAAACTCTCGTGGCATTCAACAGCTACATCTTCATAACAGCATACATCAGACCAGTGTCAGACATGGAAAAAAATGCATTTCTCTTAAAAGTTAGTTGCAGTCCTTGGTGGTCGTTTTAATAATGTGTATTGTTTGTGCATGCTTAAATGTGTTTTCACCCCTGCAAGAAAAAAGTGACAGCTTTTTTTATAATTATTCCTCCTTTGAGGCAATGAAAGGAAGCAACAAAAATAAAAAGAAAAATCCCTCATACGGTCTTTGGGTTGGTTTGTCTTTGGCTGTGGTAAGTAAAAGCTTTAATGTGCATGTTTGGACACATATATGAAGGCTACAACTTACTCTGTTGTCTGATCCCAGGAAAGGGCATAGTATCATTCCATTCTTTTTCTTGGCTCCACATATCTAGGCTGCCAGCACATATGCTTTCTGTAGCACCTCTGCAAATATAATATCAAGCCTTACAAATCCCAATTGTTCTTTTGATGTGTGGCACTAGTGTTTTTCCACTTAGCCTTCCATGACACCAATTTCATGGCAGACCAGCATGGTCAGACCAGAGGCCAGATGTACCAGGTGGAAATAATCTCCACTAACTCTAAATGACTACAGGACAGATACCTACATAACCATACTAGGTTTGCTTTTTAGTCAGTGGAGAAAAAGAGGCACCCTCAAATTGAGATCCATTTTAACTATTTTGGAAATCTGTATTAGAATATCACAGGGAGCCTACTATTTTCCAACCATAAAATGACACTTTAGCAGTAAAAAGAGTTTAAAGGGAATAGCTCAGATATGGATGTTCTTAAAAACTGTTATTTCCCGGTACTAGGCACTCCAAGGATAGCTTTTGAGCTCTTACAGAATATCATGCTTCTTGGAGAGACAGGTGAAAACTGAAACCAAGTGCTGTTAGTTGAAGTGTTCTTGCTTTGAATCTTCTTGGTCTTTAGTTCCAGAGGAGATTTAGGGAAATTTTGGAGTTCTGCTGTTCCTAGACAACAGTCAAAACCTTTGTTTAAAGATCTTTCCACAGAAAGACTACTAGTAACCATTATCTTTCACTAACCGTAAAAGCCAAGGGAGAAAACTTGTCTCTAAATCAGTTGAAAGCAAGTTATATTAACTGGAAAAGGAAAAAAAGGTTTTCTCCAGCTAATTTTTATCCAAATGTAACAGATGTCAGAGACTAAATATACTCAAATATGGAATTTTCTGTTGATATCACGTGAGAGATACAATAAGTAGTGATGGGCCTCAGTTACTTATACCCTGTGGTCACTAAAGGAAAATAATGCAGTTTTACCTCTCACCCTTTTCCAGTGTGCAATGTTTTTCCCCCTTCCCTATGTGCTTGATGAAATTTTGATTTTGACTGTAAAACTTAATTGGCTTAATGCAGTTTGGCATAACTGCCACCCTTTCTGAGATGAGATAGTAAATTGTTTGGACAACACTCTCAGGCACATGGTGTGATTCTCGGGGCATCCTGTGCAGGGCCAGGAGTTTGACTTGATGATCCTGTTGGGTACCTTCCAACTCAACGTATTCTGTAGTTCAATGATATTTGGTTCAAGGAACTTAAAGGCTCTACAGGTATTCCTGGTAAGGCATGATTTGCCCTTGGCAAACCACATTATTTTCCTCCATATACCTGGAAATGGTCTCCAGGAGGATTTGCTCTATAACTTCCCCACAGACTGAAATGAGACTGACCGGCCTGTAGTCTTCCAGATCCTCTTCCTTGCACTTTCTGAAGATGTCTTCTTCACATCTTCAAGAACCTCTTGCACTCTCTACCACTTTTCAAAGATGATGATGAAGAGTATCTCAATGACATAAATTAGCTCTGTTGGCAATCTTTGATGCATTCTGTCCAGTCCCATGGTCTTGTATATGTCCAGTTTGCTTAAGTGGTCTCTAGTTCCAACACACCCTACATGGGGTAACATTTCTCTCTCCCAGATTCTGACACAGAGTTTAAGGAAGCTGGAAAGGAGACCTTGCCAGTAAGAACCAGATCACTGAGTCAATCTGTCTTTTCTGTATCATTCATCAAGTCATCCATCCTATTCAGCAGTGGATCTGTACTTTTTGTTGGTTTTCCTTTTGCTCCCAGTGTACTTAGCAGTCCCTCCAATCACCGTTCCTATCACTAATCAGTTTAAACTCCATTCAGGCTTGGGTTTTCATAACTTTACCCCTTCAAGCTCCAGCAATAATTTCCATACTCTTCCCTAGCTGATCCCCACTTCCCCCATCTGTGTATTTCCATTTTGTGTTTGAGCTCATCCGGGGGTTCCCTGTTCAGCCAAGTTGGCTGCCTGCCACACCTGCTGTTTCCTGCATATCCGAATGATCCTCTTGTGCTTTGAGGAGTTGTCCGTGGAGATCACTGCCCTGCCCTGCTCCTTTTAGTGAGACCTTGTTGCAGAAGTCACTGCCAAAGATTTCAGCATTTCTACAATTCTGCTAGAAGAACAGTTTATATTAG
Source organism: Myiotriccus ornatus (assembly GCA_036023395.1). Classification (NCBI taxonomy): domain Eukaryota; kingdom Metazoa; phylum Chordata; class Aves; order Passeriformes; family Tyrannidae; genus Myiotriccus; species Myiotriccus ornatus. The sequence continues at coordinate 68,194,121 of JAYRBT010000001.1, read as the reverse complement.
AGTTTCCTAATCCACTTCAGACAGAGAAAACCAGGTAAACTGCTTAAACTAAAGAAATTAATCCAATTAATTTTTCCTGAAATGAGTTAAGGAGTACTCGCAAATTGCTTTACTGGCTGAATATAGGGCAGTAAATAGCATAGAGGTGGTAACGAACAGCTGGAGGGAAACAGACCACTGAAAGTTGGTGAATCTGTCTTCAAAAGCTCAAGTTGGCAATACTTGGAGCAAAGTTAGAAAAGGTTGATCCGGTACCAATCAATGTGCTTACTTTTCAAGTTATGTCACAGAACCCCCAACACACAAATTTATATTCACTTTTATATATATATGTGCAATAATTGAAAGAAGAATTTTTAATTCATTTTGACATTTTAGATACCTTATGTACCTCTAGAGACCTGCGATATTTTAACCCTTTCTCTAAATGTCTCTTATTAACACAGTTTCATTTTCTCTTAAATATTTCAATATTAATTCATCTGTGAGAATGAAAGGTTCTGATAATAATTCCAAACATGGATTTTTGGCCAGATGAGTGGCAGTATTCAAGATAATCTCAGACAAGAGTAATACTTTGAAGTTGCAGCTTCATGATCTGGATTATATCTGCAGCTTTCAAGGAAAAAAAAAGGTAGAAAGTAGGTGGTTTTGTTGTTTTTTTTTTTGGTATCAATAATGCCCCAAAAACATCTGCAAAATAAAAACTACTCTAGTTACTAAGTGGTTTTGAACTGGTTGTACTCCCTCCTTGTAGAACCACTGGATATCCATTCCATGGGATCTACGTGCAGAACCGCTCCAGCAGCGATTGGGGTGGCTTCTGTTTTGTCCTCTTCTTGCCAGCAGGCTTGCAAGGTTTGAAGAATAGTAGAGCTGGAAGAAGCTCTTCGCAGTTACACATGGGTCTTGTCACTGTGCAAAATCCCAGTTCCTGGCCATCCTAGTGCCATTGCCCTACGGCTAAAAATGTGTCTCTAAGTGGTGTGTCTGATTGACCATCTCTGCCACTTTTTAGGCTGAGATCCACTTGGGAAATGGCTTCTTCCATACTCTTGACAGACAATGTAAAGCCTTTATCAAAATCTTGTTGGTGCATCTTCATCATGAGTGGTCTGAGCCTCAGTTAATTAGGACTATGAGTGCTGGCATGGTAGGCAAACACTGGGGGACACTTAATGCCTGGTGCCCTGGGTTTGGTTCTGTGATACTACAGAGGTGACCTCAGCACATGGGTCCCTTGAGACACCTCTGCCAAAATTTCAAGAGATGACCACAGTCCTGATCTATCAATCCCCAACTAAACAACAGCTAACCAAATTTTGTGTTTACAAGTACAGGTTGAATTAATCATGTTTCTGGTAAGTAACCAAACTAATAGGGGAAAATGTTATTCAATTCCAGCCTTATATTTATTGCAACAGTTTTATAAAATTCAGTCACAAATAAATTATAAATATCAGTGCTTTGAAAAACAAGAAAGGCAGAAATTTTCCTCTGTATTTCAAATACATACACTTTTTTTAGTTATTCCCTGGCTAAAAATTTTAATGCTCTCTCCACTGCTTGTGTTTTCATAACAATTTTTCCATTGTTAAGTCTCCTCCCCTTTACTGGAAATAACATTTCATTTTTCCCTCTCTTCAAACATCCTACTTTGCAGATGAGCAGGATACAGAAAAAGGCACACCTACTTACTGAATCTAAACATGCCTGAGTTATCATGACATCTTCAAAGTGCTCCTCTTCCTTCCACTCTGCCCCCCACCCTTGTTGCCACATACATATTACAATTGCTTTTGATGTCAATGTGTCTGGATTCCTGGTTCTAGTGTCAACCATCATTTAGGATACTTAAAAGAAAAATTGAAAGAGGAAGAACAAGTCAGACTAGGCCTATGTTTTGTTGTAGGAAGCCTTCAGAACATGAATCATTTTAGACATGGGAATAATCGGATTAAAATCAGGGGGTTTAAACCATTTGTTTTAAGAAGCTGTGAAAATAACTTACAAGAACAAGGACCAAGAGCCAAATCTAGATCCATGACTTTGTACACATAGCATAACTTGGTACACTGAGCTGTGCTAGGAACCAGGAACAAAATACACAGATTAATGGTATCAGCAATGCTAAAGCCCGAGTGGTGGTTTTCAGTTGCCTGAACACCTGTGACTGGAATAACTGAAGGTGTCCTGTCAGCTCTCCCCAGTATCTCTTTTTGTGTGCCACAGTTGATGTGCTCAGTGTAATGGTTGGTGAGAAGCCTCCCTGACGTCTCAGGGTCATCTCCAACAGATCCCCTCTCCACCCACCCTCCCCCACCTCACAGTTAATGACAAACTTGTTAGTTACATTCCCAGTGACATTTTGGATACAATGCCACATCTAAACCAGTGAACCTCCTGTGATAGTCAGCTTCTAAGCACTCACAAGATTGCTGCTGTTTTGGCACAGCTGAACAGCTCAACATATATCTCATGTTTACACATAATTGGAATTTTAAATTATGCGTCTTTTCCAGGAAACCCAGTCTGGCAGGTAGACTCTGTGCACACATAACTCACTTCTAAGGCATATACTCCATGAAGAATACAGTAGTCATAACCATCTCCCTTACAGAATTCAAAACCAAGGTATTTGCTATGCAAAAAAATGGCATTTACTATTAAAAACAAAAAAAAAAAGTTATTCACTGTCTTCTTTCTTTCCAGCCCTTTATATAGTAACTCAAGAGACACAGTACCTTCTACAAAGCAGGAGATGATGACACTTTTTTCAAATGTCAGTTTACCTTTTCTCACCTGCAAAAGGTGTACCGGACATTAGGCTGCAGGCTGCTCATGACAAGAAGCAAAGTTTATTCATCCCTGCTGTTCATCTGTGCTATTATACAAAAATCGAAAGTGCAGCCAAGATTGATGAATCTGGAGAAGAAGAGATTACTCTTCAGCAATTAGGACACTCGCTCACAAATGTGGGCTTCTCGTTCCTACTTGAATTTCTTCATTTGACATGAAACAGCCAACAGCTAGCATGAGTGCTGAGTGCATTCATGATTTTCTTTTCTTGCTAAATTATGCAAAGCCCTGAATGTAAAGGAAAAAAACCCAGTGAAATCTGTCTTTCTTCACCAGAGAGAATCCCTCATCAACACATTTCAAAACTCACCACAAAAAAGCTGGATTTGCTTTCTGAGACTAAACAGGATCTATTCAAGTATTTGCTTAGAATAAGGATGGTAAGGTCACTACAAGTCAGTTAGCAGAAGTATTTAATTCAGAAATCAAATTATTTTGGATTGCTATTTGTATTTCTTGTTATATATGAAAAGAGCAGAAACCCATTAAGCTGCAATTTGTGAGATAGGCTAGGAATTATTTCTAAATTCAGTTTTTTAGTGTAGCATAGATAGTAAAGACACATCAGTGTTAACACTGGCACAGATACACACAGATTTAAAATTGTTGGTGGAAAAAGTCTTTTACAATTCTTAAAACAAACTGTGAATAAGACTGAGTCTACCTGAATGCCATGTGAAAGACTGCCTTGCTAATCTGGGATTTCTCTCATTGTATTCATTTATTTTTGTTCTTCTGCACTTAGAAGATTTTCTAAAATATGTTGGGAGGGGGAGGGAAAACCTTGGGCCTCTACAAAAATATTTAAATTCAGTTTAATTTCCAGTACCATCTACTCTCCTTTTCCAACTCTAAACAAAATAAGCAATAAAACATGTCTTAGATTTCAAGCCTAGAATTGCACATGTGGGTTTTTTTTCTTTAAGTAAATTTATTTAACATTTTAAAAAGAACTGTGGAGAGAATTATGTCTTCTTCATATACAGGTTCATTCTTTGGGCTCTTTTAAATAGAATAATTAACTTAAGACAATTGCTCCAATTGGGTGTTTTCAGTCCCAAATCCCAAATACAGTCAATACGTACTCATGCACATTTCTGCAGAACATCATGGGGAACCTCTGGAATAATCTAGCCTTGGCAGTCAAGGGAAACTACACTCTTATCACCATCCTGGAAAAACAGCCCTGTCTGTACTGGCACCTGATCTATCAATAAGGTCACCTAGGGCAGTCCACAAGCAAGCAGGCAGCATTCCTACTCCAAGGCACAACCATTACTTCCCAGGCTATACATTACACACAGCTTTTGCCTGGTCCAGGCAGTGAAAGGAGAAGTATGCTGGATGTTTACTGTTCCTCAGAATTCTTGAAAATCACTGGCTATGTTGCTTCCACAAGGCTGCATTTTCTGCCTGGAAACTTAATTATGGTATATTTAAGAGAATTTTAAATATTCATCCAATATTCAATGTGGAAATCCCGAATGATACCCTGATCTCCCTTCTACATAACCTGGATTTGATTGCAGCATTGAGATCAATTGCACAGGAGGTTCGCTGAGAACATGTCCCGTATGCAGCACGTTTCGTGTTTATTTTCACATTTAAAACTTGAAGAGGGTAGATTGAGATTAGATATTAGAAAGAAATTCTTTACTGTGAGGGTGGTGAAGCACTGGAACAGTTTGCTTGGAGGAGTTGTGGTTGCCCCTCCCCTCCCCCATTCCTAGGACACAAGGAATGCCCGTTTTCCTAGTGCATTCCCTAGATCAGGAAAACAAAGGCTCCCCAGGGGAGTTTGTGTTGTGGTGCATGCATAAAGCACTGGTGTAATCCCTTGGTTTATTAATAAAAAGTGGTTGAGCAGTCCCAGTAGAACTGAGCTGACTCCAGGATGCCCTCCTTCCACAAATGTCTCTTCTCAAAATGATTCAGGAGCAGGGACGTGGTTGACACCCCTACTACCTCATAGACTATGGCACTCATCACAGAATCATAGAACTGTTGAGGTTGGAAGAGACCCTGGTGGTCATCTTGTCCTCCACCCCTGCTCAAGTAAGACCACCTATGGCTGGTTGCCCAGGACCATGTCCAGACAGCTTTTCCTGAGGGGGAGACTCCACAAGCACTGTGGGAAACTTGTTCCAGTGCTCAGTCTTCCTCACATTAAAAATGGTGTTTCCTAATGTTTCAGTTTGTGTCCATTGCCCCTTACCTTCATCCCTGCACAGTGATTCAGCTTTAACAGCAAACAAAGACTGTCCCTGCATCTCTACTTCGGCAGTAATTGTGTGAAACAGCAACTAAGGACTCAAAACTCTTTATAAAAAGAAGTACTTGAAAACCAAAGCTTCCACTTCCTATTTCATGTGTTTCTTGTCCTGCCTCTGTCCCCATAATGAACTGAAGCAATTGCTGTCCATATGCTCAGTGGAGCATAGGCATCTATCAACTGCAGCTGGCTTTATATTCATTTCATGCAGGTATCTAAGGACTTTCCAGATATATGGGGGCTTACAGTCCACAGGAGTTACTTAGGTACCACAGCTGGTAGGTTTAATGTAGCCCTACATGTTCTCATTGAACTGTAAATGAATCAAGTAATCCAGCAATAGAAAACAGCTATTTGTTGAGAGATGGCAAAAGCTACCCTATAAAATAAATTATTAACAGTATCTAGAAAATACATCATGTCTTACACACTATCTTACTTTATTGGAATGTAACAAAGATTAAAAGACACGAAGACAACTAGCAATTATATTAATAATTTTGTTTATTGCTTACTGAGTCACGTTAGTCATCCTGAATGAGGCTGAATGACCAGTTTGGCAAGTCTCTCTGAGACATTTAACAGAAGCATTATTAGTTTTCCCTTTAATACCCCCTGTTCTTCAAACTTGACAGAAGTTCAGCATTCAGCCTTCTCTGCACTCAATCTAAATCCCATTAAAGTCAATGCAAGTCTCTCCCATTTTAATGGGATTTAAATCAAGCCTTTAATCCTCAGCGTCTCTGTCCTCTGTGTCACCACAGACAGAAAATTATGAATGTGGGTTCCTGATGTAGATATTGCTGCAATGGGAGGTGAATTGCAGCAATCAGTGCAACTTACTGTAAAAAAATATATCTTTGTGTCTCTTTCTTACTGATGAGAGCAGAAGATAATGTATAATTTAAGAAAAGTTAAAGCAAATATTTAAGATGTAGAATCTTGAAGCCCTTTACTCTGCCAAGTCTATGCCTCTGAAGGGATTCTCCCGCATTAATGAACTCACCTAAATATTGGAAGCTAATCCCTCAAGTTCCCTTTACAGTACAAGAAAGAGTGACATCCAGAGGCAATTCGTCTGATCTATCTTAGATGTATGTATTCAGATGAGATGAACAGCTTTCTTCTGATGCTTATTTCTTGCCACTGATCATATCAGGAAGGTCAAATGGATAACTCAGATATCTCATTTTTAGCTGTCTATAGTTAAGGCAAATGTATCTCACCCCTTGTACGATTTTTTTTTTTTTTTTAACTGTAAGAGGTACCCTTTAAGCCTGGAAAGTAGGTAGCTCACCTCTACTGCGATGGTGTTCTGTTCCATTTCTAAGGCTAGATGAAAGGAGCATAAGACACTGCTTTTGAAAAGTAATTTTTTCTTTAAAGTAGAATATGTAGTTTAGGTAGAAACAACTGGTTTTATATGCATATTTTGAATTGCAGATACATCATCACATCTCCTGTTAGGTTATTGCTATGATTAATTATCCTTACTACTAATCATATTATTCCAGCTCTGGTAGAACTTTATAACTTCTTTAATATTTGATGCAAATGCTCTCTAATAGTTTGCAGTCCATCTGTTCAAGACTTGCATTTGCCCTTTTAGTCACAACAGTATGTGAGGACCACATAGATAATTTGGTCTTTGCTGAAACTCTTTAACACTTTTAGCCCTGTTGCTTTTCAAGGCACATATCCTTGAATAGTAATATATTCACTTTTCCTGCCATGAGTGCCTCATAATTAGCCATACTATAAACCTGTTTCTCTCCACTGAAGACATTCTGTCAATTTGCTCTTCTAGCAAAGCTATTTTAGCAAAACAAGACACTAAAGGAGTTTTTCCACCAGTGCGTCTACCGCGCCTACTTTAATCATTCTTGCCAAGCCAAGGTTAGAGCTACATATTGTGTGGACAGATATATGAGTTTAGGGGGTGTGATTTTTTTTCGCCTGCTCAGCTGAGACATCATACTGACAGAAAAACTTTCCATTATAGATCATATCCATACCTAAAAGTTTACCTATAAAGCCTAAGGACAAAAAAAGAAATCAAACAAAAAGAAAACTTAATGTGCACATAGCTTTCAGTAAGAAGTATTTTTGGGGATACAACTTGGGAGGCTTCACTAACAAACACACTTACTCTCCTGTTACACATTTACATCAGTATTAGAAATATTGCCTCATTTCCAAGCATTTTGTTTTGTATAGAAGTTTCACCCCAAAAATCAGTTCCCTGATGCTATCACAGTGATGGGAAAAGAAGTGTATAACAACTGTTTGATTTTACCATGCAACACGAGCTGTATGAATGATCTTTCCTCCTCACTATTTAACTGTGTTATTGCCAAAATATGACTGCAATAAAAAATTACTATTATGAAAGCTCTATGATATGAGGATGCTTTTTTATATGTGATGCAATTAATTGTACGATGTAAACATGAACTCTCTTGTTCTTTTTCTGCCTTGTATTTGAGAAAAAAAAAATCACAAAATATTAGCTACAAGTGAATAAAGAGAGGTCAATTTGTTTGTGGATTTTTTGAAAGTATAAAAAAATGCATGAATAGGACTAAATTGCCACTTGAAAATTTGTAAAATTTATGACTTGCAGTCATAAACCTTTGAATCACATAGAAAATATATGCTCTGAGCAAGAGTATTGTTCAAGCCACTAAGTTTTAAATATAGCACATACATTAATGAGTACGGTTTGAGCTGAAGAAAGAGTTATGGTGACATAGAAATCTAAGGATCTTGAAAAAGTGAACAACTTGATATGAAATGGTCTTTTATATAACTCGGAAAGAGTTGCATGTGGTCAAATGGGTCTGAGATCGTTCTGGTAAAATCATGATCAGTCAAGCTAGCCTTGGGAAAAAAAAGAGAAAAAAAAAAAAAGAAGTAAGAAGAGTGAAGAAGAAAATTCAGAATCAGGAGTCGTTTTTTGTTCGTGGGACTACTGGAGTGCTTACAGCTCACAGCTACACAACTGGCAGATGTAACCACAGCACTAGCTGTGTGCCTTGTCATCACAATGCTTCCTTTTGTCTGATGGCTGCAAATGTTTGACAGTCCTTAGAAAGTCGTCCAAGGAAATACTTCCTTTCCATGTACAAGATCCTTGTCGTGGGTTTTTAACACTGAGCATTCTCAGTAATTCAGCTATCATTAGCAAAAGAATAGTTTCTTACAGCTTGCCTCTGCCCTCAAGGGTCTTTTATAAAGAGGACAGAAGCTCTTTGTTGTCATTCTTTCACACATTATTAACAGAGGTTTAACAGAAAGAAGAAGGGCTTGTTACATGCCTGCTGCAATTTGTCCTTTGTTCGGTTCATTCAGATCTTCATCATGTTCACCAGAAGATGGATGAACCCAGATCCAGGGCGACTCTTTCAATGCTAAACAGAAAATTATTTCAAAAAAGGCAAACAGAATAACCTCTCCCTGAAAAGAAGCAAATCAACTAACGAGACAGTAACTATTCCTGCACACCAAACAATATTTTTATAAAACAAACTGCTGTTCATAAAGGAAAGTAAACCTCAGTAATATGCAGATATATTATCTTGATAACTTGATATTGTCATCTTTTTGTCTAGTGGATGTTTTTACTTTTTGTCTCTGGTGCCTAATTCTTTCCATGCTACCTAAGCACATTGCACATCCGTTGCTGAGCCCCGATTGTCCAGCACAAAGCAGTAATTTACGGTGATTGCTTCTAATCCTATCGCATTTGGGTCTGCAAACTGATAGCTGTGATGGGGTTTTCAGCTGGTGTAAAATGTGATCTCTCTACTGATGACAGCAGTCAGGCTGACTCAATAGTAGCTGAGCCTCAGCTTCCTCAGTTCAGCCTTTGGCAGGGTCCAGGCCCCCACAGTGACTTGTCACTTTTTACAATTCTAGCAATATTTCAATGAATTTGGGACCATGCCCAATATGAATCATAGGCAACTATCCAGCACTGCTGCTTAGGGCAGGAAGCTGTAGATCTTTCCATCATGGCCCAATGAGTCACTTAGATTTCAGTGAAAATTTCTGTTGCCTCAGAATTTCACAAAAGGATGAAGAAAACTAAGGAGACACAAATATAAAAAGGGAGTTCACAACCTGGGAGCCAGCGCTACACGTGTCATGCTGATATGCTAAAAATCTCTGAGACTTCTTGACAGTCAAGACCTCTCAGCCTAAGAAATTTCGACAGTATCAGAACCCTGAAGCTTAAAGACAGGATTGCTTAAGTGCAGCTTATCCAGGAAATGGTGTTATCTAACCTATCTTTTTCTTAGAGTGCTGTTTACGTGTTCCATTTTATTTGGCAACAAAATTAATTCCTGAAAAGCCCCACTCACTTCTATCACCTGTTCCCACTCTTTGTTGAGGTTCTCTGCCTTATTGTGTGCTCATGAAGGGTCACAGGGATGTGCCATGTCTTTTCAATGATCTAGCGTTAAAAAAAATAAGCAACAAACAAAAGAACAACAAAAGCCAATAGCTATTGTGACTTATGAAAAAATTGGAATGAAGGAGCAAGCAGCTGTGGGTGGATAGGAAACTTCCAAGACAATTTTATCATTGAAAAAAGAAAACTGTAATGCATAACTATGATTAAAAAATAAATAAAAGCATATCAGTATAAAGGAAGCCTTTCAATCTTCCATATCAAGAACAGTGCAATGCAGGTCTACTGATTTGGTTCACAGGGAACAATTAGAGGATACTCTCTCCCTACAGGTCAAATTCTTCTAGCTATTGGATGGGTTTGAGCAACCTCCCCAATTCAAGGAGTTGAACGGTCTCAGAGTGAGCACAAATTTGGTCATGGGTGTGCAGTGCAAGATGTTTGTAACCAGCCGGCAAAGAAAGCCAACAGTGCTGCGATGAAGCCTGTGGATGTAATTAAGTCATTTGAAGTAGAGTAAGCAAAAAGAACCATCCTAACCAACTGAGCAGTGAAACTGCAGGTGGAATTCAATGCAGACAAATGTGAACTCATGGGGGAAAACATCTGGAAAAAGAGACCTAGTATCACATGTAAAAAGGTGATTACATATAAAATGAGAGGATGTATTGTGCAACAAGATCATGGGCTTAGGATAGACAGAGCTGTGAAAGTACCAACTCGGTGCTCAAAAACCAAGTAGACATTAGGGAGGGATAACCAAAATGACAGGAAAATGTTTATGTCATTGTTTAAATCCATCTTTCATTCACACCTTGAATAAATATTATTTACAGCTTTGGCCTTCATTGTAGAAAGAATATTAGGAACTGGCAATGTTTTGACCCACTTTTTCCCTTCCTTTCATGTCCACATACAGACACTGCTAGGGCAGAGTACTGTGCTAGACAGACACTTTGTCTGAACTGTTCCTATGCCTATACATGTATGTGAAAATTATTTTGTTACTGAGAGCTACAGCTTAAAATTCTGAAAAGTCAGTGTTGGCAGCCAGCTGCAGCTGAAAAATGTACTCGTATACTCACCACCATACTTCCACGTGACGATAGGGGGGTGAAGACTTGATTACAAAAAGAACATTTGAAACACTAAACATATGAGATGATCTCAAGTATAAACAGCAACCAGTGTGAATAACTTGCTGCGCTGCCTACACAGATGAAGCCTTGAATGCTTACGCAGATGGAAGCAATGCTATGGAATGCAATAACTGCTCGGTACTGCGACCAGGGTTAAAGTATGACTCAAGTACATCTTCAGTGTCTGTGACCAAGCTATGGCAGGTACAGACATGTATTACAATTGTCCAAAGCAGAGCTCTAACTGGGTTATAAAATAGCCTAGGGCTGCTGCACAGAAAGGGCTTTTGATGCTGTTCTCTCACGTCCAGTTCAAGCCCACCCCACCTTTCTCACAGCTGCATTCAATGCCAGTAGGGCACCAGCAATGCTGGAAAGCTCACAAGCAAATTTATTTGAATGCTCAGCTATTAATGGTTGCAAATCCCATGAGAAGCTGATTATTCCCTCTTTGTATCAGCAATATTCCAACTATGTGAGAAAGTACAATTAATTCAAATGATATATTTCTGCTGCTGAAAACAAAATGCCATATTCAGATCTCTGAAAATACCACAAACTCTGATAACATCAACAGTACCCAATTGTTGGTGATAGTTGTAACACACACCCCATTCATTTGACTGTTCAAACACTAAGAGACATATTCTCTTCCTCACTCTGTTTCCCCTCCACTCAGCTGCTAAAATGACAAAAGGAGGCCAGCTGAATGCTACAGGCTTTTTACAGAGTATAAAACTAGTGCCTTCACATGGTCTTAGGAAAACAATAGTGCAGACACACTCAGTTGCTTCAGAGCGACTGAGCAAAACGGAGATACAAGTTGGACTAAGAGAGATCAGCATCAACTCACATCCGCACTGTGTCTATATGCTGCTTGCTGACCATGAAAAGAAATTGAACTGAAGACCTAGATACTTCTGACAACCTCTTCCTCAAAGGCTTTAACTGGATTAGGGCTCACAAGCAGTTTGAATATTTGGTCATCACCCTGTACTGGTATTTTGAGTGTCAGCTGGGAAAAACAGGTAAACAGGCTTGAAGTTTAGCAGGACCCTAATCAAAGCAGTGGTGAGTTCTGGTGTAAGAAGGTCTAACTGATGTTCAGGAGCAGGGAGAACAGTTTTTCTAAAATGGGATTGTGTACAGTACTTGTTTCAGAAAGAAGGGGCATACACAATGCAGTCACAGTGGCAGTAACCATGAAATACCCTTAGGTATAATTAAGAAATATGGCCCATTCTTAATGAAAAAAAAGCAACATTCATATAGATATTAAAAATGAAACATCCACAATCATGGTAAAGGTAAGGACGGTTACCTCTGTAAAATCATTCACCATACAGGGATCTTAGAAAATCTGAGACCCTGAACAATAAGCATGTAGCTAATAAGAAAGCTGCAGCACTGGTTCATCCCTGTACTGTGTTTAACCCAGGATTGCATAGTGAAGGGAGAGGAAGCCACCTGAAGCATAAGAAGCTGGCAGTAGTGCCAGAAACAAAAGATACATTTCAAACATAAAACAAAACATAACATCAAACAAAACATAATCCCATGGATATCTTAAGCCTCAAAGAGTCTTTATGCAGTGCCACCAACCGTCTTCTTTGTGTGTTTTCAAGTAAAATTAGTGCCTAGTGCCTAATCAGTCTGATCACTGTAAATAAGCCCGCACCAGAAGAAATTTCAGGAGTTCAAGTTCCCACACGTCCAGATCAGGAAAATTCTGAGGATATGTTGGATTCTGCCTTTTCAGTTCCCAGGGAACCCTGCATTCCACTCTAATAGAATTAAAGGTTTTCAAGGGCTGTCAGCTATCTTTTGCAGACACCCTTGATTTCTCATTTGAATATTGTCATCAAAACTCAGTCTGAATCCAACTAAATACATCTCAAATCCCAGAGTGAACATTCTAATTTGACACTGAGAGTGCCTTGCTGCACCTAAGCATAATCCCAAACTATACCTGTTCTCAAAATTCATTAAACAAAATTGCAGAAACGCATTGCTATTGCAGAGAAGGTGGTAAATATAAAATCTCAGACATGCTCTCCTCGTGCTTTTCTCTCCTCAGCATGATAGGATTTAGAGAAACCCTCCCATAAATTATGTGATTTGACTAGGTACCTGAATCTAGGTGAAATAAATCCGGAACATATGACCTGAACAAAAGGCTGTTCACAGTGAACAATATCCAGCAGAAAGTCTATTTAAATATCTCAGTGAAGTCAACTGGGTAATTTTATAGTATTCATATACAATATGTAGCAGGGAAGGAGAAATTCTTTCTACAGAAGAAATTCTCTGCTGCATTTCTTCTAAAAGTAGAAGAAGGTCATCCTACCAGGCAGTGTTCAAGTTTGAACTCAGAAGGGAAAGCAGGAAAAAGAGGGAAAAACAACAGCAATGACCTCTCTCTTATACTTTAGGAAGTACTTGTTTGGAAGAGTTGCATGAGAACATACAGATTTAATGTTTTAGGTTTCTTATCAGGCTGGACCAAACTCAAACCAATGACCTCAAGGTTAAAAGCCCTACATGTCTTTTCCATGTTTCCAAACAATTCAACCCTTCCTACTCATAAAATATCTTATTCGGAAGTCCATACCGCTGAATTACATATAGCTTGTAAAAACAATTAAGTCTAGACAAGGATGTTTAAAGCTTATGCGGGGAGAAAATGACATGGGCCAAAGCCCAATTAGAACTTAATCTGGCAGCTGCCATAAAAGTCAATTAAAAATGTTTCTATAAATATATGAGGAACAAAAAGAGGGCTAAGGGAAATCTTAAGCCTTTATTGGATGGAGATTCTGGATGGCTGGTCAAACCCAGAGAGCTGAGGTGAATGGTGTCAAGTTCATTTGGTGGCCGGTCACAAGTGGTGTTCCTCAGGGTTCAGTACTGGGATCAGTCCTGTTTAATACATTTATTAGATATGAGCGAGGGGATTGAGCACACACTCACTAAGGTCACAGAAGACACCAAGTTCGGTGGGAGTGTTGATCTGCTGGAGGGTAGGAAGGCTCTGCAGAGGGATCTGGACAGGCTGGATCTATGGGCTGAGGCCAACTGTATAAGATTCCCCAAGGCCAAGTACCAGCACCTGCCCTTGGGTCACAACAATCCCAGACAGTGCTACAGGCTGAGGGCAGAGTGGCTGGAAAGCTGCCTGGCAGAAAGGACCTGGGGGTGCTGGTTGACAGCCAGCTGAACACGAGCCAGCAGTGTCCAGGTTGCCAGGAAGGCCAATGGTATCCTGGCTTGTGTCAGAAACAGTGTGGCCAGCAGGGCCAGGGCAGTGCATTTTGGGTGACCCACGTGCCTACAGGTACGTCTGAGATATGTGTGAGCAGAAGACTGCTTTGCCAAGAAAAAGTTTGTGTGTGTGCACGTGTGTGTGTGTATGCATGAGCAGAACTAGGCCAAAACCCATTCTAGGAAGGGGTAGTGGGCATGACTGGCAAGGTTTGGGTAGCAGAAAGCTACAGAAGGCCGTGAACTATCCTGTACAATCACAGCCCATTCTAGCGAGCTGAGCAACCAACCCAACCTGTGCCGAAACCTCAGCTGGTCGGAGGAACACACTGCTTAGGCCTAAGCAGGAAAGGGCAATAGCCAGAGAAAGAAGCAGGCAGACAAAGAAGCCAGACCATTTTATTAGGTCAATTAGCTTGACAACTCTACTAGATAAATGATGAAAAAAGTCTTCTCTGTGTTTCATTCTGCATACTTGAATTCATCCTATATAATGTTGGTCATTAAGGCATATACTGTATCTGAAAATTTCAGGTTTTCAGTTTAATTAAATTTTTGTTTGACTAATTCAGTTCTCTGTGTTTGGCTGTAAACACTCCATATATTAATATTGAATATAGTTAAAATCAAAATGCTGTCTAATTACCTAACATGTTACTTTATTACAAAGAAAGGTCATTCAATATATAGGAAAATGAATGTGTAATTACTATGATGTTATAAAGATGAATGAGTTGAGGGAATGACAATAATATTATGGGGACACATTCCAAAAGACACTAGTTGAAAGAGTTTTTTGTTATTAACTTTATTGGGAGCCCTTCCAAAAGACTCAATTTAAAAGAACTCATGCCATTAATATATTTGTGAGTCATTCCAAAAAAAAACAAACCAAACAGTAGTGGAAAAAACTTCTTGTAAGTTGATTTATTTGTTGATTTAAGCAGATAAGTTAACCCTTTTGGTATTAGATGCTGGATTTTGACAGTAATTCACTCTACTAATAACTCTTGTAAAGAGAGTTGGGGTTTCCTGGACTAATATTCATTAAATGTTGAAGTTAACCACTTGAATCAGGTGAGTTTTTTTCTGTCTTCTCCATACAAAAAATACATTTATTTTCCTGATTCTTCACAACTCAGCCTTTCTCTATTCTCTCTGACTCGTTTTTATCACTGACATGTGTTGTTGCTATTACTTTTTCATTTGAAGTGTTCTTTTTCTGCCAGAAGAGATCACTCTCCTGCAGACAAGTTCTCAAAATTTTTAATTTGTTCGCTTCTGCACTGATAGTAGTGTGAGATGCTCACTTGTTTCCTTACAAAAATATCTCTGCATGAGTGTCTCACACAGGATGTTCTCTGTAGCACTTACAGTGCATCTAATATTAGGAATTTTTCCTCAGTCTATTACATGATGAGGGAGATAGCTTGCATGCTTGTTATGCTGGATAATACTGTCTCATACTTCTGCTTTATTTCCATATCTTTTTATACCCATATTTCAGTTCTTTTCTCAGATAATTTTGGGCCAGACTCTGTGTTTCCTGTGCTTTTAAAAGAGCACTGAATATAGAGGAGTCCTGGCCATTGCATAATTCCTAATGGTTTCCTATCTTTACCGTCACATTGCTACATCCCATGTTTCCCATTCCACTCCTAGTCCTTTGATCTTGCTCTCCACATATATATATTCCATTGTGAGGTGGTGTCAGAAGGACTGCAGCCTAAACAGTTTCCTTGCGAAAAAGAATGTGCAGGCATGAACTGGAAAACAGCAAATGACAGGGGTTTGTTCCTTTATAAAATATAAAAATAAATCCTGGCAGATCTAGATTCTTCAGCCTGCAGGCTTCATTGCCTCACGTGCCCTTCCTGATTCTCATGCTATAGACCAAAACAACATGTCTTAACCTTGGCAAAGTGCTACGAAACATTCTTGCGTTAGATTGTAAGGCACTTGTCTTGTTTGTGTCCATTGCTGAACCGAATGGTGCTTAACAGCATTTAAAGAAGTAGCAGCTGGAGCCAAGAGGAGATCAACACTCATGGTTTCACCACTTCGAATTCTGAAAACATCATCTGGGGCCAAGAAAGAAGCTGGAATTTGAGGGAAGTTTCGGTATTTCCAAAGTATGCAAAACAACTTGGATGGAGAATTAGACTTGCAACATGCCTATGATCCTATGTGCTCAGGACAAGCCCTGTACAGAGATGCCAGAATCCAAGAGATAGGTCTGTGCCTCAGCCTCTCCAGAGGCTGCCCTCCTGACAAAGGGAGTTAAAGGGTAATGTCCCTGTCAAAACAGCCTTGTCTGATAGCGTCAGAGATGGGAGGGGTCCGTCTTGCCAAGGTCTACTCGTCCTCTGCTAGACATTTTTGTTCCAACATGTAGGATGTGAACAAACCTAAAATATTCTTCTCAGTCAAAAGCATAACACTGCCTCTAACAACATTAGTAGACACAAATAGACAAATTACATAGCATGTCCAAATAAGAGGTTAAGTGCCTGTCTCTGTCATACAGAGAACTGGAGATATTTAAAACTCAAGGAGACAAGATCTTGAGCAACCGGATCTCAGCTGACACTGCTTCAAGCAGAAAGTTGTATCAAAGGACATCAAGAGGTCTCTTCCAAATTACTCTTCGATTCAGTGATTCTAACACATATATATGTTAGAGTATCATCACACTTACCTGTAGAGTTGAGGATACTGTAGAAGAGAAAAATAATCACCTAAATTAGAAGACCCATGTGCAGTCCAAAT
This sequence comes from Myiotriccus ornatus, assembly GCA_036023395.1. Lineage (NCBI taxonomy): Eukaryota > Metazoa > Chordata > Aves > Passeriformes > Tyrannidae > Myiotriccus > Myiotriccus ornatus. Next base: position 68,177,407 of record JAYRBT010000001.1, on the reverse strand, counting down.
GAAACCATTCCTAGGGACTGTGATGGTAACAGTATAAAGCTTGAAAGTTCTTCAGAGGCTGAACATACTGTCTTTGACTTCATTACATATGTGAAAAATAGAATATATTTAACAAATATCATGGAGTAATTTTCAAATTACTTTTTATGTATAGCATTTTTCCCTCATGGTAAATCATTCACTATACAAGACACATTCTGACAAATAATATATGTAGCATGAGACTACAATTTTTTATGACAGTCTAAATCTCAGACTAGTTTTCAAAGGAGAATTCATATATCTCTCAACTTAAACGTAAAATCCTGTTTTGTCTTTCGAGGCCAAATAGTGATAGTCTTTAAGTGTAACCATGTGTGTCCAAACACAAGAAACCATATAAAAAAAACCTTCTGACATCCAAAACAGAGCAAAATGCTGACTCACTTTGTCATCACAGTCTCTGACTCTGTTCTTTCTCCATCAAAGTTGGATGTTGAGATGCACATACTTAGTGTGCATATACTATGCAGACCTAATAGAAGCTCATACTGTCCCATAAGAACCACTAAGAAACATGGAATTTACCACAGTTGTATAAATATACAATCAGAGAAAGTATCAGGACCACAGAAGTCAGAAAATACATACACAAGACAGACACAGGACAGAGGAAAGGAAGAGCATATGAGCGTAGCAAACAAAGTGGTAGTAGCAAATATTAGCTCCTTTAGCATTGCTATTATTGGCTTCATTTGTTGCTTAAATCTTTTCAGTGGAGTTCTGACAGGAACTAGGTAGGTGGAAAACCAAAAGGATAGGAGTAAATCTGTGAGAGCAAATCTGTATGGACAACAAGCTATATGGAGTTAGGACAGCAGAAATAAGCTTTTAAAGTCATCACTGTTTTAATGCTTTCAGCTTCCACAGTTTCTGCAGTGGCTCTGTCAGCTTTACTCCTTGGTTGGATCAGGTCTGATGCTTCTCTTGTAGGTTTTAAAACCTGTATGGCAAGGGAAGTAAGACATCTAAGCTCTGTCCAATTTACCATCTAGGTGGACAGTGATGTACTCCCAGATGTCCACATGACAATGCGTTTAAGCACAGTAACTCCTGTTCAGCCTTTGTTCCTAGCTTTCACTTCAATGCAAACTAGGAAAGCTGTGCAGTCTTCATCATCTCAGACCTAGATGCAGTTCTAACCCTGATCATCTCGACATAGTCTTAGTGATTCCTAGTCCATGCTTCTCAGTTTGGAAAATTATACAACTTTACAAGAATTTTTCAGCACCGATTGCCTATGCAGAGTGTGAACAGCAAGGCTAAGTACCAGCTAAGGATAAGATTTTTCAAGAATAACAAAAACAATTAGCTCAGGGTGGCCTCACGAGTCTTTTAAGAGGGAGTTTTGGACCCAGATGGAATTCTGGACAGAGAAAGGGTCATTTTTGCACTCCTGCTTTTATAAAAAAAAAAAGACCATACAGGTCATTTAAGGACTGAAAAACCTAAGAGAACCACAAACGCTTTATATTGGCTCAGCTGAACAGAGATATTGAGCAAACTTTTAAGATGTGTTGTATATGCCAGAAGAACAAGCCAAGTCAAGCAAAAGAGCCCCTATTGGTGGCATAGGAAAAATTGTTCCCTTGGAGCAACACAGGCTTAGACTTGTTTAGATTGGCCAAGAAAATAAATGCACTTTTTTTCTGGACTAAGTTTACTAAGGAGCAGTATTTTGTGAAGTTTGGATGTAGACAAGTTACTGCTAGTGTGCCTTCAGTCATAATCCAAGTGACTTTGAAAAAGTTTACAATTAAATTAGAGTATAATAATTACCCAATTAAATTAGGGTATAACAACTAAATACAGGTTGCCACCTGCAGGTATTGGTATTAGTAGACAGGGAGAATTATAATGCATTTACTGATGACAGAAGTTGATGTCAGAGTTTCGTGGAAGTATAATTACAGCTATCTGCAATATAATCTGATGGGCATGGGGTTATCAACAATCCCTTGACTCGAAGCACTGTATATGCACATGATGGAAATTAATGATCAGAACACAATAGAGACAGAGGATGCACAAAGTCCAATCAAAAGTGCCTCATGTCATGCACCCTAATCATATGACAGTTGACCAAATTTCCCCAATTTCCCACCTTTTCCTATTTATACTGTGGCTAGAACAAGTCGGACAATGATACTATTGTTCACATGCTTATGAGAATGACATCAATAGGCAAATGCTATCTTCAGTTTCAGGAGAGCAGGTAGGAGTTATTCTGCTTGATTTTTTTTTTCTTTTAGTCATGATTAGGCACTTGTTACAATAGATAAGATAGCTAAGCCTCAGGTCCTTAATTCTATCAAATTCAACTACTTACAATTTCTTATTAGAAACAGTTATGATATTTCAAGAGAGACCTGTCACCTCACAGACCAGTCAAAAACACCCTGGAAGCAAGCCCAATACATGTAGCTTAAGGACTAATATATTAAGTGTTTTGGTCAGTATACTGAGCAAAGGAGATCATGCTCTGCATGCGTGGAAGTTGTCTTAGATTATCCTCCTTTCCTGGCAGAGAGGGGAAAGTGGGGAAGCTGGAGGAGTGTACAAAGGAACATGCTGAGAAATGTTTTATGTTCATTGCATGTTGTATATCTCTCTAAAAATTCATATTAAACCCAAAAATATTATGGAGTTAAGAAGCATTTGGACAATACTCTCAGGTACATGCTGTGACTCTTGGGCATGATCCTGTGCAGTGCTAAGAGCTAGACTCAGTGATCCTTGTGGGTCCCTTCTAACTCAGCATATTCTGTGATTCTGTGAAAAATATTATGTAATTGCAACTCTAGTAAAAGGCCTCCTAATCCTCCATCCCAAACTGAGAGATATAATAGATCCCTGGACTTGACACCTGGATGCTCCAAAAGTGAGTGAAATATAATCTAAAGTAAGAAGCAAGTAACCAGAGCTCTGAAGTTCTTGGACTCAAGCTAGAAGCTGTGTATTTCAAGGCAGAAGTTGTACATTTTTTCTGCTTCTTTGATTCCCATCCTTCCCTTCCTTCTTTCCTCCTTTCTGCAAAGCACTGCTTAATCTATTCATTTGTTTGGTTCATCACAAACATCTGCAGAACTATTTTTCCAAACACACCAGGTTTATTTTCCCAGGTTTCTAGGTGAATATTCAAATCTGTTTTAGTAAAGAGATTTCTAGGAGCCTTTTGTGCTGCCAATAAGGTCTAACAAAAAGACTGCTGTTACTAAGTTTTTACTGGGAAAATAAGCTGTGTTGTATGAAACCTTGCCTTTAAGGAGTTCATCTTGGAAACTGTGTCACAGACCAAAAATGATCATGCTCCATTACCACAAACCCTAAGGTTACCTCTAAGCTGCTCAACAAAGCATTCCACTTCGGCTGGCACCAGCATGTTTACCTCAAACTGGCTTAGGACTAACCTCCTGGAAACACGTCTTGGTTGTGGCTAGTTGACAGGGGCAACAAAGACAGGGAATGAACTAGGAACTGAGGGATGTAGGTCATCTTGGGTGTAGTGCCTGAGCTTCTTTCCCACCTCCCGTCTCTTCAGCAGTGATGACCAAGCCCTACCCTCACCTTTCAGTATCTACCATGGAAGTGCAGAGGCACCAAGATACAACTAATGAGCGCCTACACCCTTTTGTAGGAGGCTCAGGAACACCTTGGTAGTAGGTCTCACCACCTGCCAAGGGGATTGGACAAGGTTTGAGTCATATGTGTTAATTTTGTGCTGTGGGACAGAAAAGCAGAGAGGAGAGGGAGCACAGCCAAGAAGGTGTCAACCAGAAACCAAAGCAAATCCAGCAACAGCAGATGCAAGAGACAAGAGTCTGTCCAAGCACTATGGAAAGGTTAATTTTGAGCTCATTCCACTTTCAGGCATCCATGACAATTGCAAAGAGGCACAGTAATATGGCTCAAGAAAGCAGATGAAGTCACTCAAACTAGGACAGAATAGAAGACGTATCTCTGCTAACTGTTTTCGATTGCTCCTCAGAAAGTTTGGTTATTCCAAGTTATTACCTCTACAGAGATCCTAGTGCATGGCTTTTAACTAGCTATGTGTCAGATGGCTTGCACCACAGTTTACTCCTCTGCATACAGTGTGCTGCACCATTCACAGGACATATAACAAAGTCCCAGGGAATTTCCTACAAGTAGTTCTCTGGAAGCTGATATCAACACAAAATTCCAGAGTCTAGCTGTTAGCAGGGATAGTGCTGACAGCTCTTTGGAAGGGCTTTATGATTAGGGATTTCAAGACTGTCAGCCACCTTGCCCAGAGGTGGTTTGGAATAGTCTCACTGCATGTCTTTCCAGGTAGCCTTTTGATGAATGGCTTGTTTATCCAGATAATCTCTCTTTCAGAGTGACTCTTCTGCCAAGGCAAGGAAGTGACGGAGTTGTCACCTCAAAGCCTGATACTCATGCTCTTTTTGTTTAATATAGATTTTAAAAATGCTCCAGGCACTATAGAGCATCCAAAGCACTTCTAGCCTGTGACAGGGCATGTTTTCGGACCAAAAGCTTCTAGAGGTATTTTGTTACATGAATGGTCAGCTGTAAATTTGTATCTTGTTGTATTTTCTTTTGGAACATAACATAATAGGAACATAACCATTTAAAAAATAAAACCCAGACCACTCTACTGTGTTGGTCATACTTCTTACAGACGTTATCAATTGCCCTCTGTGACAGAAAAATAAGTTTTCTCTGCCCCTTACAAACATGATCTAGAGATGTTTTTAAATAATGTTTTTATCACATCTTCAGGCATTACCTTTCTACAAACATTTGGCAAGTACGACATGTACTGTCACGTCACAGAATACCATCTGAGTAGCAGTAAAATTAAATTTATGTACAGAGTATGTCTGTCCTGTGGAGTTGCTTCAGGCACTCTATAGCTTAATATAAACATCCTAAAATGTATAAATATGTACTCATTAAAATCTTCCACCTAAATTTCAAATAATTCAGGATGAAGTGAGCATGCAAAAAAAATTGCTATGAGCTAAATAAACCCCAAATCACTTTTATTTAGTATTAACGTAGTCACGTTTATACAACTAGTGCTAGATCAATTTAAATCAAGGCCCAGGTCTGGCAACTGTACACAGGTTGAAAAAGTTTTGTTAGTAAATAATTCCATTGGTCTCAACTAAACCACTCTACCATATGCCTGCTAATGGAAGAATTTGGCTTCCACAAGTCAGATCAAAATCTATTATAATCATCAATCATTTTTCCAAAAAAGTTCTGTTACATTACATCATAGCTCTCCAGATACCACTGACACTAGCAATTAAATGTGTTTTGATTATAATGGGAGCTTGGATGGGCAGATCACTTGCAAGCATACTTTCAAACATCTACAGTCTGGTACTAAATCCCACTCCTAAGTGGTTTAAGTCACAAAAACTTGAGTATTTAGGACTCTGGTGAATAGCTTAACGACAACAGGACATCACACGGAGCCTCCTGCTTTCTTTCTGCACAGACCTCCCAAAAGTGCTGTACTTTATCTACCAGTCCCACAGTGATGGTTCAAGACACTTTATGGCAGCAGGCAAATATGTTTAGGTAACTGGACTGGTTCCCACATGTCAACCTTCAGACGAGACGAACAATATCACTAAAGTGCCTGCTTCTCTCTACTGAGTATAGAGAAGGAATAGCAGGTAGCTCAGGTATGAAAGCTGAGCAGGAGAATCCCACTGCACATGACTTGTGTAACTGGTGGTGACTCAACAGCAGCTGGAGGTTAAACTTTTCCCATTTGAAAAATCCTATAGTGGAGCTAAGTAAGTAAAGTTCAGGGCAGTATTTGTGCTTACCCAGAGACAGACATGCTGTCTTGAAAGTGCATTATCACCTTTTGCTTCTCTGCTTCCTCAAAATTACTCCATTTGATTCTCCGAGTATCTTAATCAATGCAACATTATGGATAATGAAGAGTACTTCTGCAAGCTTTCTCTTTCAAGTCCTATCTGCTGTTGGTTGCTTTGAATTCTCTGCGTTTTCAAAGCATATGGTAACTGCTACACTTTTCATTTCCTCATCTGGTCGTGCTTCGTCTGCATTAGATCCAGCACTTTGTCAGAAGGTGTCATTTAACATAAAATCTGACTGTACAATAATAGACCCGAGATTTATCCTCCATAGCTATTAATAGCTTGGTGAGGAACTGAGGCAGAAGTGTAAATATCTGCTGTTGTAGTCAATGGAGTGGAGCCCCTGGTGGTCTAGTGGTTAAGGCGCGGCGCTGTCACCGCCGAGACCCGGGTTCGATTCCTGGTCAGGGCCA
>JAYRBT010000001.1:68135446-68170206 GCA_036023395.1 Myiotriccus ornatus | reverse complement strand
ATCCAATGCGCAGGCTGGAAGGTGTAAAGACCTTCCCCGGTTCTTCGTTCGCGAAGACTGGCCATTACTTACTTAGTCAATGGAGAGGAGTAAGCATTTCATAAAGCTTATCATCCTGCCAAGTACTTCCTTCTATTGACTAAATGAAAGGACATTCATATTTTAGATACTGTAGTAAGATTCCTGACTGTCATGAGAACACATTCAAGAAAAAAAAAAAAAATCATACTTCTAACATAAAGCAAAATGGTCAAGTTAAAGCCAGAAATGTCTTGTGGATGTACTTATATTTATTTTGCATATATTATAGTAAAAACAAAGAGCCTGCTGTCAGGTTGATGTACCCAGTGCGATTATTGTCAAGTTTTGAATTTCAAGATGCAAAAATACTTGAAAAAATTCTCTTTAGTAAAAACCAGAAAATCAAATCTTGCATAATTTCCTAGAGTATTACTAATATCAATAACCTCTTTATTGTCCTGGCTCTCTCTCTAATGAAATTGTAAATTAGATAACAGCTTTTGTGTATTGAATTCTAGTAAAAATGAAAATTCAATTTCCAGGAAACTGTTTTTTTGTAATAAGGACGAAAGACAGACAACCTGATTTTCTTCTCTGTTATCTGTTAAGAGAGTACTGCTTCTTGAACATAGCTGTTACTTTGCAGAGCCACTAGATATCAATATGAGATCATTTATTTAACATTTATATCTGTTTAGGAATGCACTAAATCTGAATGACTTTAATTACCCGGGAAACAAGTGGTTCATAAACTCCAGAAGTCAGAAGTAAACAATTTGTGATCAGAAACCATGGAGAAGCATACTTGCATAGTGGGTAAGAACAGCAGTTAAGTGATGACAAATTGACATTTAAGGATAAGAAACATAATTTGCGGAGCACTGAAAGCAAGAATGTGATGGAATAAAAAATCTGAGGACAAATGTCTTATTGCTACATAATTAGTGTGATGGGTGCCTCCCCTGTTGCCTATCAGCACCTTATTTCTGCACAAATTCCAGTGGTTACTTGACCAGTTACTGTTCATCATATTTGCTTTAATGTCTAGAGTAACTTAGCAATCGGTGTGTTTCAGACATAAAATGTTTACTATACAAGCAGTATAAAAATTATATGCGAGTACATGTACAGAGAAGACAGAGAAAGTTTATCTTCCAGTGCCATTTAAGTCTTTCCAAACTTGCCCATGGGCACATATCAAATGACACTGAATCACTTATTTTAAATGTTTAAATCCACCTTCCAATAAATCCACTGAGAACAGAAGCAGCACTTGAATAAAATGCACTTTAATTTTAACAACAAAAGAGTCTTTTAATTCATTTAATATAAAATTTAGTGTTCCACTGGCAGGAATCTTGAAAGCATGGATAATACTCTTTGCAATGATCCCAGGGACCCTAGGAAATGATAGGGATGTGGTGTTAGACTGGGGACAGGATCCCTCTCTCCTCAAAGTCCAATCTAGTTGCCTAGGTCTTCTCTGCTTCAATGGAGAGAGAGACACCGACACCTCACAGGCAAGCTGATCTGAATAAAGATCTTGGTAAAAGAAAAATTGCTCTGAAGACAACCTTATCTTTCTCCATTGAATATAGGGAAATCCCATATGGCTAGCTTGGAGGAGATATCTAACTTTTGGATAGCTAAAGTTAAAGAAATCATACCTTTAGAAATTATATTTTGGGAAGAAATAGTTTTGTATTTCAGAAATAGTAAAGAGATGACAGAGCAACATCAATGCACCTGTAATGGCGCTGAAGGAGTGGGAAAGGCAGTGGGCAAGTGGTGCATACGACATAGTTGTTCTCTATCTGTTGCTCCACTTGCCAGTTTTTATCTCCACTTAGATTAATAAATAAAACACCCAAACCGCCCTTCTTGTTTTATTACTTGTTTGTACTGTTTTATGCTTTTACTGGTGCTGAACTGTGAATACATGAAAGCAATGAAAGAGCAGACATATACACTAGGCAAACATTACAAATCAAACAAAAGAGAAAGACCCCCTTTGTATTCCAACTATATTCCACAAGTAAATTTTATTTTAATACAGCCAGATTTGCTGCTGGAAACTCTGTCTCACATTGACTAGACAGATTATGCCATAGTACCGTTCAGATGTTACTGCTGGCAACTGCTAAAGCGGTTTGCATTTTCACCAGCAAGCTGATCATACTGACAGATTTAGGTCAAAGCATTGAGGAAGCAATTCACACCTGGTCTGAAGAACTGAATGTGCTAATACATACCGATGAAAACCTGCACTGTAGTTAAACTGAGGGTCTAATTTTTTTAGTGCCGTTGCAGTTTCCTTACTATATTAGCAGTCATGTACAGGCAAGCTACCTTCTCAAAGCTGGAAGTGTTTTCCTTTCCACACTTTATATTTCAAAATTGGCCAACTGCCTTTGTTGGCTTTTGAGTTTGCTTTGTATAATTTAGCTACTGTTTCATGTAAAATACTTAAAACTAATAAAAGCAAACAGTACTCAAGAAACCTTAGAAGACATGGAAGTAATGACAATAAGCACCAAGTTATCTCCACCAATGAATTTCCTAGCTTCCTGTGTGTCTTCTAAACTCTAGGCTATTCACATCCAGTAGTGCTTATATAGAAAGCATTGCAAATGCAGAACACATTGCTTGTGTTAAACCAAAAATTGTCTGTTATGTTATTGCAGACCTGTAAGTCCTCATACTCCATCATGTTTCTATTACAAGTGCAGAAAAATCAGTGAGTTCCCCTAGTCCGAACCCTGTGTCCAGAACAGGTACAGCAGTTCAAGCATTTTGAACAGTATCCATTGCGACCAGGCAGCAGGACCGCCAGATACCAAAGGGGACTTTTGTAAACCACTTTCTTCTTCTCTTCCAACCAAACTTGAAAGAACTGAGTTAAATGTGAGCACTGTGCTCTGGCCAAGTGTTAGGTCCTCCCTCATGGGATCCCTGTTCAGCAAATGAAGTAGCTGTGTTTTGCTCCAGCTGATTTCCCAGGTGGCCTGTTCAGAGCATCCCCACTGAGAGAGCTTTCCAGTGCCACAGCCCAGCAGAACAAAAAAGGACATTGCTGTGGCTAGATTTAAAAATTAAACACACAGGCGATCCCCTTGAAAATAGAGTATCTCTTTTGATTCTGTGAGCTGACTTCAGATTATACCTGAGGCACGAAAGTCAAAAACATTTCCACAACTATTCACTAATGTTTTAGACTCTTTCAAGGGCAAATAAGACCCAATAAAACCCTTGGCAAGCCAATGCTAATAATGACCATTTATTGTAAAGAACTATTTCAAATTGAATGGGTTGTCTTCCTCAACCAGCAAGCAACATACTCATCCATACCTGAATTCAAGCCTGCACCTGAATTTAGATTTCCTCAACCTGAAATTTCAGTAGTCACTACAGAGAAATGCTTGTCAGGAAGGGATGTAGCAAGAAGCAGCATGAACACAGGGATGTGAAATGTTACTTGAGTTTTAGAACTCTCTGCAACAGGTTTAGTGTAAAATTATTTAATGTTCAGAAGGGATGTCGTGGAAAGGGAGACAGTGGAAAAGCCCCAATGCATGGGGTAGAAATGGAGACAAAATTTTGGAAAGAGAAGCACATACCTGACACAGGCACCTGCAGTCTTTCTTGCTGCACCTTGCTACCACTTCTCTCCAGCTTTGGAAGAGCTAGAGAGCTGTGGCAGTGGTCAGATGCTCCAAATCTAAGTCACTAGCACAGGACAAGAGGAAAGAAATGTGGTATTAAGAAGAAATGAGAAATGCATGAGAGATTTTTTTAAGCAAAATGCTTTCTCAAAAAAAATGGAAGAAAGTGCACTGAATGCACTAATGCAGTGTTTTGCAGTAAAGCAAAAAGTTAAGGATGTGAGAGAATTTGTATCCAAACAATCCTAGAGTAATTGAAAAATCATTTGTGATAGCCAATAAATGGGAAAGATAGATTGGAATTAAAAAAATTAGTTCCCTTTAACACAGTAAAGAAAAACCCTTCAAAACAATGAGTCGACAGGAGGGCAGATATGTTTTATTAAAGATTTAACAAAAATAAAAAAACCCAAAGCAAGTCCCCTTTCCTGTAGTTTTTTTATAAGAGTACTCCTTAAACTGGAATTAAGGAACCACACACCACAGTTTCTGGTTTTTGAGTGTCTCTTAGTATCATTCAGTATTGAGAAGCATTTGTTAGGTGCCTTAAAATACATGTATACTTTGGCTGTTACTGCTCAGGACCAAATGTGTTTCATTAGAGCCACTTGGGTACCATTTGGGTATATATAATTTTGGGTCAATACAGTTCATCCTGCTCAGAAGTCTGACAAGATACTCCTTGTTTTAAGGGAAATGTGATTTACTTCCCCCAAGTATGAAAGATCTACAGACATACACTGAGGCCAATTTCACAATCTGCAGAGCCATCAAGGTAGGGGGAATACTACAAACCCCACAAACCGTACGGCTTTCATTTTCCCCCACGCTAGGAATTTACATATTCAAAAGGGAAGGAGATATGTAGTTCAAGTGTTAGGTGGTAAAGTATCCTATTATAGCAGAATCAAAACTTTCAAACTTCTGAATGTTTATTCTCCCTCCTATCCTCTGGGCAAACTAGATGCAGTGCACTTTACCAGTGCTCTGTGGGGTGTGTGTCATGCACAAAGAATTAAAAGTTCCTGTTTATTCTGAGTGGACATTTTTGATCCTGGCACACAGACCATAAAACTAGGCCTTTTGTCTTTTATACTTTGCCAACACCAGACTGCTCACTCTTCTGTGGTAGCATACATACATACATATATCAGCTTTTGGATCATTTGAAAGACCACATAAACGCAAGCTATAAGGAAGGTAGTAAAACTTGAGAATCATATGTAGCTTGTCAGACTGTAAATTATTACAGCCGTCTACTTTAAGACTGTAAAGAACTCGTATGAGGAAATCAATTCTAATTAAAGCATCCACAGACGGTTGCTTATATTTTTTTAAAATACACAATTATCCTATGCAGCACTAGCACTCCTAGTTCTAGTGGGGAAAAAAAAACCACAAAACAAAACAAAAAACCCACATAAAATGAAAACAAAACAAACAACAAAACTTTGCAATATTACTGAGTCATATGTTAGTGTGACAACTCCTGTTTATCTTAACTTTTTGCAGCTTTTAAACACGAAATCTAAGAGGGAGGAAGCAGGAAGACAATTTAGAAGTCAAGAATAGCTAGTGTGAAAGGAAGGGAGGGAACTTTTCCCTTGGGCTGTGAAAAGATAACTTGCAAAGCCTTGCTCTTTCTTTCAAAATCCACTTAAAATTTGGGATAGTGATTTACTGAATACCCAGGTTCTGGTACTTAAAAGAAATCATTTATGCCAACTTTCCCCCCCCCCCCCCCTAAAAAATAATCTCCTTTTGTCCCAGAGACTTTTCTGAGGAACAGGCTCCATAAAATGAACAAGAAGGTCATAGGTGACCTTGTGCATGTATTCAGAGTAAATAAGTCTTGTTTTGTGGTATATCATAGAAAAATAAAATGCCTTGGGTTGGAAGGGACTCTTGAAGATCATCTAGTTCCAACCTCCTTGCCATGGCCAGGGACACCTTCCACTAGACCAGGTTGCTCTAAATCCCATCCAATATGATCCTTTTTCTTGTATTTTCTGTAATGATTTTGAAAGCTAATTTCTATAGCTCGCAACAGATGGGGCGGGGTGGGGGAGGGAAAGGGTAAGTTAAAGCAAGTTTTTGTCGTTCAAAGAAAGAAAAAGTGATTTTTTCCAAGTTCTGGATTTTAAAATGGTTTTAGAATGTATCTTGCGATACATTTATATTTCCTACAGGGAAGGGACAAGATATTCCAGTGTTCTAGACAGCTGTGCACAAATGTCCCCATTTAGGTGTTCTTCGCATTCAGTAAGAGTAACAAGGAGCAAAACAGACCCAGCTGTGCTGCACTGAACACATGCAGTGATGCATTTTCTCCCCACCATGTTAACTAGCGACATATACTGTACAAAGTAGAGCTTTGTAGAATAAGAAGAAAAACAACAGAGGCTCTTCTCATGTTGCGTGATTTTGAGGACCTAGCCTGTATAAATCTGCAATCTTGACACCAAGTAGCATGAAAATTTAAAGCCGTGCACATTCACATACTCAGAAAACACCTTTTTTCCATTATGAAAATGAAGTTATATACACACTGTTGCAGCACTTCCACTCCAAAGTTCATTTTCATAGCTCAAAATGGAGCCAGCATGTGATTAAGCAAACCGGTATTTGCGTAAGAAAAATTGGGACTGCTAGGATACTGTAATACAATTATTTTTATTGCTGAAAAAGCCAATACACTAGTACAGCACAGGTACAAGAGACGCCTGAACACTTCTTGAACCTAGGTTTTTGATTTAGGCTCGCAGGTAGACACTGTACGATTGTTTGATGATAACTTCTGATGTGGATACGGCTTTTCCAGAAGACAGAGCACTTGGCACAAACCCGAAAGTCATAAGACTAGCATAAGCCTTAGCCATTACCATCTTAGGCATTACCATCTTTGACCTCTTTTGTAAAAGGGTAAGAACCACCACTGTTTTCACTTGAATGGCTGCTAAAAGGCTTAACTAATCACTGCAAATAAAGTACACTGAGGCTTTCTTGCAGCATGAGTGTTTGAGCTATCTTAATCCAGAGTCCAGATTCCACCTTAGAAAACGAAATTTTGTTTTAGGACCACTAAGACACACAGAATGAGATCCTCAGAATGGCAGCTTCATTGAAGTCTGCTGAACTAATTGGATGTACCTCAGTAAAATACATGGGCCTCGGTTTTTAAGAAGTATAATTTTTAAAACATTTCAGGACTGGAAATTAACACGTGAACACTTTGGCTTTTCAGATTCAGAACACCCCACACAAGTTTGCAATTAAGGGCTTGCTTATTAAATTTACATTGCAATTAATGTTAGGCACCTATTTTCATACTTTCCTGAACAGGAGCAATACCAGTGTTGTTTAACAGCTTTCTCTGTAATTTTCCAACTGCAGTTTCTAAAACAATCAGATAGATAGGGCTATTTCTGAGGCTTCAAAACAGAACTTCATGTCCCCTGTGTGTAGTGAAACAATATCTATTTAATGTTCATTTCACAGAGTACAAATTCTCTAAACTATTTTCGCAACTGTATTTTCATAGTGTTCCATTTCCCTGGCATCTGGAGCAGTTAAAGAGCCTTGCTCATCTGCAGCAAAAGCAATAATGTTTCTGCCAATATCTAAGAATGAAAGCTGAAACGGCAGTCAAAATACATCTTGAATAAATGTTCAAAAACACACCCTTAGGGTAGTTCCCCTTGTTACTGGTAAATCAATTTTGTGTGTGTCTGATAAAATGGTTTGAACTACGGAAGTTTAATACTGCAAAGAATGTTTGATGATGTTAGGACATGCCACATGACAAACTCAGAGCTACTCACAATACTCCTAGTTTGCCAGTTCTTACCACTAAAAAATCTATCACATGTATTGAGCTGGACATCCATTTTCTTCATCTTTCTAGTTACTGGTATTTTACAGTTAATTTCCAAAGTTTTGCCCCCTAGCTCTTTTGGTAAGTATGAGGATTTGTATTAACTTGTCTTTATTACTAACACAGGACATAAAATTCCCTGAACTAGTTTTCCTAAACGATGAAATGATGGTCAATGACTTTTACATTACTCAAGTGATAAGCAGGGTACAATTTTTTTGCCAGTGAGGAGAACTATTAGCAAAAAAAAAAACAAACACTTTATCAAGGAAGAATTTTTATATCTTTCTCTCTCCTGAGCACTCCAAATCATGACTAGATAACTTCCTGGAGATTCAGCTAACCACAAAGGTCAATGGTGAGAAAATAGGGTAACCTTGTAGAAAACAGGAAAGATTTAAATCAACAAAGAGTCATAGAAGCAAAGCAAGTCAAACCAAATGAAAAAAAAATTAGAGTAGTACTGTTTTCAATAAGCTTAAAGCCATACTGAATTCTATGAGTTGACTCAGAAGACTTAATTGGGCAGAGACTCTTTTCCACAACCACCTCTGCAGTAGTGACTCCAGTGATGTGCAGTGTGTTAAGTTCTGCCCAGGAAGGAAGAGACCAATCAAGTTGTGAAAGATAGCCCAAACACCAGAGGCCCTAGGATGGTGTGCAATATAGATATATTGTCTATTTATTTATTTATAATGGGAACTCTCTAGAAACTGAAGAATTATATTTCACCGCATAGCATTTTGAGTGGCAACTTTAATTCCATTTCCTTCTACTTGTGAAATTTCTACTTTTCAGAAATAAAGTTTCATGATGTCCTATCGATGCCATGGTGGAGTCAGAACCATGGAGAAAAGAGAGCAAAAGCTTTTTAGTTACTTATTCTTTTGGTTGTTGGAACATTTAGCTGGTATTTTGGCTGTACAAAGTAGAGCTTTGTTAAGAGTGACATAATGGCTATGTTAAGAGTGAACTGGGATTATGCTAGATGACAAAGCAGTGGTCAGCAACAGCTCGATTGTGTTGGGCCTGATCTGGATTCAGCAGTGACTCTGCAATATTTCAGGGAGTAAAATGCTCCCTGATTTCTTCCAGGACACAGAAACAGCAGTCTTTTCTTTTTTTTTCTGGAAATTTTTCAAAACTAATGCACACTGAAAGCCTCTGAAAGCTGAGCACAACCTTTTTAAAGAGGTACTCCATTAAAGAATTTGCAAAATATTTGTGGATGGATATTATTTGCCCTTGGGTATTACATTCCAGTTTTCATCTGCAGAGCAATAGAAAGGAACGTGTTTGTTTGGCACTTGGCTTCAAATTACTGAGGCAATTAATAGTAAGATTTAAGACCACAATTTTTCCCTCCATTCTTTCCTCTTCTAGTTACATTTTGAAATAATAACTCTTTTAAGATATGCCCAACAAAGAAAAAAAAATCCAGGCAGAAACTACAGGTTCTGTCTGCTGACGCTAGTTACTACTATCTGCATAAAGGTTTACTGTGCTGAGTACAAGTACATCTGACAGCTGCAGCCTCCTCCAGGGAAGTAGCAGTCAAAAAGACTCTTACAGCAGATGCATTTCAGATTCTCCTGTTGAACATGATCCTTTCGGTGATAATATACACAGCCTGCATCTACATTTTGTACACATTTTGTACCTACATTTGTCACGACTGCTTTACAATAGCATATTTGGTGATTTTTCCAAGCTTATTTTTTTCAGAAATAGAGCCAATGGAAGGAACTGTAGGCATTTAAACATGGCAGTTCCTGCATTTAAGAAGTGTTTAATCTAAAACACAGAAATAGTCTCAAGAGAAAAACAACCAACCAAACCAAACCAAACCAATACAGTGTTTTCTTTCCCTTAACTACCAGCATTCAATGCTAGGCACAAGTTATTCTCTCTCTCTGGCCTGAAGTTTCTGGTAGCTTCTGTCCAGTTTAATTGGAGAGGCGGAGGGAACTTCATGACAGTGGCACTCCTCTGGGACCTAGAAACCCGGTCTGCTACTTGGAAGCTTTGGAACCATCGATAGCTGCATAGAGGTTGTTACCTTGGAGGCTATCTTTTAGGCTGGTAGTTCTGTCCAGGCCTCACAAGGCACATCTTCACTGCTAAATAAGACAGGATTTGGGTTAAGCAGCAAGCTCACAAATCATCCACAACATTTAAATGTTAGTTCACACCCTTGTTCCCTTTCATAACTCTCTCCAAGATAAATTTAGCTCCACAGGAAGCCACCTCTCAGATGCGCAGCCATGAGCCAGCTTGTGCCATTTGGCTTTGAGGTCAGGGATTGGCTCATGGCCCCTTTTTAATTAGAAGCATAAACATCGCTTCAAAGAACATATGTGGGTGTCAAACCTCATTAGAGGATTTGTGGTGGTGAATCCCAAGTGAGCAGAGTCATCTCTGTTGAACACTTAATTCAAGCACCTACAGTCTAGGAAAAGGGAAGGCTTTAATTAGCATTTTTTATTAGTTAGTCCTAATGGAAGCATTCCTCTGAGGTGTTTCTCTCTCCCTTAGTAATTAGGATGCTTCCCTACTTTACTTAGTATTTTGGATTATCAACTAGGAGGACAGGAATGCCAAAAGTAGACCACATTTTTTTACCATGGAGGCACTCACTTCCACAATCAGAACCACCCCTACACTCTTTCATGAAGAGTTTTTCTTGTAGAGGTTTCACCAGGCTTAGACTTAATCTCTGATAATTCAGTCTCTGCTGATGCAAATCTAGACAAAGAACAGAAGCTTCCTGGTTGGAACTGTTTAGAAGTTGTTAAGAGCCCAGGCAGGATGGAAGCTCACACGCCAGGAAAGAGTGTCACAACATTTTAAAGCATCAAATAATATCATCATATTCTTTTTCCTCTGCTGTTCTTCAAGCCAACATAGGTGCTATCACTACTGCTTTTTCTTCCCCTTTAAGGGATCAGCATCAGCTCAGGGATGACAACAGTTGTGTGGTGGTCAGCTCAGAGTCCTTTATCTCAGAACTAATACTTCAAGACCAGCTCCTGTGGTAAATCTAAGAAAAGAGGATGACAAAAAAAGTTGCCAGAGACCTTTCCTTTTCAAATACATATTTGAACTGCTCTATAAAAGTACACACAGTTTGTTTTGTTTAGTATTATGCTAGTTTTTAACTTGCTTTTCAGACTCTTAAGCTCTTCAAGGCAGGGACTTGTTCCTGATTTGATCCAGTTTTATCTCCTGACCAATGCCACACGCACAACAGCTGAACAACAGGCCCAATTCTGCAGTAACACTGCCCTGAACATCAGAAAACAGGATGGTATTTTTGTTCACAGCTATTGTACTACACAAAAATACCAAAGTGTGTGGATTGTGATGGAAAGTGCATGCATAACCAACATATACCATCAGAACATCTAGTGGTCCAGCCCAAATGCTCTGGCTCACTATTAGACTTGTGAACCACCACAATATAATGTAATATAATAATAAATACAGATGAACCACAACTCAGGCAGTTTTCTACCATCCTCTCTCCTTCCCTCAGTCTTGATGGGTGGATTAGCAGAGGGCACATATATGAGTGGATGCTAAAGAACACTAATTTTTTCATTTTAAGCTAAAATTTTCTGCTACCTGAATTCAGGTCACACCTATATCATCTTGAGATAAGCTCAGTTGGTTAAGAGCATGGTGCTAACAATGCCAAGGTTGTGGGTTCAATCCCTGTATGGGTTATTCACTTAAGAGCTGGACCCCATGATCCTTGTGGTCCCTTCCAACTCAGAATATTCTGCGATTCTGTGATCTTGTCTCTAACATGCCAGGAAAGTCAACTGTCCTTCAGGATAAGAATCAGTACATGTGAGATAAGGATGAGATACATAGTACCACTTATAGTGCTTTTAGTGTCTCTGGATATCTTCTAATCTACCTCTCTGTTTACAGCTCAAAGGAAACAGCACAGGGACAATAAACTGGCTCACAGTTGTGGCTTTTCGACTGTTAGTGCACATTACAGTTCAGTACCTCCTATATAAGTCTCCTTGTCTTCAAATGAGTACTATTCCCTTCAACAAGCTTTATTTCTGATTCTCTTTTCCCCCTTTACTTTCACTTGTGTTACTCCTACTTTGTTGCATGACACAAAGATACAAAACTTTCATCAGGATACAGAACAAAGAACAAAACTTAACAGGCATATAACAGTTATCACAACCAGCAATAACATAGTTATTTCTTTATGGATACCTAAACTTTCACCAAGCCTTTGCTCATTGACTAAAAGCATTGATAACACAAAGTAATCCCATTTTCACAGCATATATCCATACAGAAATTTATTTTCAAATTGGAATTATAAAGTTCTATTATTCCACTGCTTTTCTTCATTGCTAAATAGTTTCCTCTGTTCAACAGAATCAGAAGTTATTTGCTTCATTATAGTTCCCATAAAACCTAAACAATAACTCTGTTATGCCAGGCTCTAGGAGTACATGGTAAGCTCACTAAAGCAAGGACTCTTTAAGCAGAAAATCAATTATGAAAGAATGCAAAAAATGATCAGCCCTAAAGAAAATGGAGAAAACAATCCAGGTTTTCTGATTGCCAGTTTATCGTCCTGACTGCTACTGCCTCAGAATCAGCTCTGCAGTTCTCTTGCAGCTGGAAGAGCTTTGTTCATATGACAACTTGCTCAGAGTTTAGGTAATCCCCCTACCTAGACTGCCAGCTGCTTTGGACAAGGCTTTTTGGCTTTATTCCATGAAGGCAAATTTGCTTCCAAGCCCACAGACACTACCACAGAAGAAACATTTAATCCCATTACTCAAGTGGGGACAAGCCAGGCAGGTTTTCTGGTAGTACTGAGGTTTTAGGAAAACATGTTCTTTTTTACTTTGTGATTCTGTCTGCAGGCGAACACATGCCGTGGCAGTTTTTCCCATGTCTTTTTTTTTCTCATGGAGGAAAGGGGAAAAACCCCCAAAACTATTTCACAACAAACTTAACTGCTCTGTGGAACTAAGAAAAAAATTTCAAAACAGAGGGCAAAACTGCAGTTTACTGCTTCACAAAGGATTAAAGGAATATACCTAAGTTCTTCTCAAGGAGATGGCCTGCTTTTATGTAAACTGCCTTTTATCTTATCATATATTGTTCACACTGAGGATATAAAGTAGACAGGATATCAAGCGAGGTTACAAAACGATGCAGAAGGAAACAAGGCTTTTTTCAGTAGTTTATGTTCCAAAACACTACTGAAATGCTCCAAAGTTTTCACATCTCTATCTCTTTCTTAGAAATATACTTGTGCTTATGTAAACCCAACAAGCACCTGTGATTTATATTTTGAAGCAGGACCTGAATTTTTTGAGCAAACTGTTGTTTTAGTCTATATGGACGCAGTAAGTCTACTCTTGGAAATGCTGCTAAGGTTTTCCATGATGGAGTCCTCCATTACGTAAATGCCCCCTAGGTGTAGTTTTTGCTATGCTACACTATAAAGTTAACTTGGAGTTTTATGAATACCTGAGACTTTTCAATCAATATTGGCATTTGCACTCAATTCTGTATAAAGCAATTTGGTATCAGGGAAAATGATCATCCCAGTTGTCTGGAATACCTTGTCAAATAAATAGAACATTTCTTCCTGTTTTCTTTGGAAAATGTATCATCGACAATGCAAAACAATCTAAACCACTAGTTTTAACAGAATGTTCTGTGCAGTGAGTTTGGAATTCCACAAAAAACCAAAATATCCATGCCCAGACAGAGAATTTTATTCCAATCCATTTTCACTCAATGCCATTGTATAAACTGCTTTCTGAACAGACTTTGAGATGTTGACAGTAATGAAAGATCACTTTAAATGGAACCTTAGTAAGACAGTATCAGGAAGATCCATTTTTCCCAGTGTCTAATTTCAGAGATGCTAAAGGTCTTACCATTTGAGCTCGATGCAATGGGAGCTGCAAGTACTCAATGCTTCACAAAAATATGCCCATGTTGTCAGACTGTGCATAATTACATTTGGCTCTTCATCAAAGAGCATCACTCAGCTCACTCACAAACCACAGGGCCAGATAAGAAAGCCACACATCTGTTATCAGCCATCAGCTAACAGGCTGATAGTACTGAACTAGGTAAGGCAGATGCATGGTCTTCTTCTACCCAACCCACCCAACCACGTATCTCCATCTGCACGAGACTAGTCAAAGCAATAAGCTATCCTGAGAAGCAAGATAAGCTCCACTAACACTCAGCATAGCTTCTGGATCAGACTTCACTTTTACCAACCAGATGAGAGCATATTTAAAAGGAGTCAAGCCCATCTGCACCCACCCAAGTAGCTGCATCTGTAGATTAAGTGGGATGGGGACCATTGTACACCATCAATGCTGTTTCACTTAAAAGATCAGGTGCTAAAAGTGTTCCTTCTCTGGAGGCAGAGGTAGGTTGTCTAATGTGAATTCAGATCCAGTGAAGAGCAATGCTCTATTTTATCTATTGCTTTTTTCCTTCTCTCATATATAGAAAAATCCTTCCCATTGAATATGTGTACAATAATCAGAGCTGCATAATTTAGTGCACTCAGGGACTGCCCAGAAAAACACAGATTAAATCAAAACATATTTTCTTTGGCTTAAAACAATCACTTTTTCTAAATTGTTCTTTTCTTCTGAGTTCATGAATTTTTATTTCAATTATTTCCATTTTAAAGGAACTAAATAGAGCATTAGCAACATTATGTAAAGAAACTGTATTATACTCTGGTGCTGGCATTGAAATAACTTAGTTTTAGAAACAGTGAAAGTCTCCTAAGAAGGCCAGTAGTCTCATTTTGCTAAAATGATTTCAACACATTTGTACTGTCTCAATGAAATCCATAAGAAGATAGCAAAAAAAGCACATATCAAGGGTATCCAAAAAGTTAGTAAAACCTCCTGCAGGAAGGGCTGAAAAGCAAAGCAATAGAAACATATCAGTATGTTCTCTTTTCTATTATTGCAAAAAATAGTTCATAAAATTCCAGTTTAGCTGTATTATACTTGACATCCACATCACATTTTCTGCTGCTTCTATTATTGAAAAGTTCAGTCTTGGATAGAGTTAATATACCTTGTTTAGTAACATCTGCGTGCAGACTGCAAAGTATGAAGATTGGCTGGATTGCTAGAGCTCAGTTTGGGAATTTGGCCACAGGCTCATTCTTTCTATAGGTCTGGCCACAAAGACAATGGAATATTTTATTTTTCTAGGAGAACAACAGAAATGTCAGAGGCAAGAAGTGAACAGAAACAAAGAAGAAATTATTTTTTTTTAAATGGAGAATAAATATTATTTTCATTCTTCTAACTAAAAAAAGTATTCACAATAGAATAATACAATACTAAATGCATGGGGATAGGGAAAGAGCTCTAGAGAGCAGAAAGACTGTGTATGAAAAGGCAAAACATAATCTTTTGGTTTTGCTCACAGAACAAAAATAACATTTGAGTATGGTCTAGTTGGACTCTGCCCCAGTTAAGTAGCCTCTTTTAAGCACTCCATTTTAGCAAGCAAAGAACATCTGCTCTCTGGTACCTCCACAAAGGGCAGCAGATAGCCATGGACATGCATCTGGGTACCAGGTGTCCAGCAGGCACTGTGCTTCTGGAAAGCAATGGGGCTGCTGCAGAGCAATGGATCTGCACTGCAGATCCACACTGCAGGGCCAAATCTACTCCGTGCTTTGGAGTCACAAGGGGATTTTTTGGCCCAGCCACAAGAACAACTTACACAGCTCAATCAAGATGTTCAACTCCTTTGCAAAGAGGCCTGAATTCAGCAGAGCAGCAGCAAATACCTAATGAGAGAGTGATGGTAGTAACAGTTACATTTATTTTGTGCATTTGTCACATTTTTCTGCAAGTAAGACTCATTAAATTGTCTGTGAACATTATCTATTGTCTATTTACCTGTAGTTTCATAAAATTTTGACAGCTGCATCTGGGAAATGTGCTCATATTTTGACTGTGTTAGATACCAAGCTTCTCTCCACCTCTAAAAAGTCAAGACAGATAGTCTATAGAGATTAATTTTTAAAGTTTTTCTCTGCAAAAAGTTTGAAGTTCAACTATCATTCATTCTTAACATGTAGATCTCAAGAGCTGTTCTATACATCTGTCCATTGTTTGCATGAACCAGAAAACAAGACTACCAGTTGCCTTTATATGTATCTATGCCTATCATTTCATACCCCCGCTCAAGATAATGCTTAAGAAATGTGCTTACTACTTCTTTTAAAGAAATGTAGTAAGAATCATGCAATCATAGAATCATTAAGGTTGGAAAAAACCTCCAAGATCATTGAATCCAACCTCTGACCAAACACCACGTCAACTAAACCACAGCACCAAGTGTCACATCCGTTTTGTGAACACTTCCATGATGACTCTACCACCTCCACAGGCACAACATTCCAGTGCCTGTGAAAATATTATTCTTGATGTCCAACCTGAACCTCCCCTGGTGCAGCTGGAGGCCATCTCTTGTCCTGTTGCTCATTGCCTGGAACAAAAGGTCAATCCCACCTCACTACAACCTTTTTTCAGGTAATTGTAGAAAGCGACAAGCTCACCCCTGAGATTCTTCTTCTACAGGCTAAATAACCCCAGCTCCCTCAGCTGGTCTTTGTGCTCCAGACCCTACACTGGCTTCGCTGCCCTTCCCTGGACACTCCCCAGCACCAAAATGTCCTTCTGGTAGAGAGGGGCCCAAAACTGAACAGAGGTCTCAAGGTGTGGCCTCACCAGTGCCACATGGGAACAATCACTTCCCTAGTCCTGCTGGCCATACTATTTCTGATACAAGCCAGGATGCCATTATCTGTACTGGGACCAGTGTTATTTAATTAAATATCTTCATTAATGATATAGATGAAGGGACTGAGCGCACCCTCAGCAAATCTGCAGATGACACCAAGCTCAGTCGGGCAGTTGACACATCTGAAGGACAGGATACCATCCTGAAGGACCTGGACAAGCTCAAGAAGTGGACCCATAGGAATCTCATGATGTTTAACAAGTCCAAGGTGCTGCACTGGGCTTGGGCAACCCCTGCTATCAATACAGGCTGGGGGAACAGACTGAAAGCAGCCCTGATGAGAAGGACTTGGGGGTGCTGCTGGATGAGAGGCTGAATATGATCCAGCAAAGTGCACTTGCAGCCCAGAAACCCAATTGTATCCTGGGCTGCATCACAAGCAGTGTCGTCAGCAGGTCAAGGGAAGGGATTCTGCCCCTCTACTCCACTATGGTCAGACCCCACCTGGAGTACACCATCCAGCTTTGGGTCCCCAGCACACGAAAGATACAGTGACATTGATCTATGATTATACCAAAATCAGTATTTGGGCACCAAAAGACTCTTTTGTTTATGGATAAGGGATTTGTAACGCTGAAGTCACCTAAATGATTACGGCTTATATAAAAGGGGAACAAGGTTTCAAGAATAAACCTATCTAATCACTCCCTTCCTTCCTTCCATGAGATGCTTTATATAAAGTATTGTTAACTGTACATGTAGAAAGATAATCTCCAGGGCCTCTTCAGGTCAAAGCCAATCCCTTGAATTGCCCTTGAAACTAATGGGCAGCCTGCTCAGATCTGAGAGCAGAGGTGTGACCCCTACCCCATAAACATTAATTTGGATTAAGTATAACTGCTTACCTGGTAAGGTAACAGCTGAAAGTCTCAATGATGGAGACAAAAGATGCACTGAGGACTGGCTCCCCAGGCTGGTGAGTGAACAGAAGAATAGCCGGGAGGGATCTGCAGGTGGATGGTCAGGAACTGCACAAGTCAAAAGTGCATGTGGAATCAATGAGAGAGGTTACTAGAAAGGAGTGAATCTGGGGAATGAAAGAGGTAGAAGTATCGATGAGGGGTAAAAGATGGTTGAGCAGATGGGCTGGTCAAATGGGAGAAAGAAAAAATTAAACCAGACTAGCCAGAATATACCCTTTTGACTTCAATGGTGACAGAGAAAGTCATCTTGGTTTAGTCATTTCCTTTTTAACCACAATTTCTGAAAAAGTAAGTCATGCCTGAGCATTAAACAACACAAATCCACTTCCAAGAGAGTGTGTTACTGCTCCAAGTCTTTTTAATTTAGGAAACCTCACCAATCATTCATCATGGATATTTAAGTAGTTTTTCTGTATAAAAATGCTAATTTTTAGTATGTGTTTAGCATACAGGCATTGTAATGGTGGGCCTGAGATTCTACAGGACTTCAGGAGTCCATGTCTCCAACAACTTGCAATTTAGGTATAGCAAAAATCACCAATGAAAGACAAAAATCATGAAGCAGCATTTATTACTGGGCTCAAAAGTAGATGATGACAATGCTGGCAATTTAACTGTTATCCTGCTATAAGTGGTACTGTATCAAAGAAAAAGCCTTGTAAGAAGGAGAATTAAAAATAGAGATGTGTAGGGGTCCCCTACAGTGAGGAGCAACACAGAAGGGTGCCAAGAGGTAACTTGCTTGCAGCAGGCACAAGGCAGGTTGGCATAATGGACTTTGATATGGGAATTCACTTCAACACTCAAAGAACGTTGAATGAATGTACCCCCATTGACTAAAAAGGGAGGGGAAAAGACCTTTGAGAAAAACATTGCCGAGACTCAAGCAGTAGTTCAAGAGCTCAGACCAAGACTACAGTTCTGACAGAAGTTAGATAATTTCTGGGATGCAGCAATAAGGAGAAAGTAGTCTGATATGCACTCATGGACCAAAAGAGAAGAACCAAAGAGAAGGGAGAGAGTTCTCAAATGCTCCCTTACACTTAGACATTCATTTTTCATTGTGAAAAAGAAGTCTGAGTCTTTATTTTTAAAGATAACTATGTGGTCTTGCTGTTTCCCATTGCCCTGAAGGAGATTCTGTTTCTCACAAAACTGAGCCTGACAGAAGTGGGTTTGTGCTGCATATTCCACACAGTTTGCTCCCACTGAGACCGTCGTGAGGAATGTGACACTGTGCAGCAGTATCTGGTTCACTGACGCTAATCTCAGGGGACACAGCCCCACCAGCTACAGGCAAACAGCAGCAGTACCACAGCCCATGGCTGAAACAAGCGTGATTCTGTCAATTCTTAGATCAAGCTGCTCATACCTGGGGTTTCCTCCTAAAGTTTGATGGCACGTGACAGATACTTGATAAAATCACTTAAAACAGCAAAGCTATAAGGTTACCAAATCCTGACATGACGTATTGCAAGGGAACAGGATAACTAAAAAGCAAAACAACTGCATCTTCTCAAAGAGCTCATAATATCCAAGATGCTTGACTCTCCAGATCATGACACATGCTATAGTGTGAAATTTAAAAATGCAAATCACATTCAAGCACCTTCCTTTAACATGGCATCACACAGACAACACAGGAAAAAAAATATGCACTGGCTTCAAACCAAGAGCCTGGTAAAGAGAAGAGCTTTAGCCACTAAATTGAAAATATTTTCAAAGTATATACTGCCCTCCTGTGTACAACTCGGTATTACCTCCAACTGCTACCTATTTCAAAAATTGAGAATAATGTGGTGCTATGGTGTTACAGATAAAGGAGGAACAGCAATAAAATACTGGCAGGAGGGAAGAGAGTGAAGAGGTATCTCAGACCAGGGCTGCTGGCAATGAGAAGCAGCTAATCACTGCCACTGGTCTTCATCCATCTTTAATGAACATCATGTTGAATCCCCAGCACCAGAAACCGGGAGAGCTTATTAATTCAGGAGGTTCTACAGACCTCCTTCTCACAGGTAAAAAGCAAAGCACCCCCAAGCTGGCTCTGAACCCCACCACAGTCAGTCTGTGAGTGAGACAAATCATTCAAGACAACAGAGATTGTCCACAAATGACTGCTTTAACTGTCAGTAATTTCTTCTAATTAAAGCTTGTAATGAACAAGATGAGTTTGGCATACCTCTGCTTAAATACTTACCTCTGCAGAGATAATTTCTTTTTTGGAGTATTTCTTGATACCTTTTTCAACAGTACTGCTTTTCTGGGGGAAAAATATTTTAACTGGATTAAAACAACAACAGTGTGAAAAATTAACTCTTTGTTGAACAACATTATGCTGAGCAGGGATACTACAGCACTTCTCAGTGCAATGAAGGTCTTACTCACCACCAAACACTTCCCCTTTGCTTTTTATTTTAGATTGTCCTTTTAAGAAAAGCAGGTCCTTGAGCAAATTCAGAGCCACAGCAAAAGATTCACCTGGTACACAATCTGTTTCCCACTGCAAGTCACATTTGCACTTGCAGAATCTAAACATTGAAAAAACCTCTTAAGATCAAAATAAGATTGATTTGAAAATAATACATATTTATCTTCTAGGCATACCATGGCTTCATAACACAATTGAAAAAAACACAGTTTTTCAGATTACTCAGTTACTATTTGCAAAAAGTCCAGCATAATCTTGATAAAATTAAGTACAAACTTCAGGAGCTAAGTAGATGACAGCTGCTAAATTCTGACAACGTTTACACTGCACACTCAAGAAGAGCATTATTGCTGAAATAGAATCTTTATTTTCTGAAACATTCCAAAACAGCAGTATACACAGTTGTAATCAAATATTAAGTCATATGCCATTGTAAGAAAGCATTGATTAGTGCAATTGAATTTTGTAAAAGGTCTATCAAAAAGATTTATTCACATTAAAACTCACTTTCCATAAGCAACTGTTAATAAAACATTACAGTTTTATTCTTTGTAATAAAGTACTGAAAATCAACTGCAGTTTTAGAGATCACTGTATCTTTGTAAATATAACGAGACTTATGCTGCCATTTTAAATACAAAACACTCTGACAATAAATTAACAATTGAACAAATGGTGAAGGACCAACAAAACCATGCTGACCCAGCTGGATGACAATTTCCAGTGAATGCTACCTTTCTTTTGTGCTTCTGCAACATAAATATACTGCTTTGTATTGCCAATGGTAAGATTTTGTAAGATATGTTCCTAGCGCTAAAAAAGTACATTGCCCCAAAAATATTATTTATGGCACAGAAAAGTTAAATTATTTCTCTATTGTTCAAGGTTCAGGCAAGTTTAAATGAACTTAAGTATACAAAATAAAATGTACAGGAAACACTAGAAAAAAATTCAAGCACATACATAAGTACCCCCAAATTCAAAATAAAATGCATGATGCCTTTACATTGAATAAATTATCTCAGAACTTTAGTATGGCAAAGCTGCCCAGAAGCATAATGTCCCAGTTCCTTCCAAGGAAATATTCTTGCACTTCGCACACATTTAATACTTTCTTCAGTTCCAAATGCCAGTGCTGCCATTGTTAATCTGATAACAATGCAGTTCAGGTAACTGATTAAGTGCAATATTTAGTATTTGAGAAGATGTTCATTTTTTAAAAATGACATTGCATTGTAGATGGTTACATATTAAGATCCTGGGGGAAATAATACTGTTCGACCCTCCTTTTCCAAATCATTGTTACCCAGCCAGCTGGGTAATGAAATCAGTGTTATTTGTTTTCCACTGTTGATGGGCATCCTTCATCAATAGCAGCCATCTCTCCAGTTCCCATCCCGTATCGTGCTGAGTGACGAAAGTGGCTTTGGAGGCTGAAGAAAACTGTATTAACCGAATGACAGGAAAAAAAATGATAAAAGAAGTCATATTTCATGTGAAAGATCAAGGTAACAAACATCATTTACTTCTGCAGTGACACTGCCTTTGGGGCTTGCTTAGAGACATCACACTAATGTGATGTAATGTTGTGCTCAGCATACTCATGAAAAACCAGCACTTTATAAAAACACTATGCAGGCACTAAAGAACTTTATCAGTTGAAGAACTCAACCGAGTTCTGCTCCAGACTCTCTTATCCAAGACATGTGATGATGGGTTTCCATCCCACAGCCACAGTCAGAGAGCCACCAGTTCCAGCACTACCACTCCTGCAGGGAACTCAGTGTCCTCTAGGTCCCTCACACCTGGGCTGCTTCTCTCACTCATCAGTGAGGATTTACAAAATGCTTGCTAACCATCTTCCAAACCCTCCGGGTACTACTGAGGCAACTATTTCAAATAAGACTAGAAAAAGGAAAAACAACCATCTGATTTGATCCAACTGCCAACTCACTGATGACAAGGCAGGCTCTACCTCTAATTTGCCACAACCACAATTTTGTTACACCAGAATTTGCTGACAATAATGTATCTCAACTCTGTGAAACTATTTCTTACAAAACCAAATCTCAAGCCTTGTTTTCACATACTCTGCTTTTGCTATAAGCTACTGGTGCCTCTTCTCCCTTCCAAATGCTTTTGGCATTAAAAAGGCAGAGGTATGTTGTAAGGCAGACAGGCAGTCGGCAGAGTAGCTTTTTGCCTCTCTGCTACAACTGCTTTTTTAGCGGTAAAAACATTGCTCTTAAGTAAAAACACTTGGTTATACTTAAGATTCAGCCAAGCTGCTTTTACATAGCTCCACTTTGGTGCAGCATCACTTATCTTTGATATAAATCCAGTTACTTGAGACATAGAACTGTTTCCTGCAACTGCTGCCTTTTTTTTTTTTTTCAGAAAAAAAAAAGTATGTTGAATTATCTCCAATAAAAAAAAAAAAACACACAACCCCCCCAAAAAACGAACAAACAAAACAAAACAAAAAAAACAAACCAAACCAAAACCAAAACAAAAAACAACAACAAAAAAAAAACCACAACCAAAACACACACAAAAACCAAAACCAAAACCAGAGAGGGCAAAAGTAAAGAATAATTAACTAAGTTGAAAACAGCTGTAAGAATACTTCCATGTATCCAGAGCTGAATCTCTGCTACAGGGCAATGGACAGGAAAATGTGCCAGCATTGAAAACCATTTCAAAACAAGCACAAGGTGTCAGTATGATGTCAGGTGGTTTGAGACAGAGTTTTGGAGGGTCTGTAGTCCATTTCTGCTTTTCCATCACCAGCTGGATTGCAGTGACTGGCTCCAGTGCAAGGCAGCACCAACAAGCTAGCACTGGCTCCACAGGTGTGCTTACATTCCTTGCCACACCTGTGCCTGGTATTTGGAATGATCCAGACCTGGAGCTGCTGACTGACTTCCTAGCTTTAGGTGGAACCTGCCTCATCACTGTGGACTTGTCTGGATACTGGGACTGTCAGCTGACCCTGATCACCACCAATGCTGCTCTTGCTTGAGCACTGTGGGGCAGCCTTAGCTGTCCCACTCAGATCCCAGCTCACCCTGCCCTGTGGGAAGCTGCCCCTGCTGCCCCTCACACTACAGAAGGTTAGAAAGTGGAGAACTGGAAGGTAGGCGTCTGCAAGAAGCCCCAAGCATGGAGCTGGAAAAGGCTGAGGGTTGTGTGGATCCACTTAACAGGAAGGAAAAAAAAAGTTCTGCCTTACTTGTAAGGCTAAGAGATGGACTTTACCATCACAATTTCTTTACACTACTTGTAGGTGCATGAATCTCGGATGGCAAGGAGAAAAGCAGTTAATATTTGGCCAAGTTAATTATCTTGGCTGTTATAATTTTATTTTACAAATTATTAAAAGCACTCCCTCATCCCTTGTTTGATCCTATGCAGTAAATACTCAAGTTCCCTAATGTAACCCCTATAAAATGTGTCTATATTTTATATAAAGTCTCTCTCTATATATATATAAAATATGTATTCTGCTTTAAGAACCTAGAATACCAGTAACATACCTACTTAACAGTTTGGCCATAGGTATGAAGACACAGATTTGCTCTGAATGTGCACTTCTCCCTGAACATCTGATTTATTTAAAAAACTCAAAAGACCTGTTCTACTTTTAACCAAGTCATAACTAAAAACACTGCTTAATTTTGAAAGAAGCTAGAGTCTTGAACTGATAATCAGAAATAGCATTCCTTAGAAATGACAATGGAGACAAAAACCAACAGGAAGAAAATCTGCCTGACAGTTGAATGCCTTCAAAGAAAAGTCTACATGAACTGAAACCACTTGTATTTTTCCACAGGCATCAATAAAATTAAACAAGGGTATTAAAGAACTGTATGCTGAGCTCCAATCTACCTGTGCTTTCTGAGTCCTATAAATTTGTCATTCTCATAGTGCAAAGACCATCCATCTTCAAGTATCACTGTTTTGGCTCTATGGCAACATATGATGCTGCTAAGGTACAATTGAAGGAAAGAAGATGAGGGCCCAGACCTTCTGGACTATAAATAGCTTTGTTACTGATTTGAATCAGCTTCTAATAAAAGCAATGTTGAGAGTAAAGTGTCTCATCCTCCCACTGAAACCTCTTAATTTTGTTTTTCTTTAATATTGTCTGTTGTAGGAAAAGTTACAAAATAGCAAGGGACTTTCTCACATGTTGCTATGAAAGATTTAAGAGCTCTGCAGAAGAATGTGAAGTTGAGGAAAGGAAAAAGTAAAAAGGAAAGAAAACCCTCTACTATAAAGAACTCTAACTGAGAAAGTTCCAGCTGAGAGCAAAGGAGGTTATAATAGAAATCTCATGGTACAGTCTTCATCAAAGAAGAAATCTGACAGCTCTTTATCAAAGTTTCGCTGCAGTTGGTCAAAATCTGTTGTCAGTCACATCAGTGTAATCCCCAAGTAACTCAACCAAAGAGAGAATGTGACCAATTGAGCTTATTCTGGATATAGCTGGTAGGTAATGAAAAGTATAAAAATGATGAGAGCTAAACAGTGACAGTTCATCGAACAGAAAACGAGGTGGTCACACAGCAGGTCCTCACAAGAGGAGGGATGTGTGCAATGGGAAGAAACAGCTGGAAAAGTTAACACAAGTTGACAGAAGTTTTTCTTTGAGAAACTTCATTACCTATTAATTACAGAACATGCAGCTAGAGTTTAACTCCCATCTGTGGTAAGGTGATTAAAACACAGTTTCTTTCCTCAAGCTTATTTTATTGCTTGACTTAAAAATAATTCATTTGGAGATTAAATTCTCTTGGAAAAATGCAAAAATGCATTTGCTTAAAAATACAGCTCATTGCAATTATGTGATACTCCAGGATTCCCTGTGTGCATATTGTCTCCCAGCTAGAATGGAAAACATGGTGGTTCAACCCAAGACCGTACTATGCAGGATATTTCCTTCCTCACAATGCTGTAATGTCACAACTTACATTTTTACAGTCTACTGCCATTTACAACAACATGGATGTAATTCTTTTTATTTGAGTACTCTAAGATTTGCTCATTCTGTGACATTTAAATAGCAGTTGGTACAAGTCTGGAAGAAGGTAAGCCACATACGTTCATGATATGAGGTTTCTGTTTGGTTTGATTTCTTATTGATGGGTGGCAATCCATTCCTATTTATATATGATTGCACAATATCAATTATCATAGTTTACTAGGGCTACCAGCAAGCATTGTCCATCACTATTTCTGGCAAGAAATCTTTGCCCATTCAGTGACTCCCCGCTGGTAGACAGGAACTCTTATGTTTTAGAGCTTCATATGCAGGAAGAAACCAAAATCCCACAATTTCAGCCCAAGCCATCCCCACGTTTAGGGGACCTGTTTAACTCTTACCTTCGAACTGGCTGTGCAATTTTACTTCTGGGAATGCCACTCCCATTGACGGCCAGCGATGGTCTCGGAAGAGCACTGCGCCCTACAAGCCCTTGACTGGCAGTCTTGTTTGGCATTGGGATCCCAGTGTTAGAATATAACTGCGAGTTGCTGGACACCGGAAGACTGCTACTGCTACTACTACCTTGTACGGTTGGGCTTACATAGGCAGTAGCTTTGAGAGGCTGTCTGACAGACACTGGAAAATGTCCCACACTGTGAACTCGGTGTTGAAGCTGTCCTGGTGATGGAACTGTGAAAAGTGATAGAAAAGGAAGTAACAAGGTCACTATGCAACAGATAAGGCCAAGTACTAATGTTCATTTCTAGATAGATCTGAACAGGGACAAACGCATCAGTGTACCATTTACTTGCTGATTACAAACTGCTCAAACTCCCTTGGATCCAATGCTGTATCCAGTAACACTACACAGAACTAAAATACTGTGCTCTACCTCCATCCTGAACAAAAACACTGGATCCTATTCATCCTTCTTTCTTCCCTCAAAGAGGTTTCATTTGCTGTAATAAGCACACTAAATCCATCTACACAATTAGAACTTTTAACAGGAGAAACTGCTAAAGGTATAAATTAATTAATTACTGTTAAATCATTTCAATTTTTGGAAGGTGGCTTGCAAGAACCACATCTCGTTCAAGCAACATTGCATTCAAGCATTATGAAACATCAGAGAAGTCTAAGCTTTATGTATAAAAACAATAAAAAGCTCTTGAATGTAGCAGGACATTCCAAGTCTGATGTTATGTAAACTATCATTTTAAATCAATGCTATGAGTTCAAGAAGCTTTATATATAGATTTTTCTACCCAATCCTGCCCTCTGGTGTACATTTGACATGCATCAGTTTCAGAGGCCATACATCAAAAGCAAACTGTCAAAAGCCTGAAGCACATAAACTAACACACCGCATCTAGAGCAATCAGTTTTCAAGTCTTTGAAAAAGGACATCTTAAAATCATTTAAAGACACAGCAGAAATTTCATGGCTGTGATTCAAATAAACTATACTAGCAATATATTGTTAAGGAACTCTGATCATAACAGCTCCTTAAATACCCCAGCACAGCCACTTATTAGAAATGATTTTTTAAAAAAAATTACTTCAGAAAAATTTCATTTTTATATACACACAGATATATAAGAGCATAAATACACAGAGAAATAGAGACTTCTAAAGTATTAAATAAAATTAAACTCTCAATGCAGTACCGTGCAAATTCATGTGGGAACCTGAACTACTTCCACTCTCCTATTCAAACAAGAAAAAAATAGAGGAAAAAAATACAACAAAATAAATCCATCAGTCAAGAATATTTTCCAGAAAAGACACAATTTAAATGTTTTGAAGACATTTGTAAATTCTGTTCACATTTGAAAGAAAACACCTGAAGTTTATTCCAACTTCTCCCTCCAAAATCTCACAAGACATAGAAGGCATAGGTTGAATCCTTTCTTCTGCCTATGTCCAATGAAATCGACTTTTTCCATTTCCTCTCAGAGTACCTCAACCGCTGTGCTAGAAAAGATGGGTTTGGATCTTGATCGATTCTGTTCATGTTCTACATTAATAATTCAACCTCCATTAGATCAGTACTCCCTTCATTCCCCCCATCAAGAAGACACCTAAATTAAACCAGTTACAGAGTCATTTTAATTTCCCCACTCAACAAGTATATTATACTCAAGGATAAAATGTTTACTACATTTGCTTGGAAGAAAGTGGCTCAAGTTCAGTAGGAGAGATGTCATGTATTTTAAGATAGTATTTATACAGTGCATTGTAAACCCAACACTGTATAAAGTATCAAGAAAAGCAGTTTTC
Source organism: Myiotriccus ornatus (assembly GCA_036023395.1). Classification (NCBI taxonomy): domain Eukaryota; kingdom Metazoa; phylum Chordata; class Aves; order Passeriformes; family Tyrannidae; genus Myiotriccus; species Myiotriccus ornatus. The sequence goes on along the minus strand of JAYRBT010000001.1, from coordinate 68,143,175 downwards.
AATTGTAGCACCAAAACTAAAAATGTAAACTTGTATGAATTAATTGCATTATTGGTGCTTCTACAATATTACTACTTACTATTTTGGTTTTAAAGTTGGCACGAGATGAATGAGCAAAGAAAAAAAAAGGTGAAGAAATGCTCAATAATGAGATTGACAGAATTTGTTTTCAACAACAGAAATTTTGAAATCCTCAGCTATATTCAAATCTGGTGCAAAAGGAACAGTTTGCTTTTAATTTTTTCACAGAACAAAGGATCAGTGGCTGAGACATGTATTTTACCACTTCATCGATTCCTTGTATGCAGTCTAAGAACACAGGTACTTACTGCTTGACTGCATCCTTGAAATCCCATTACTCGCTCCATGTAAATTGGAGTCAAAGCTCTGACTGTTCCTCACAGTGACGGGAGAACCAGCAAAGCCAGCATTACTGTTAATGGTGGGGGTACTTGGCATCCGAGTGAGGTTAGGCATGCTTCTTCGGAGTTTATCTGAAGCAAAAGAAGACAACATCCGTAGTCAGGTCAGAATTTCCAACAAACGCAAGCAGCCTCCAAGTAATTTCTGTAGAAAATCAAAATTATAACAAATTACTTCAAAACAAAGAGAGGTTTTGTTCTGCAGGAACGATATGAGTAATATGAAAATGCTGCTGACAGCCTAAAAATTAAACCCTTCTTTTTTTACAGCATGATTATTCACAAGTAATTTTAAGACACCAAGAAGCAGTACATTTGCAGAACTGCAAGGATTTAAACAATAAGATGCCATAATAAGTTTCACACAGATGTGTAAAGTAGGTCACACAAATCATGCCCTAAATGTGTCTGTTTCTTCGAAGCGAATACAAAAGCAAGGCTACAGTGACAGTCAGACACAGGTATTTACACTGTGGATGTTTAAAGACTGGTGAGATGAATCCATCCTAAGTGACTAAAGTCCTGCTTTCGGGTGCCAATGAGATGTTAAAAAATTCCATTCAGAACCTAACCTTATTAGCATGCTAAGTTTCTGCAGGTTGCCACGTGCAAAACCTGCTAAGTCTTGATGCTGTTCAGTTGCCTGGAGCGCTGGGTTGACATCAGAATTTTCAAATCTCATGCTTCTCCCTCCTACCTCACTTGCAGTACCTGATTCGGTAAGCATTTTCAGAATAGGTCTGTAGGGCCTTCCACAAAATGAAAGCTGCAAATGCCCCAAATGTTTCTGGGGCAGGTTCAACAGCTAAGGCAAGTGTCTAAGAGGTCAGAAGACATATGCCACCCCACTCACACTGACAAGGAGAGAGAGAAGCTGAAACCAAGTCTGACATCTCAAGACTTCCCAACCACAACAGTTTCAGGTCATAAGGTAAAGCTCTTTCGGTCTCTTCTGCCGCTGGGCCAAAAGGAGATGATTCAGTTCTGTAAAATCAGAAGAGACTGGCAGAGGCAGAAAGGCACAGACTGAATGACTTGGTCTGAATTGCCCCCTGTGGCATGACAGACTTCAGTAAATCACCGCTGTGGGGAAATTTATTGGGTCATTTATTAAACTATCATTGACAACACCACCAAAGGTTTGCCTGTGGGCCAGGTTGGAGAGCAGTGGTGTGCCCTGCTGTGGTGGCTATGTCTTTCCTGGTACTATAGTCACACAGAGGCCACCAGCTTCTGTTCCTGACCTAGGTTCTAGTGCCAGGCAGATGTCTGCCCTCAGTTCTTACACAGCAGCAGAAAGCAGGGCTATGCTTGTCTTGTAACAAGCAGAGCATTTCCAGATTAATATTTTTGTTTTATGCACTGAAACAGTACATGATGCTGCTTGGAATTGCTGGTATGGGTTGACCTCCTAGCTCACACAGGGCACGTTCAGTCCACAGAAACAACAGATTTATTTAGAAATCTCTGTTGATCAGTCCACATAAATACATAACCTATTTAGCACCATCATGAGCTTCTCTATCTTTAAAGCTGCTAACAAGTGAAAAGTAATAAGAACTGACAGTACAGTTTTATCTATGCAAGTTATCAGGAGTCACTAACAGTAACTTCAATATATGTGATGCCTGGGCAACTCTGGCAAACTGTGTCACTGCAAGGCTACATCATCTCCAGCAGGAAAAGGAAATGCAAGGTCTGAATCCATGGCCAAATCCTAATAAAGAATCACTTAAAGGGTAATCTTTTATCAAAGAGTTAGAGTTGTACTTTAGTGACTAATTACTGACACTGGCAGACTGAAACTGTTAACGGCATAGCAACGAACATTAGCAAAATGATTACTACTGTGGTTCAGTCAGGTGGCATGTATTAATATCACTGATGTAACAATGATAAAACAGTTATCAGGCTTCCAAAACTGCAAACAATGGCATCCCCACAGCTACTGCATGTCTCTTTTTTCAGAAATACTCATGGATTTTGCAAACTGAAAAGGAAACTGTCCTCCTGTGATGCAATATTTGGGCCAGAGTAGCAGAAAATTCATGAATATGGGATGTCTGTAGCTACTGTTAATTTTGGAGTCCTAGCCTACCCTTTAAAGTCCTAGGTCATGAAATCCTAGGTCACCACTACAGCACTTGGCAAAAAAGGTTTGAGCAGCCAGATGGTGGTAGGGAAGATGGCACTGCATAAAATAGCTTTTCTAATATCATGTTGTACAGCAGGAGTTCTTAGACTCCACACGCTCTTCGACTCAGGGACTGCATCAGCCACCCCAGGCACAATCTGTGCCTTCAACTGTCCAGTGGATGCAGCTACAACAGCAGAAAAATAGGTACAAAAGTAGCCTGGATTTCCTCCATGTCATGGGTGGCCACGTCTTTTGCCTCCTCTCCATTAGTCCCTTCTTGTTCCAGCAGTCTGCTCTGCTGCTGATTCATTCAGTCCTCAGGCAGCAGATTCCTGCTGAACCTGCAAATTCTCATTCATCAATCAGCTGCATTACTTCTTTGATGGGTCCTTGTGTCTGCTGAGATAAATGGCCCTGAAAAGCAATGAAAATCGCAGGTCAGTTTTGTGTTTGGGGAAAATCCAGAAACGTTCGCCTTGATAGCATTTTGCAGCTTTCATCTCCTTGGATGGTGCATCCTCTTTCATCTCTTTCTTGAAGTTTGTTCTGTCACCTGCTCCCCTCCTAAGAACAGTGGAAATAGTCTTACAGACATTTTATTTGTAAATGAAATGCTGGCTCTTGTGAGCTTAATATATGGAAGCAGAAGGTGGGAGTTATGTGATTTAAATATTATTTCAGGGCAGAGATGTGACTAGGTATAAACTTGCTGAAAATATATAAGAAAACAAAAATATTTTTCCAGTCTGCCAGTTTCCTTTCCAAACCTCTTTGCTCTCCTAAGACTGATGAGAAAATTAAGAGAAAGGAGAAGTGAAGGAGTAGAGTTGAGATGTATTCTCAGGTGAGAAATAATTTGCTCAAGTAGTCCTGTTTATGTTGAATGCTGAAATTTGCTACGGTTTCTGCTACCTCTTCTGCACTAATCTGGTTCAGTAGCAAACCTAAAAAAAAGATCAGTTGTTGTTAGGAAGATGTGGACAACAGCACTAGGGATTAGGGTTTCCTAATTAGGAAACCCTAGGACCTACACCTGGTTCAGGAAACAATTGGAAGTGGCACTTAGTGCCATGTTCCAGTTGATGAGGTGGTGATCAGTCAAAGGCTGGACTTGATAATCTCAGAGGTCTTTTCCAACCTAAATGATTCTGTGATTCTACAGCATCCATAGTTACTCTGACCAATTAATGAGTCTCAAGTATGATCAAGGCCAAAGCAAAAACGATGTTTAAGTAGAATGAAGCCACGTAAATAAAGCATGACAGACGGCATCTTCACCTTTCTCAGCCTTCTCTGATATATAATAGCATGACCTACAGACACTGTATTGATGAAATATTTGAAGTGTGAAGAAAATTCAGGGATAGGTCATGCAAGGGGAGTTAATAACTGGTTCCTGGTTACAACCACGCTCTCATAATAATTCATACATATACATGTGTGCTTGTTATTTCACGAGCATTCTTTAGGGGGCATATACTGCCCTTGTTTCACATATCTGCAGGAGAACGAAACATCAAAATCACCTACTGCATGTTTACACTTTTTCCCATATGTAGGATCCACGCTGAATTAGCCCACTGTCTACAGCACAAGAAAAACTGGGAATTGTGAAATACAGGATCATCTGCCCTCAACGGAAGATGTGCATGAAAGGGCCACCCCCCAGCACAGTTCATACTCACTACTGCTGAGAAGCAGGTCAAAAAGGAGGCAGAAGTGTCCCTTATTTTGTAAAACATTCCACAAAATTACAGTTAAGACAGCAGTTGGCCTCTTACTCAGCTGCTTCAGTTCTGACTTTTTCCAGGAAGCTCTTCTCCTCATGCTATTTCTTCTCTGAAGTCAGACGGACTAGTGGCCCAGCTTCTTCCTGGCAGGAGACCAGAACAGGCAGCACCTGCCTTCTGTCTTCTGATCCCAGCACCACTGGTGGCCATCCCCATTCCACTGTTTCTTTTGACCCTTCCCTGACCTAATACTATCACCAGCTGAAGATTAGTGTCCGTGCAGCACGCAAACAAACCTTGCCCTTGGAGCAAAGCTGCCCCAGAAGAGGTGCACTCTTGGTAGGCTGCCAGATGTGGACTTCTGTAGCAGTTCTTGATAAATATGATCTTCTATCTGCCAAGATACCTCAGCCAGTGAGGCTCACCTTGCAAGGAGGGCTTAAGCTGACTCTACAGTGAAGTGTCTTAAAACTTCCTTCATTGTTATTCTCCGCAAGTGTTGGCCATGTTTTATTTGAACAAAATGATTAATGAGCCTTGCTAAAAGCACGGTATCATTAAGGAATTATGATACAATGAATCAGAATTATTATTGGCAATATATCACTGTTTGAGCTACGTTAGCAATTTCTTACACTTATTTAAATCCTTTACACAAACCCTGCAAATTCAACTCTGCCTTATCTGTATTGTATGCACAAATAAGCTGGGGTAAAGAAGACCTGATATCAGTACAAGCACTACATTTGTTATAGTTATAACATTTATGACATCCCAAATACACCACGGTCTTGTTAATGGTCTGTGGAGTCGCCAACTGATACATCAGTGGTAAAAATACAAATATGAATTAAAAACTAAAAGTAAGTCCTACAGTTAAGTGAGTGATGCCATTCTATGATTTCCAATACCTACATTTTGCTAATGTTGAATATTTTATTCAAGATTGTTACTTCCTGGCTTCACAGGCGTGTTTGCCACCACAGTCAGTTACAGCCAATTAAAGATTTTTCCATTATCCTTCCATGACTCCTCACACTGATCATTATTCTCAATATAACTTCAAAGGCGGCAAAGTAAGATTATTTTTCTTGTTTTCTTTAATAAAGTCTGCAACAATTTCCTAAAAAGAACTCTCCATTTCTTACTGAACAAGAGAAGTTATGAGCAGAAAACCACTTCATAAATAAGAACACACTTTTTCCCAGCTCTTCAAACACACAAATCAATGTTAGTCTGCACTGAACTGATTTATCTCTAAATACCAATCTAATGCCCCTGAAATGCTGCTCTTCTATATCTGCCTGGAGTTTGCCTTGAAAAAACCCAAACAAAGAGAAACCAAATTTGCAGCTTTCAAAATGAGGAAAGGGTGCAACAGCCCATAATGTTCATAATATTTCGCCTGAGAAATGTTACTCCCCAGAAGAGCAGGCAATAAATTAACTGATAACTAGTAATTTCTGGAAAATAAAGCAAAATTTTTCAAGTGAGTGGTATTTGTGGCCTGTTTATGAAGGTATAAACCAAAGTAAAAACTTAAAAATCAACATAAAAAGGTTATGGAAAATATATATTAAAAGTAAAACAGACAGAATGCACTGCTACTCCATGAATGATGTATTTTCATCTGCCCCTTCTTACTGTATTATAATGAACTCTTTCTTTATCCAGAATAATTTGTCCAAAACATGAAGTTGCCAATTTTCAGGTATTATAAAAATGGACCCTTTAAAATTCACATGAAATAAGGGTTTCCAGGATAAAAGTTTATGAGTAAGCTGATCTCAAGAGCTGGAAGGTGGGCCTGAACACAAGAAAATCAATCCCATTTTCAGTATCTTGTCTATCCTGGATTTTGACTATTCTGGATGATTTCACAGCACTATAGTTCTGTTACTTCTGGTTTCAGAAAATCAGAAATAATAAAAGGCATAAATACTAGCATCTATTAAAAATAATAAAAATATTAAATAGAAATAACTTATATTTGTTAAAAAGTTAAAATGAAAGCAATTACTTCTGTGTCACAGTAAGTAAAAAAAGTGTATATTTATGGACAACATGAAGCACAAAACAGTTTGGTTTTATGACTTTTGGTTGCATTTGTTATATGAAAATAACTATATGTAAAGTATTCTTGATATTAACAGCAACATTTTAAGTTGCTAAGCATTAACTTCTTCAAATTAGAGGTATAAACATAAATCTTCCCATTGTAAACATATTAAAAGCTTTATGAAATTATAAAACACAAACTAACTAGATGGACTCACCTTAGCTAATTATAACAGATACTCAAAAGCTATTCACTTCCCGTCTCTCTCAGATCTTCTTTAAATGATCTATTTCTGACCCACTAATTGATTACAAAATTCTTGAAAACTATACCTTGAAAAGTTCACAGATGGAATTTTTCTGATGTAACTCACCATAATAGACAATTCAGCTGATTTAGGGAGAGGGTGAAATTAAACAACAAAAAAAAAATCCCAAATCTATTTCATACAAAGCTTTTCTATCAGTGTATTCTTGCCAGATGTATATGTATATGAAAAATGTAACATATTTCACAACATACATTTTCTCATATCTTCCACTTTATGCAACTGTTTTCCAGGAGCCTTTCAATACAGCAAGCTGTTGGTGACTGATCAGCAGTAAATGTGACTGGTACCATTCACTCTGACATGGGTGGGGTAAGACAAGATAAAGAACCTGGGCCTGAGAGTGTGGGCTAGATGGTGTGCTATATTAAACCAGAAGTATGTATTTATTTTCTTTTGTACAGCAATTTAAAACAGGGCAGAGCATCAAAATTACAGCAGGGGCAACACTTTGCTATAGCACATTGTCAAGAACAATGTGTGAGCTCAAAATTATGGCTTCAAACACAGCTGGAAAACATCTGTGAGCCTATTCTCACTCCAAGCAAAGGCAAAAGATTAGCAGGGTGCCAGAAACTGCAAACAATTTCTCTGCTACCTAAAACACAAACCTGTGGATGGAGAATAACCACACCACTGGTTATAGGGAGAGACTAGATAATTAGTGCACAAATAAGTGTCTCTGTAGAGAGACATCTGACAGACCCTGGGTTGTCTATTGCATTTAAAGAGAACTGGTGCAGGGTGATGGTGAAGCCAGGGGGCATCAAAGTACCTCACGTAGCTCTGTGTGGACAGCTGAATTGGGCTGTTCATACACAGGTGGGCACCCACATCCCAGAATCTAAATGCCGAAGCTTCTCATCAGGCAACCAGTATTACTCTGAAAAGAATTATGGACGTTTTCTATGTTTATCACAGCTTTAGCATATTTGTTACAGTGCAAGTAATTAAATAAAGTACCATACTAAACAAACACGTCTCCAGGATGCAGGACTACCGCCTCCCTAAGATCCTGCTCTATGGGGAGCTTGCCACTGGCTGCCGCAAAAG
>JAYRBT010000001.1:68097676-68123983 GCA_036023395.1 Myiotriccus ornatus | reverse complement strand
AAAGCCTTTGACACTGTCTCCCACAGCATACTCCTGAAAAAGCTGCAGCCCACGGCTTGGACAGGGGCACTCTGTGCGGGGTTAAGAACTGGCTGGAAGGCCGGACCCAGAGAGTGCTGGTGAACGGGGCTGCATCCAGTTGGTGGCTGGTCACTACTGGTGTGCCCCAGGGCCCAGTGGGGCCCAGTCCTGTTTAGTATCTTTATTGATGATCTGGATGAGGGGACTGAGTCTTCAATTAGCAAATTTGTGGACAACACCAAGTTGGGTAGGGGTGTCAATCTGCTACAGAGTAGAAAGGCTCTGCAGAAGGACAGGCTCGACAGATGGGCCGAGACCAAGGACATGAGGTTCAACAAGGCCAAGTGCTTGGCCACAACAACTCAATGCAGCGCTACAGGCTGGGGGCAGAGTAACTGGAAAGTAGCCCAGTGGAGAATGACCTAAGGGTGCTGGTCAACAGCCAGCTGAACACGAGCCAGTAGTGTGCCCAGGTGGCCAAGGCAGCCAAAGGCATCCTGGCTTGTATCAGGAACAATGTGGCCAGCTGGACCTAGGAAAGTGATTCTTACCCTGTACTTGGCACTGGCAGGCCACACCTCAAGTCCTATGTCCAGTTCTGGGCTCCTCAATTCAGGAAGAATGTTGATTTGCTGGAGTGGGCTGGGTCCAGAGAAGGGCAACAAAGCTGGTGAAGGGTCTGGAGTGCATGTCCTGTGAGGAGCTGGGGTTGTTTAGCCTGGAGAAGACAAGGCTCGGGGTGACCTTATCTCTCTGCAACTACCTGAAACGAGGCTGTAGCAAGGTGGGGATCAGCCTCTTCTTCCGGGCAATTAGCAACAGGAAAAGAAGACATATATAGTCAAGCTGAGCCAGGGGAGGTTTTGGTTGGATATTAGGAAGAAATTCTTCACAGAAAGGCTGATTAGATATTGGAATTGGCTGCCCAGCAAAGTGGTGGAGGTACCATCCCTGGAGGTGTTTAAGGAAAGACTGGGCGTAGCACTGAGTGCCATGGTCTAGTTGACATGGTGGTGTTTGGTCGTAGTTCAGACTCAGTGATCTCTGAGGTATTTTCCAACCTAACTGATTCTGTAACTCACAAGGAATTAATAGCAGCAAATTGATTTGAAGCACTCACTGAAAGAAATGCATGCAATAGAGCAGATCTCAATATCACATCCACAGCTAACGTCTGTCATTTCCACTAGAAATCACCAGGAAGAGCAAGGGATGGCACTTCCTTGTGATTTTATTTTTCTGCCTAACACAAGCTACTGTTTTGTAGCAGCCTGATGATTTGCCAGGCCAATTAGCTGCCAGCATGTTCTCACCCCCAGATGTGGTCAAGCGTACAGCACAAATAAACATCATTCATTCCCCTCTACAATAATTGCTGTGAGCTGGCCCATTGAGCACAAAGCAACAGTTATCACGACTATGAAAGCAAGAACCCACACGAAGAGTATAATTAGTATTTATGGCAAACCAGATTTCAAAGTCCTCTTTCAAATAGCATGTGTTCTCACAGAAACAGGGGTGGAAGATGCCAAGAACCTCTATCTACACCGATCTCTATTTATACTAAATCTCTAGAGATACCAGTGTAAAATATTCACACTTCTACAAACTTCTGCCACCGTGCCTAAAATAAAATTTCAAAGTATTTAAGCATCAGCAAAGGATAGACATTTTTAGGTATACGATTAAATCCATTGTTTAGGATCAAATATAGAAAACTGTCTTTATTAGCTTTCAAATGGAAGTATCAAAGCACATAGAGTACTTTACAGTATTAATAAAGACAGAAAAATTAGATTTTCTGAAGTTGTATGCTAATGCCAAAACCATAAAAAGACATGTAGGCAAACACATTAATTAATGTAAAAATTGTGAAATCCCAAAACTGTGCAATGGATAGTCATTTGAGGATGACTGAATCAGACTGTCCTGCTTAGCATGCTAAAACACCACTATAATATGCACAGATGAGACAATGGTGATAAGACCTTTATTTTAAGCTTAAAAGCCCAGCTGTTAAGCATTGAATTTTACAGTATTTGTAGCTTCTTAAAGCCTCAAGTCTGGTTGCCCACAGAAAAAATAAGAAACTCTGGTACCCTTTAAAAACAAAAGGGATCTTCTAACCTTTGCAGCTGAATAGAAACATGAATAATCCTGCTCTTGGTACCTTATGTGGAAGATGTACGGAAGGAATAAAGAAAGGAAAGCAGGGGCATCTAAAACAACCATCAAGAGAAAAGAAGCAAAAAAATCCATCTAATTTACTGATAGCAAAGATGTAAACACACTAAAAATTTGACTTCTTTAAGCATAAAACTTAGAACTAATATTCTGTAATACAATAACCATAAATTGTCCCAGTCATTTAAGTCTTCAGTTAGATTAGAACTGCCCAATTTTTTGGGTATGATTTCCTTGGTTTTGAAAAATTCTTAGTAACTAAACTGCTAATAATGTACTGTGCTACAAAATATCTACTGTAATATTTTAAAAAAGGACCTTTAAAACTGACCACATAAAGAATCAAACAAAACCTTTTCTTCAAAAAATAAAATCAGCAACAAGTGAGCCTGCTGATACCTTTAAAATATTTACTAACAGAACAAAGTTTAAAAATTAGGACTTTATTTTTACAACTGCCCCGGAGATATCAAAATAGTAAAACAGATGAAAATAGTAACTCCTATTGAAAAATACAAGCAACTAATTAAACTCAAATATTCACTACCCTGGCTCTTGCGAATAATCAGTATTTAATAAGAACTGATGGAAGATTTCCCAAGAAAGCCTGAACAAGTAAACATCTACGGAATTGCATAGTTCAAAAGGAATGAAGCACACTCAAATCCTCAACACACTGTACTACATCTAAAGCAATCCCTGTCCTAAAACAAATTCCTTATTTATGCTACATAAGGCACAAAATTTCTAAACATATATAGAAGTGTGGTTTTGAGAGCAAAGATGAAATCCACTATTTAAATTAATGAGAATGTTCATAAGCGTACCCAGTGTAAAAACTGGTATAGGTTCTCACTATATTGTTTTAATTTTCAGGGGTTACATTGATGTAAACAGAAGTAGATCAAACAGGTCCTCTACTTGATAAATCATATATGCCTAGGACATTAGATGTGATATACATAGGACATGCGCGTGACTAAGCACTGGAACAGGTTGCCCAGAGAGGTTGTGGAATCTCCCTCACTGGAGATATTCAGAAGTCATACAGACACAATACTGTTCAATGTGGTCTAGGATGGCCCTGCTTGAGCAGGGAGGTTGGACCAGAAGACCCACTGTGGTCACCTCCAACATTACCCATTCCAAGATTCTGTGATCATATTAGCTACAGAATCAGGGTTTCCAACAAACCAAATCAAGTCTACGCACATTTTACACACCTTCCATTTTCATAATCCCCTTATGAAACTCAGTGAAATCTGTTTGCCAGAACTGGAACTTACTTTCACTCTAAGCAACACAACAGTATTTCTTTGCTATAAAGACAGAAAACAATAAAGTCATAAATAAATTATATGAGGCATTATCTAGCTTGTTTACCCACTCAATTAGCTTAAGTTTTATATAGGCCTCCAGGCCAAAGTCAAAAATACTTCTTAAGCTCAAACTAGAAACAAATTAAATTGCATATATGCAGACATCTGAATATGGGTACTAATTACATAGCCTACACAAAACCCTCTTCCAAGCCAGCACTGGAGGAATTTACAATCCTATCAGTTCACACAGCACTTTCCTGCTGACAAGCTTTCTTCAGAGAAGAAAGACCAAACCACTTCCCTGGTGCATTCTCCATATGTGCTGTTGCACAGCAGCCATGCTTACAAGAAAAATCTCTCTCACTAGAGTAAAACGTAGAGACCTGCATAGGAAACAGAAGCATTTTGCTAATCACTGGAGAAAATCCGAGTGCTAGAAGAGAATTCAAACCTTCTCTTTACCATAAATAATAATGCCTAAATCACCTAAGAGGCATCACCTCAGTGAAGCTTACCTAAATACCTCCCTCCCAAAGACAGGTATTCAGCTGTCACTTTTGGTCCCTGTAAAAAGCAGCAATTCAGAGTCTGAAAAGTACCCCTGCAGTTAGGAGTACTGATAATTCCCAGTACTGATAATCTGGGAATAATAACTGTCTAACTCACTTGAAAAGGCTGACAGAGGGAGACATGGAGAGAGTCCCCACTACACACTGAGTAGTGCTCCTATTGGGACACTTGCCCAGAAGTGAGAAACGCAGGCTCCCACTACTCAGCAGCCTGAAGAGATTTACCTGGGTCACTGGAAAACCCTGAGCTCCTGCTAGAACTTGAAATAGTCTGAGGTAGAAGAGAGGTGCTAGATACTCAAGAGCAACCGACACTGAACTGCCCCTATCCAGGAACAGATCTTCAGGGAGGTAAGTTTTCAAAGAAGTGGAATCTATATTTCAAGTACCTCAGTAGCTCCCAAACACGCAGACCTAACTTAGAAGTACGTATAATCCTTAGCTCTGTTTCACAGGGTGAGGCATTCGGCTCCTGTGCTCAGAAGAGGACTGCAACACCTTCCAGGGTTTATGTGAACACAGTGTTTCAAAGCTTTCCTTTGCAATTACAAGTCCTAAATATTTGCTTGATATTAAGCTGCAACAACTCACATACCTCAAGAGCTGCCTCAGCAAAAATAAAACAGATCTTTTTTAAAGGTACAATCAGAAAGCCTATCTAAATTGCAGCAGAACTTTTCAGCTAGAACTTTCAGCTAGTACAGCAAAATAATGCAGTAAGCAACGGTGTTTGGCATACTGCAATTGGTGTGAGCAGGGAGGTTTCCAAGGTAAATGTACAACTACTGTACTTCAATATAACAGTGAAAGACTGACCCGAAAATTGTCTTTGGTCAACACTGCATGCTGGAAAAACCACCACAGTGCTGTCCAGCTGCAGCATGCTGAAAAGCATGCTCTGACCCAGTTTCGTCACAAAAGTGATTTTATGACATCAAAGAATTCAAAAAGTCTAGAAAGGAAATGGAACTGAGAGGTCTGAGCTACTTCCAACAAACCACAAAAAAGGATAATGCAGCTTAGCAATGTGCTTTGGAGACTTGGGTTGTGAGTTTTTTCTTTTGTTTTGTTGGTGTTTTTATAATTTGCCTCTTTAAGGCACATTCTTTACCACACAGCTATATGAACAGGCAAGCACAGAGGCTTTGTGAAAAATATAACTGTCTCAGTGTTCGTTTTCATCCTGCATGCACAACTCTCCCTGCATGCACAGGTCCAAAAGCAAATTTTCTGAGCCAAGGTAACAGCCAAACTTGGCTTTCCAGCTTCTCTTTTCTGCGAAATTGGCCAAATATTATGCTGAAGTATTACGCCTTAGGCATAACCTAGGGCCCAAATGTCTGTTCCCTCCCCAGCTCCCAGTTTTTATATAAACTGTCAGTCTGATGCATTTTCATTCTATTTGGTGAATTCTTAACCAGAACCCACGGACATACTAGCTCTCACATTTCAGCTTGTTCAAAGTAAAACAGACCTTTCTGAGTAGGAGACTCAGTCTCATGTATTACTGCATAAGATAACCTGAAACAAAACATGCAGCCCCAGATTACTCTACCAAATTATTAGCAGCAAATAAGGAATTAGGAACCTTCCAAAACAAGGAATTCCTACCAAACAGCACCATAAACACAAAAACTGACATGGGAAAACTACACAAACCCACGAAACAAGAATCCATCAGAGGTTAAAAATATCACGTCTAATTCAGAGGTCCCATCTGGTTCAGTCAGTGTCTGAACTGGATACACAGCTGGAATGGTGTCGGGGCAGGCATATATGCTATTTCCTCACATTCTCTCTATCTATTTATGCGCTTTAAGACACTGGATCTCACATCCCAGACACAGTGAAGATTCTCTTATGTACAGACACTGATGGCTGATCTAGTCACCTCAAGATACAATATACTCCAAGAGAAAGGACAGGGCGCAATTCATCTCACCTCCACCTTGCAAAGGACATGAGCCATGCCCCTTTGCCTGCTCTGCCTACAAAGGCAGCCCAGCGTGACTGGCTCCAACACAGATCTCTGCATACACTGAAATGAAACTCACTCTGACAGTATTCATTGCAGAGAACAATAAACAGAGCTTATAAACAGATTTCAAAGACTGCATTCAGTTTTCACTTTTTCTAAGCAATTGAAAAAGACAACTCTTTCAGCACTAGAGCACTGCAATGCTTGCATCCATCCTACTCAAACAGCTTGCAGATATTCAACTAAAGTTATGAACATCTTTCTCAGCAGCAATTCCAGTTGAAAGGGGACATTTATGTTAATTAACTCTTTTATAAAAGGATTCCCTTTAGCAGGATGACAAAACCCAGTTGTACCAGGGCATTTAAGGGAGAGGTGGAGAAGCGGAGAACAGCAGCAGGAAGGTGGGGCTGCTAAAGTCAACACTGCCTCCAAAAAACAAATGTCAGAGAACAGCCTCTGAGATGTGTGTAAAGGCAGGTGAGACAAACTCAGTGTCTGACACCAATAATTTACTTGCACATACAGTACAGAGCAAAACATCACCACTTCCACTGTATTTTAAGAATTAGAAACAAAAAAGGGAACAAAATGGTAACTTACAATGTCACTCAAAGGGTAAATCTACCACCATGATGTGTAGACAATGCACCTGAAGCCACAAAAACATCTTCCTCCAACTCTTGTAGTGCCAGCTGGATAGACCTCCTGCCTCTGCTGGTTCTGGCTGTAAATTATCAGGTCTCTGTTTAGGTTCACCCATCATGTACTGACTGAAATGCGAAAGAAAGTCATCATCCAATAATCTCAACTAATAGATCTGAAGGGGTAGCACCTCCTGTAGGCACAAATGAAATTAGAACAGGACATACCTCCTTACCAAAGAGAAAACAGGTCACATTCCTACATAAAGGGATGAGAGGAAGACCCAACTACAATAAACTAGAGATCATCTTATTCCAAATGCAGTGGATTCACAAGAGACTTTCAGGTTTGTTTATACCATACAGCAGAGTATCCAAGAGCCCTGAAGAGACTACTCTATTTCCCCAGAGAAAAACAGGGCTGTGGCAAGAAACCACCGTCTCTTCCACAACCAGCATAACTTCATAAGCAGCTAGCTGCACTCAGTCTGATGGGTACAACTAACCCGGCCTCAAGTAGTTCAAATAACCTTGCCAAAAGCTCTACATCATGCTAATTTATGAGTGGTGTCTTCACAAAGCCACTGATATTGCACTCAATGGCATGGCAAAGCGTTAAGATTTAAGCAGAGCTGTGTCCAAAGTCATGACACATACACCACTTTAACCTTGTTTGACCATTGTGTTCACTGCAAATCACATTCCACTCACTGCCTGTTAATCCAAAGGGGAATTATTTTTGCTGGCACAATTTGTGAAATACTTTATCTTTTCCTTAATAAAACACAGGTCTATAATTGATTACACACACTTGCACCTTACCATTATGAAAGAGACATCCATATTCTCTGATTTCATCATAAGAAAAATCCAAACTCTCATGCTCATTGCATAAACATTGTGAAACTCATCCCAACCTTATTTTCCTTCTTGAATTAGTTACCTTTGATAACTGTTTTGCCTGTACTTCGCTGACAGCATGATACAGCAAAATCCCCCAGAGTTCTGGGGGAAGCATATTTGGCACTCACTCAGCACTGGTTTAATTGTTCTGTTGGTCACAATACTCCATAAACAGTAAAACCAGCTACACTTTGAACAGAAAAAATCTTTTCTGTCTTTAAGTGCTGGCTCTCGGGTTTGTAGCACCCCCCACGTCTAAGAAACAGCGTGTTTGGGTTTCAGGACACCTCTTCACTGACTACACTTGCTTGCAGAGCACTGGCATCCTTTGTCTGCCATATAGTTCATACCTTTCACATTCAGTGAACATTTTCTTTGCAGACCAGTATGACATTAGCTCTGAAACAGTCAAGCTAACATCTGCAGATAACCAGCAGTGAGGAGTTATGTGGCTGCAGGCATCACCTCCTGCTGTAATTCAAAACTTTCAGCATCCTCAGCAGAGATGCTGGCTCAGGATGCAGCTCTCACACAGCAGAACACTGGTTTGATAGCCACTGTGCAGATTTATTAATGCCACAGTTCTGTGGATCATGGCACTATCCAAAAATAGGAGGACATAAATCAGCTTTATCTCAAAACTGTCATACCGTCATAGAGTATGTCTCACAGAGAGGTGCCTTTAACTGTAACAGATCAATGACATATACTCATGGAGTAAGAAAGAGGTACAGTCTTGGAACCTCACCTGAAATCAGGTAGTTTGTTGGGTTTGCCAATAGTTTTCAGGTCTGGTTTAAAGAAAGGAATTTTAAATTTAAGCCTGTAACCTGATCAGGATTAAAAAAAAAAAAAAAAAAAAAAAAAGGCTAATTAAACAGTCTTAACCAGGACAAAATGCAGAAATTCCTTCCACTTTGAAATGGAGAGTAGTTACCAAAGCTGTTATTTTGAAAGACTGCAAACCATTTAACAGAAAGGATCCGGGGTGCTGTAGCTTTACAACCCTTCCCCGGCACATCCCCTGGGGCATGCTGAGCCCTCTAACTCACTACTCTCAGTAGTCAGGATTCTGGATCAATGAAGAGAGAAACCTAGTATCATATATTAAATTAATAATGTATGTTGGAGTGGGGGGGTTGCTTGTAATACAGGCCCATGATCATAAATCTGTACACTTAAGCCCTTCAACATCCTAAAAAGTTTCTGGTGGTAAAAAAAAAATGTTTCTTTGGACATAGTTATCTATGATTCAGAAGCAGGCTCTCAAGCTACCAATCCATCTGGTATATATACTGGTTATGTGACTTTTGCTATAGGTCCTCCTCTTCCCCAACCAGACACGCCGTACACATTGACAGGATCAGCTCTCAGGGTCTAATTATGTTTTGATAACACAACAAGAAGGGATGAGGTCTTCTGCTTGCCTGTATATACTCCATATACAAGTGTACCTTTCAAGGCTACTAAGAACACGAGAAGCTTAAATCTCATCAGCAAGCTACCTCCTAAGCAGCAAAAGAAGTATAGGCCTCATATATTTTCTTAACTTCAGCCTGAGAAGGAGTCCTGTTTTCAAAACCATTTAAGCTAACTGCACTTTTTTTTGTGCAGAAATAAATCTCCAATCCCTTACAACGGTACATTAGACATCCCTACTTCAATTAGCCAAAAGCAGTTTCAAAACCCCGATGATAGTGCATCTACTCTTTTCGAAATGTTGTTTTCAGTCCCTTGAGAGAAACAGCTGCTTTGTAATCTTTACTCTTCGTACTGGTAGGTCTAAGATAATCAGTGCCATTGTATTTATGTTCCTGTTCATTCAGTATGAGAGCTGAGTCACTGCAGTCCCAGAGAGTTCTACTGGACAGACTCCTTTTCTGCAGCTCTGGTCTCAGGAGTTGAAATAAACGATGGGAGGAGACAATAGTAAAAGTACTATTCCAGAAAAACAAATTAAGATCAAATCACAACTATGTAATAATCAGGACAAGAATTCAACCATAAGGTTAACAACTTTATTTTAAAAGTATGTTGAATATATTTCAAGAAGTGCTCAGCTGCCCTTGATAAAATGGATGAAGATGAAGGGTGCCTTTGCCTGTTCACTCTGCAAGTCCATGTTTAGGGGGTTCCTCTAGGATGGGGAGCAAGACATCTCTGTGTGATTTAAACAACAGGTATTAGTTCAAGTCCCCTTGCAAATCAGATCACAGGTACTACAAAGGTACTCTCATGCTGAAGATGTCCTATTCATTTAGTCTATACATTGTACTAGAAGTAAAACAAAAAAAACTCAAAACTATTATCTACTTCACTGGAAGTAAGTGCACAGCCAGTGCACTACTTCAGAGAAGGTAGCTACAGCTTTGATTCAGTTAATAGAAGAGAACTTCATCTTCACATGCCACACAGGATGTATCATAACTCTCTTAAGCGGACATGTACTATTGCGCTAAGCAGACATGCTAGCAACAGTTTTAATCAAAGGTGTATATTTTTGCTCTGAACAGGTGACTGGAGGAGAAACATAGCTAATTACATTTCCTAAATCTAAATTTTCTCATACTATACATAGTTCTTTCTTTCTTTGGTGCATTACCAGCAGCAGGACAGGTAAGCACAAGGGGTGAGGGAGCCATTCTGTTAATAACAGACTCATAGAAGGACAATTTCCAATCCTTCAGCTAACAATATAGAATCTTTATTACATACCGTAGAAATCAAATATATGTGTCTGTCGGGGTATAACTCTTGATCATTTATCATAACACAGAAAAGATAAAATTATTCCAACATTAACCCTAATTTGAATTTTTTCTAAAATTACTGTTTAGTCCTGAGCCTCCCCTGTATCCAGGAAATAGCTATAAACACATTTATAGCTCCCCCTACAACTGTATCTACTTGCCATCTGTATTTATTCACAGGTTAAACCCTCTGGCAGCAGGGTTTTGCAAGAGAGCTTCTCCATTTTTAGTTTCGGACTCTGACACCCTGTTCCCAGATGCCACACTCCCTTTCCTCTGCTCAAGTAGACCTGCTGCCTACATTGAGTCAGACTGAAAAAGCTAAAAGTTAGGCTCAAATCGAGGTCAAAAGTAGCACTCACCCTCCAGGAACCCTGTGGTTTTTGGATAAATATAGTAAGTGTCACAGTTATGTGCCTATTATGAGAAAATGTTAACATTATTACCCAAGCAGAAAAAAGATACAAAACACTTAAAAAATAAAAGCTACTGTAAAATAGGTTTTTCATACTTTTAAAACACCAAATGGGGGGGGGAAAAAATCATGAAAGTCTAGGATTAAGAAGAGTTCTGACAGAGGTTTAAGTGACTGTCAAACATAAGAATGTATTCAGAATACATATTCTCATGTAGAATTAAGGTTCACCCCCAGCCTAGAGCCAAAGTAAGAAGTACTGACCAAATAATTACTTCTAGGAAAATGGGTTAAGTAACACAGATGTTTGATACAAATACCATTACCACTGTTATTACTGTCAAGGGCATAAGGGGTTCCACAACAGTTTTTAACCTAAGCAGACTAGTCTCTTAGATTCTCTAGAGACTAATGTCTCCTGGCAGTAACTTGGAGCACATTTCTAAATTTAAGCTCCCCTGGGATGATTTCAGACATCTTGAGAGAGACTCCTTAAGTAAACTTCTGCTTGAGAGTACCTTCCAGAGGCACCTACACTCCATCAAGAACTGTACAAGCATTTAACAAAGAGACAATCTTTGCTCCTCACTAACAAGTAGGGTATAAGGTGACAGAGAAGGAGAGAGGAGTAAAATATCACCCAGGAGCACAGATGAACAGGGGAAGCATGAGAAGGGCATAGAGAAAAGAGTCAGAGCATGCAAATTGCAGAAGGTCCTTCAGTACAATTATTACACTGCTGCAACATCCTTCTGCCAACATCCTTACTGTTCCAGATAAAAGGTACTCTGCAGTATCTTCTAAGGATTTGCACCACCGGAACCTGCCATGTCCACAGTAAGCAAAAATGGGCTTGGACAACAAAGTCTGCAAGGTTTCTTCAAGCTTCTCCATAAAAACCATTTTGTTTCTTCAAAGTAATTATTCCAGATTTTTCAGCATCCACATAGATCAAAAAATCTTTTTTGGACTACGTCCAACACAATAAGAACATACGTGCCTGATTACAAACTGAAATTTGTTTCCTTATTCATAAATACAGATCCATTTCTGATTACAGTAAAGTATTTCACACCCAGTGTTTCAAAAGACATCAAGAAATAACCATAAGGCACTCTGAACACTGACTACATAAATGCAACATATGAAGCAGAAAGGACAAGAAAACTGGCAACACCATAGAGGAACAGACTGAAGTCATGACTCCCTCTGTCACTCCATCCTGCCCTAATTCGTGTAGGCCTACAAATCATTCTCTACCCTGCCTTTCCTACAGATCGGGACAGAAGAATGAAGAACATCAAGAAGGTTTGCTAGTGGTTTAGAGAGCTGAGTGAGGGACATAGCGGACTTCTAGGAAGAAATCACCTTAGGGTGTTAGGATGCTGAGCCCAGTCCTCTGTGTTTGCAGGCAGCAACACAACAGATGACTCAGTTGCTATCGCCCATACCCTACAGGACACAAAACCCTGCCCTGCACCCATATAAGACTTCAGACATTTTATGAAGAAGGAATCGCCTGAAGACAAAAGTCACAAACACATCAAGTGCCATATAACTCTAAAATAAAACAAAATAAAAAAGGATATGTCACCAGTCAGATGCAAATTCTAAAAACTTAATTCTACTCTCTTATTAAGGCTATAGTGCGGTAGTACCTCAAGCCTAAAGCAATTGGAACTACATAGTATGAGCCACTCCTGAAGAATATAACAAATTACATCCCTAGACCTAAAAGCTTAATTTCTGACATAAATCTTTGAAATGCAAGCAGTTACTACTACTTGAGATCCATTCACATGCAAAAAATATGGCAATGCAAGTTATCTTGCACTTGTTTTCTTGCATGCTCATAACTTTTCTATATTCTACCAATATAAAGTGCATAATGATTTTCTTCACATGCAAAAACCAATTCTAAACAGAAAAGACAAAACAATGTTTACATACACACAGAAGTGTCTACTTGTAGGCAGCCTCATTTAAAACCTATAATCCGAAGCATATCCCACTCTTCAGCACAAAACAGCAGAGGCGTGATTCAGCTGTCTAAAACCAGAATGTAATGACATTCGAGGTGCTCCAGTTAAGTGAGGCTGTTGTGCAGATCCTGTATCAAACCCATCTGCCCATCTAGATACCTCAAGGACGCAAAAGCACTGTCAAATTATGCCTAGGAGCCTCATTAGGATCAGTGAATCACGGTCAAAGTGATTGTGCCTTAAATCATGTATATACCAGATGAATGCCTAAAATTAGTTAGAACAAATCTGGGCCATTACAGGTTCCATGAATTCAACAAATGCCGACACTCAAGGACAAGTTACCTACAGTCAGACACAAGAGAAACATGTCTGGCTCTGGAAACTGAGACACAAAATATCTTTCCCAGGGAGATTGAATCACACAGCTTTTCCTCTGTGATACAGATGCAACACAAAGCAATAACCCATGTATCTCAGTTAAGACTAGCGGACACATACTATAGAATTTACACCAACTATTTCACCAGTGATTGGACTGTGGTACTCATTTTTTGTGCTGATCACAGAAAGACAACAGATAGCTCCTAGGATGTGAAAACACCAAAAAAAAAAAAAAAATCCCAAGTGTCCTGTGTGTCCTCATTTTGGAGAATGAGTTTAGGCATCTAAACAAATGATTGCAAACAAGGTCTGAATTGCCATGACTGAAGAAATAGCAGACTATGAGAAACCATCTCTGAATGAAAGGCACCAGGGTTATTCTTGCAAAATGAAGAGAGTGTTCAAAACTTGTTAGAAGTATAAAGGAATAGTGGCATCTAACTGTACTAGTTGCAGGGTCCAGGACCAGTTTATTACTATGTGGGTATAACCAAAACTGTGTATTCTACATCCTCTGTGTAATTTCGGATGGACTGTTAATGATGGATCATTTGCAGCAGCTGCCTAGGGCACAGCTAATGACTCAGCTGTGATAACTCCCCTGTGGGGAGGAATTAGCACCTTCACACCCAGCCTGAGGGGTCACCTCTGTTAATGGATTGTACTGGACTGGCATAATAGGCAGCTGCAACACCTAGACCATCAAAGACTCCGAAAACATCCCACGACTCACAGAGTTAAATCGCCCACTGTGAAACTCCCTGGCCTGGAGGAGGTACTGGACACTCCCACCTGAACTTGAGCATATATAATCTTTGGGGTTTGGAACTTCTGGTACCACTCGTCAGATCGAGAGGAGGACCATAACTCCAATAGGACTGCCACTGCCACTCTCAACAAATCTGCAATCGTTATCTCAAGAGAACTCAAATTTCACTGAGGATCCAACTGTTGTCAGGACCAACAGGTTTTCCTTTCCTTTTACTTTGTACCCAGGGATGTCACATGGTGCTCAGCAGAGGGGCCAATGAACACTGTTCTGTTCTTGTCCTGACAGTGGGGTTATACATCTGGTTTTGTGAGTTAAAAACAGTTTTTCTCTGTATCATTGCATCTACTGTAATTTATTTCTAGTAAATTGTAACTCTGACTTATGTCTCTAAAGTTGGGTTCATTTCTCCTGCTGGTTTACTTCTAAACCAGCACACTAAATCCTTCCAATGCTAAGTACTCCAAAGTTTTTTCTAATTAGTGGAGAGAAATTAATATCACCAGACTCAGCTCGGACAACTGCTTAAGAAGGGAGTAAGACAGGTTGGGTGGACTTTGGCTTCCTCAGAGTCAGACAGATAAGTTTCTCCCAGGTATCTAACTTAAATGACTAAGGTTCAGTGAAATTATTCATAACCTTTTAGGATCAAAAAGACTTCTTACAAATCCTTATCATACTTAGAAAGAAACAATCTGTCCTCCATCAGCTGCAGACAAAACTAAGAAAAAAATCAACTGATCTTCTCTCCTATGCAGCTGAGGACAACTCATCAACTCTTACAGTCGAATTTACCTGACTGCATGAGGATACCTTCTCCAAAGTTATCCACTTCTAACTCTCTGTGTAACCATTTTAGAAATGTGCACTTCAAGGTACAAGTTATCTCACTCTGAATTAATACAGCACAGGCAGTAAGATCAACACTGTTACTTGGTACTGCATGGGGGAAGATAAGTGAACGCAAAGGAGCTGACTTTCTTACCAAAAGTAGGCAAACTTATTTGTTCCAAGTCAGACTGCACGTGCAATGACCCTCTCTGCATTTGAGGGGCACAGAGGATAGAGTATGTTCAGCCATCTGCTTTCAAGGGAAAGGCTCTCCCAAAATGATGATGTCATAAAGATTTCTCTGGCATTACAAAGTGGGCTTAATCTGAGCACAGCCAGCAGCATAGACTCAGTTTACAGGTGCTTTACATTGTAGAAGTGGTAATGGTGGTCCAAATTCACCAGTGAATATGACCCAATACCTCTTTTGTCTTGGTAACACAACAGAATAAACTTAAAAATATATAAAATTAATAAAATAAATAAATGCCTACGCTACCAGCTCAATGTTATTTTAAAAATTGTTATCCCATATCAGTTCTTCACATCTCATAGCCAATCATAGCATCAAATAGTCAAGAACTTGAAGTATAATTTGTGACTTAATTCCTTAAGATTATTTAAAGGTAGCGAAAATTTAATCTTTGCACTGCTACAAATGCTTCTCAAAACAAGAACTACTTAGACTCCAGCTATTTTTTGCTGACAAACATAGCTTTTCATCCCACAGGCATACTTTCACTCCTTTTCTCACTCAGACTTCTGAAGTGTGAAGCGTTTAATGAAGTATTCCATTACTGCACCTGAAAAAGCCAAATTCAAAAGACTTTAGAATTGCTTAGTGACCCCACAACAATAATTTGGGGACTAGCAAACAGTGAGCAAGACACAGACTATCAGAAGCAAAAAACAGAATGACAGCTTCCAGAACAACAGTTTTGAAAAGATCCTCTTTTCCACAGAAAAGACATCCCCAGGGAATAAGCTTTCAAGTGCCCTTAAGTGAACTATTAAAACCTAGGTTTCTTTTTAATTTCTATCCAGTAAAGTATCTGCATACTTCAAAAACAAACCCAGTGATTAGTAAGTACTCTGCTGGGTAACACTAACTGTGCCTGTATTTTTAGCATAAAGCACGGTTCATGCTATTTCTACTACTTTTAGACATTCAGTGCATTACAGACTTTGAACTTACACCATGAGTGTAAGTTCCTTAAAATAAACCTACTGAAATCCTCACGTAAAATTTGATGGTGTCTCTAGCTGTTTAACCACTCAGAAGAATCTGATAATCCCAGCTCAGCAGCTAGCATGAATTAATAAAACATATTATAAAATGGGATGGGTATCTTAACTGAGGCAGGACCCAGCACCACCTCTCTACCAATCTTCAGAGACTTCAGAATTCAGCTTCCTCTTGCAAGTATGACAACCTAAAGTCTATTCTAAGCAAATAATTATGAGCTGCACAATAATCAACCTGCAAAAATGAAATTAAATTCTTAAATAATATGTATATTGTAATTTAATAAGAAGTAGAATTCACATCCAAGAGCTGCAGTAAGAAGGCAAGTGATATCTCTGAAATTAATAAAAAGTGAAGTGTCTGATCTTCTATGCATTTGTTGCCATAAGGGTTTTAAACCAAACACTTCCAATCTTCAAGTGTACTTGCAGAGCAGAAAAGTTACAGTGGTAGGGAGAAATATTCTGTTTGAAATGCCAGTATAATATAAAACCCAAGTTTTCACAAATTAAAAAACGTGAATCCTCAGAAGCTGCACTAGACAATCCATTTGCAAAACCTCTAGGAATTGCGTGGAATTATGCAGCTGTTACAACAGGTTACTTCAAATAAGTTAAATGTAACAGGAAATAACGGCTGTATATGTGTAACTGCACTCCAAGCACTAAGCTTGTACTGCAGCAGCAGATGGCTATACATCCTGACCTCTGAGATGTCACATTCCTCAAAGGGTGCTAAGATGTTGGTAAGAGTTATGGTTGCTCATCATTTTTTACTATCAGAAACATACATAAAAAGAAACCAACACTCCCATGCCACTTCTTTCATTCCTTCTACAAGTTTAGACATTGTATTATTTAAGATGAAAACAACAATCCAATCATCTGTAAGCTTCTGCACATTATCATTTGCTACCTCAAAAGCATTTTACATAGAACTAATCCACATTATATATGAAAAATAAGAAAGCTATATGAGATCTTATTAATCCAGTTCCGAGTACCACAACATAAATCTCTGATCCATCAATGGATAGCAAGTAAACTTAAACGTATTAAATCTATTTTAAAAAATAAAAAAATTCCACATTAGCTTTGGTTTAGCACTGGATCCAGCTCAAGCATATAAGATAAAAGCTTTTGTCTACATAACAGTATTTTCTGTTTGCTTTTCCTGTTAACAGACTATAGCATAAAAGTTCCTTATGACTGCAGTTCTCAACAGCTGATGAAGTGCATTCCTTGCCTTATAAACTCCAAACTAAATGATTTCACTACGAACCCCTGAGAAGTGGAAGAAAATTAGGATAATGGGAACGAACCTGCCTCCTGCATAAGCAACAAGTTGCATATCCAGTTAAAACCTTTTGCCTGGGGCTTCCTTTCTTTTTATAGGTAAAAAGAATACAGCAATGCCAAAATAAGGGTTTTTTCTTGGTATGTTATATATTTGGACATAAACCTTAACTAACATATAACATTGGGATCCTGCACAATAAAGGATAAAATTTCACTGAAAAGATTCTTGGTCTTTGTGGAATCATAAGCAATTGGGGAGAAACTGCAATGGATCTGTTTCACAACATCATTCACAAACAACGTAAGAGCATTCAGCCTGAAACACATTAATAATTTAAGAAGCAAAACAGAGTTTTACTCTTTAAACTACTGCAGCCAACTGCAAAACCTACAGACTTCTGTTGCTTATTCTTCTTAAACATCTGAAGCAGCATTTCTGAATAAGAACTCATCTAAGCCAAACTCTGAATCTAGCCAATATTTCATATTCTACTAGAAAGAAGAGCTTTCTCTCTGGAAGGCTGAACTGGATGAGATATGCTTTGAAGCCCTGCATAAAAGCTGAGCTCTTACAGACTGACTCCTTGTTAAGCCTCTTAACTCCTCAGTTTATCCACCTGCCCGCTTCAGAGCTTTTTACAGAAGTGAAGTTAGCTTCAACCAGGGTGTCAATCATCAACTTATCAATTTCAGAGGGGTTATAACCATCTGCACTAGCTAGGAGGGTTACAAATCACATTTCTCTGCTCACTGGGCTTAATGCTTACATGTACCAACATCTTCAAGTAGTACCAAGAAAATACAGAAGCAGCTCTACGATGCCACTAAGACCCTTAGGTGGCCCTGTTCATTTCAGTTGACCTACAGAAATAAAACAATAGCAAGATTAAAAGCAATCCTCTAATAGAGAACTGCTGTAAATATAACAAATCAGAAAGGTTTCAAACAAAAGGTAACTGAAGAAGAGCAGGAAAAAAGAAGTGATCCAGGTAAGGTGGCAGAGAAAAAGCAACCAAAACAAACAACAAAGAAAGAGTACCTAAATACTGTAATTGCTCGTGGGAAACAGGAACAATTCCAAGCAAAGATCTTATCATAGGAGGTTACATTCAACATTTAACTTTCATCCTCCTTAAAGCTAGCATCCTTAATCCACAGAAACAGGGCTTGTAATAAGCCTAGTTCATTATAAACACAATAAAAGCTTTACCTACTTAGTGGTAGACCAGAGGAACGTAGAGAAGCTTGTCCAAATTCTCACAGTGGTTCACAGAAGAACCACCTACTGGAGACCACCACTGTGCTTACAATAAACCTTAAGGATTTATGCCAAGATGAATTCTCAACTTCCACCATGAAATACTTAAACCAGTCATTTTCATTAGAAAAGAAACAGGCTGGTGAACACAGCAAAGTGAAAAGAAAATACCATCATTCAAGTAATTCTCCAGCCTGAAAGACCAACAAGTCATTGGATTATTTCATCACCTTGGACTGCTTTGGCAGAAGTCCCTCACAGGACTTTTAGCCTTGTTATGAGCTATCCTAATGCTGGGATATTTCAGACAACAAATGAAATCTTTTAGGAAAATCAGGATATAATGTAATTAAAAATATCTATGTGAGTAGGAATAAATGAGAGCAGAATTAATAATCTCAAGAAGAGAACAGAAATTAGTTAAAAGTCAAAAATAGGCTAGCAAAAATTTTACTACTTTTGGCTCACAGCTCTTCTCTCTGTGCGCACTTATTCAGATATGCTGACTTCGCAGACAAAAATCAATTTTACTGCTTTCAATTTCTATGCACACTAGAGTGCCTAAAGAGCAATTGCAACTCAACCAGTTTAATTTTTGGCTAATGCACCATGGACAAAATCACTACGAGAATTCTACCTATAAGCCATTCCAGAAATCACACACTGGTACATTACAAATGTTTTTTGACTACACATTTAGTAGTTCTCAAATACATCACTGTTAACCAGTGACTCAAGGCCAAGCAGAAGAGGCACAATCAGATTTCAAAACATCTCCAAAATGCTCTTACAAGGCATATGGCTAAAAGGGGGAAGCAGCATTCAGTTTACAAGTACAAAGTCTGAAACTTTAGTACCTGAAAAGAAGAATGCCATTCTTAACAAGTCACTTTTAAAATTTGGATAAACTACATGTACATATTTATACATGCATTACTGAGTGCACTGCAAAACAAAACACAGGAAAGTCAGGTTACAGAAAGTTTTTTTTTTACTTTAAAAACCAAATT
This sequence comes from Myiotriccus ornatus, assembly GCA_036023395.1. NCBI lineage: Eukaryota > Metazoa > Chordata > Aves > Passeriformes > Tyrannidae > Myiotriccus > Myiotriccus ornatus. The sequence goes on along the minus strand of JAYRBT010000001.1, from coordinate 68,104,419 downwards.
GTTAGTCTCACAGAAATCTCACACCTGGTACAAAACCAAGAAAGAAATAAATTTGAAACCAACTTCTACAAAGTTAGAGCAAGGATGACAATTTTTTATTATGAATTACTTGTGAAGAACAGGTGCTAAAAGAAAACATTAAGATATATGAGAGTTAATCAAGAGACTAATTGAATTAATTAAAGCAATTTTAGCAAATAATTGCTACATTACAAACACAACTCTGTTGTATCCCTGAACATACTGTTTCCATAATGAGTTTTATTTATGGTATATAACTTCTCAGAAACTTTGTACAGAGCTCACGAAATTCATGAACAAATCACCACGAGCAGAATATATGGATCAGAGCAACTCACTGTCAACATAATTCTGTGACATATGTCACTTCCTATGACTTCTGCACAGACAGCAACTGAACTCGTAACCACAGAGAGATTTAAATCTGACACCTTTATCGTCTATTAAACTTAGATAAATCCTTCTAAGGGAAAAAATAGGTCATGCAGTCCTCTGGCTTGTTTCTACATTCCCATTACAGCCTTGATTTAGTTGTCCATACTCAGATGTGCTTGCCCACCTGAGAGGCCCTTGAGGAGCCCACGATATCATTAAGGGCACAGGACCTATGGAAGGTCTGTATCATGACTAGAAACCAGGCTAAATGGGGCCATCTCAAATGGCACTAGATACCTGTGTGTGGCAATCTAAGTCGAGCTTTCACATCTGATTCGGCTCCACTGCTGGATGCTCAACACCACACAGACGTCACCTTCAGGTGACCAGATGAGGTGAGTGCCAAGCACCCACTGTTGTTAGTGGACGTAAAAGAGAGCTACTGAGTTCATTCTATAGCCAATACCTAGAGCTCATCACCTGAGCAGCTCACCTGATTCCTCTGACTCTATAGACAAAACTCCCATTGATGGTCAAGTACGGACATCCTTCAACCCTAAAGCTAGGTGGGATGATTATCAACATTGGAACCACAGCTTGACCCATGTAACTTAACACAAATAAGCTCACCAAAATATTGCTAGGGCAATAATCACTGTAGCGTCTTTTACAGTCAATACAAAGAGACAGATGCCTTCAGACTCTTGAGTCAAATAAATGACTGATTTAGGTAAGACTCAGCCACAGCTACCTATATCCTCCAAAGCACACAGGAAAGTGTTCAATCCTTCTTAGTGATGGCTGTAGTTAACTTATACAGCCATATGTTCACATAGCCATTAGCTTTATTTCCTTCTCCTGTTGACTTCCTGCACTGTTCATTTTCTTCTACTTTCCTAGTGAGTTATAAACCTTAAGACAACATCTTCCCTTAATCACTTTCTTCAACAATGCTTAGTACAATCTTAATGAGACCCTAAATGGTAAAAAAGTAAGAATAATGCTGTCTGGCATTTATTTAAAACAAAATTCAGCACACCCAGATACAGCTCTACAAGGTCACAGGAACTGAACAGCCATCAGATTGGAGCCGATACAACCCAGAGCCCATTAGAGCAGCACTATCAGTCAAGTTGAGGCTCTTCTTACTCTACTATTTTAAGCAATGGATGCCAAGTTTAAAAAAATTGTTCAGGAGAAGAAATGAGTAAGAAAGGAGGTAAACACCTTCAAAATGATGATCAGAAAAAAATTTTCAAACATTTGTTCGCATTTAGGTACATGTAGAAAAAAAATGCATATCTGCCATTTGTAAAGCTTGCTAAGTTGTGAGAAACACCAAAGGCAAGTGAAACACCAGACCAAAAATGCCAACCTACTATCAAAGAAATTCAAAGAATAAAATTACCTTGCTCCAATCTAAAGCATAGGGAACGTTTTGCAGCCTCTATCTCAGGAGTTGGATGATCCAGAACACGTCTGCACCACTGCAGAGGATTCAATGATTTCTCTTGAGAAGTGTGAGTCTTGGTAGGCAAGACGTACAACCTTAATCAAAACACACAAAAATATCAGCAAGATATGCAACACTTACGTTTGCTTTTTTAAGTTCTTCTCTATTAGCTACTAATCATTTATAGCGTACAAAGTCTTGCAAGAAGATACCTAATTAAGAAAGACTTTCTGGGGTAGAAGAGTTACATTAGTTTTCTTTATTCCCTCCTCAGAAAAGTAGGTGGCAAAATACAAACTCTACAGGTCTGGCATGACAAAACAAAGAACTAGATTTCACATTAAAATCTTCCATCTCATCACTACCCCTGTCTTCATTCCAGCACTGCCCAAAGTTCAAATGCATTAGGTGCTATACACATACAAAAGGTGCTCTCACTTGTCCCTTTTATACTTATCTTTATTGAAGATTAGACAATTTCAATATTTGATTTTATATTTAAATCACAATGTCACTGTTAACTATTTCACACCTTTACCCATCACAATTTAATCACCTTATTATATATATAGTGCTGATAATAATTTTCATACACCGTATGTTCTCCCAAATGAATCAAATGTTGTACAAGTCCTATTTGTAAAGACTAAAAAACATTTACTGAGAAACAATGAAAATCCATTTTCGATATTCAACTCCATCACAAAAAAAAAATATACGCAAGAAAATCTAGTGCATGTGCCTTATTCTCAGACAAGAGCAGACCAATAATCAAATGGCTAGGCAAATCAGAAAGCCAGGTATCAAAGCAGATTTCATGGGGGAATTCTTGAGGCTGAGATCTGGGTTGTTGCTGTCAACCCTGGCAGATTAGCAAGCACAGCAGACTTGATTCACCTGGGAAAGCACAAATCTCCCGGGAAGCAAACTATTCTTGGCTGCTTGAGATAACAGAATGGCTTGGATTTGAGGGGACCTTAAAAATCATCTAGATCCAACTCCCGTGCCATGGGCAGGGACACCTTCCACTAGACCAGACTCCTCAGAGCCCCAACCAATCTGGCCTTGAACACTTCCAGAGATGGGGCATCCACAACGTCATTGGGCAACCTCTTCCACTGCCTCACCATAAGAAATTTCTTCCTAATATCTAATCTTGCAGCTTCCTGGCCTGACCACCTCCAATACATGGGGCTACAGTCAGAGCAGATTCTCAGACAACAGAATACTCTGTAGACTGCAAAGGAATCTGGCCTGCACACAGCGGGGGCAAATAACAAGACCAAGAAATAAACAGGATTTTTTTCCTCAGGGGATACGAGCAGGTAGCAGTAGCCTTTCACCTTTGTGGTTTTGGCTCAAGTGCTACCCAAGTCCCACCAGAGCAAGCACTCTTCAGTGTCTGCTCCATGGGGGTTTTTTGCCTTTGAAGTCAATCAGCACTGTCTACCAAGCTTACAAAGAATAAATATCCTCACTGTGACTGCTCTCTCTCTTGGCAATCCCAGCAGAGATCAACTACTGAATTTCTCTGAAGAGAGGACTCATTTCCCCAGACTTCCTGCGGTGCCTGACCACACATTTAAAAAATGATACTGAGAAAACCAAAAAGCAAAAAGCTTTCAGCTTTGTTGTTAACCTGTAGAAGTGCTTCAAAAGCTAAATATCTAACTGATGATCAGACTTTCCTGTAAAAAGCTCAATGTCAAAAAGTGGTTTGACATCTCTGCAGTTCCACGGGGTTAGTTGTTTTATGTTTTGTTTTGTTTTTTTTCTAACTGCAGATGAAAACAAAACACACACAGACACACAATAAAACCTAAACCCACCAATTTATTTAAGGCCTAGAATTCCTAATTAAATTACCAATCAAAAACTAGGATATGCATTGGGTTTTGGCTTTCCAGATAGCCATTTGCTGACAAACAACTAAAACAACTCACTCTTAGTGGAATACAATTGTTAGCAAATCCCTGTGATAAAATTCTGCCAATGGACATATATGTGTGTGACAAAGGTAAGTTCTGCTGCCCAAAAAGCATTTAAGACTGCTCCCAGGGAACAAATCAAATTGGAAATTTTACTAAGGCACAATGCAACGACTTTCGACCCTTTTCAAATGTAAACAGTGAAAACATTTTAACAAGACACAATGAATGGAATTTGCTACTCCTTAATGCTAAGAAACCTAGGAGTTAGAATCAATGGAAAATCTGATTTAAGTCTGGACTGACAAACTCAAACCAGCCACGCACAGACCAACCATACCCACAATGAAGCAACACTGACAAAAATCCCCATGCCATTTGTAGATGATTTTCAAAAGCAATTTTCAGAAACATGGTATTGCATACAACAAAGCACACACAACCAGGACTCAGAAACATTTATGGCAATAATTTTTGAATCCTTTCTCTTCTACCAAAAATAAGAATGTTTAAACACAGCTGCTTTATACTGAGCTGACATAAACTTTGGTTGGATTCAAAAACTAGTCTCATTAAAAAAAAATTTCATTGAAGCTTTGACAGATACTGATATTTTTATACAGATAATTTACCTATTCTTATTGACACTTCAAAACAATCGAGGATCAATTACATTTAACATAGTTACGTGGCCAAGACAGAATTTCAACACTGTCCCTACAGTGTTCCTCCACGTTGCTTAAACAGGTTTGGAGGCATAGGCCTTATTTATATCTCTTGCTTGTAATTTCCCCTTCTATTTTTTTAAGTGATCGTAACCATTCCTCCAGGTTGATTTTATTTTTTCCTTTATTCATCCGCTAATCGTTTCAGATTAATTTAATTTACTAATTCCCTGCCGTGCCTTTTGGAGCTACGTGGGCGCGTTGAGATACACAACAATTTAGATCAATGTCTAGAAGACAAAAGCCCTCCCAAATCTCTGAAGATGGGAGACAACTAGTAAGAGATTTTAGGATGAGGAGGCAGCGCTGCTCAGATCAAGGCTTTCCCAAAACAAAATTCAGCTGGTTTTAATTCCTTATGTAAAGAGGAGGCTGAAACTAGGCTGAGATCTGAACCATCTACCCCGGAGCGGAAAACGAGCACTGTTACCCCGAGCCGAGGGGTGAAGCCCCGAGCCGAGCCACGTCCCGTACACGCACCCCTTCCCTGGGCAGGGCCGACCGCACCGATGGCAACGTTTAGAAGGGGGAGGAGGGGGGAAGCTGATTTCAGTCTAAGCAGGGAGATCAAGTGGATTTGGGGGCTAATGCTAAGCAGAGCCGGGAGACCGCCGCGGGAGGCCCGGCCGGGGAGCGACCGACACGCGTGTCTGGGGGGCACGGCCGGGCGGGAGCGGGGCAGGGCAGGGCCGAGCCGCATGTACCAGGTGTCCTCGTCCTCTCCGCAGCCGTCCTCCAACTCCAGCACCGCCACCTCGTCCAGCACCGTGGCCGCCGCCCCCGGACCGCCGCCGCCTTCCTGCCCGCTGCCGGCGGCGGGGAGGCCGGGCGAAGGCTTGAAGTAGGCGAGGGGCTCCGGCGGACACAGCAGGGTGGGCACCGGGCTAGGCATGCACGGCGCGGCCGGGGCGGGGGGACTGGAGGAGCGCAGCCCGCCGGGGGCCGGCGGCGGGGCCAGCAGCAGGTGCGGGCTGGGCGGGCTGCTGGCCACGGCGGCGGCGGCGGCGCGGCTCCGGAGCTGCTCGTTCTGCTTCTCCAGCTTCCGCACCAGCTCCTGCAGCTTCTTCACCTCCAGCTCGGCGCTCACGCCGGGGCCGGCGCCGCTCCCTTTCACCTCCGCCATCATCGCCGGCTTCAACAAGGCAGCCTCCATCCTGCCGGCCCGCTGCCGCCGCTGCCGCCGGCACCTGCTCCGCCGCGCCGCCGGAGGGCAGCGCCCGGCCCCCGGGGGAGGCGGGAGCGCCGCTCGCAGCGCTGGGGGCCCAGCCGGCCCTGCGGTGCGGTGCTATGCTGCCCGCCCCGCTCCGCCGCCGCTCCTGCGCCTCCCGTTAACGGCGGCGAGGGCGCGGGCGGGATCCCCTCCCACGCCGGCAGCCGGAGCGCCGCGCACACGCACTCGGCAGGAACAAAGAGCCGCCCGCCGCCCCCGCCATCCAGCCGTGGGAAAGGCGGCGGGAGCCACCTCCGCGGGCAGCCCCGGCTCTCTCAACAAAAAGTGCCTTCCCCCCAGCGCTCCGCACCGCACCCCGCCCCGCCCGCGGGCGGGAGCTGGCCCCAAGCGCCGCGCCTCTCGAGAGCCGTGTAATTAGAGCCTGGTGGTGTCAGGGTGGTAATTAGGCAGATTGGGAGTGTGAGGGGAATGGGAATCACGAGTAGACGCTTTGTTGGGCTTGAAAGGAGCTAATTCAGCCAAAACCCGTGGGCTTGAAACGTGCTGATTCTGGGAGGTTTGGTTCAGAGCGAGGAAAGCGACGTATTTTTGAAGTTGCATTGCTGGTGAAGCAAGAAGACGGAACCAAGCACTGCAGAAACTGCGTTAACTATGCAATTGTTGATGTATAGGAGAACACCTGAGGGGAAAGATGTCCTTGCATTGAAGCGTCTTCCTTTAACACAGTCTAGATACATAGGTGGACTTGTAACCTGCAAATCTTTGTAAAAGAGATGAATACCATTCACTCATGGTCCCTGCCCAGGGAAGTGGTTGAGTCACCATCCTGGAAGTATTTAAAAGATGTGTAGATGTGGCACTTAGGAACATGGTTTAGTGGGGACTTGGCAATGCTGGGTTAACAGAGTCGATGATTTTAGAGGTCTTTTCTAAATGATTCTGTGATTCTAAGTGTGTAAGTTGCTTGCTTCCCACTAATAATAGCTATTACTCAGTCACTACCCAATTCTTGAGTATCAGCTTTAGGCAGAGCAGTAGCCTTATCATCCACTGTTGCCTTCACCGTGCTT
>JAYRBT010000001.1:68077608-68096195 GCA_036023395.1 Myiotriccus ornatus | reverse complement strand
AGAATGGAGGAATCCATTCAGAATGGAGGAATCACTTTTTTTCTTTGAACCAAGCAGATCATTAAGTGGACCAACAAAAAAAAACAGGAAATGGATATCTGATGTTTTCAGTTGTCAGAACACGAATATGACAGTATGGTCTGGATATTGCGTAATTAAAAAAATTTTGATGCAGACGTCAGTTTAGAGATGCACCAGGAGACACGTTTGAAGACACACTAGAGTATGTATCACTGTGACATAGAATCTGAAGAGTCACCATGAGAATGCTTGTCCTCAGTTGTGAGTACAAGTAGTTGCAGATTTTCAAATGCCATCTACTGTTTGTGCCACCTGTGCAAATGTTCCATGCAGACACTTGTTTCAGAACTGACTTCCCAAAGAGAGAAAGCTTAGGACTAAGCATGCCTTAGCATGGGTACAAGAGCTTTTCCAGGCAGTTCAGGTGAACTGATCATAGGCAGGACCAGTGTTATTACATCTGGTCCCCATGAAAATGGGCCAGGAGATTGGCTCTTCCTTTACTGGACTGCTTTAAGCCTGATTTCCGTCCAGCAGTATGGGTAGGAAGCAACTTAAACTTGTGCGTGCTTCAACTGCCATGCTCACAGCCAGTGTGGGAAACCCCCTTTTTTTCCAGGCATTAACTGGACAGGTGGGTCTAGTAAAAGATAGAAATGCATTTAACCATGTTGTACTTGTTGCTCTATTTTAAGTGTACTAACATATAATTCCACTAATACTGTAGCTTCAAATAGAGGTCCTGGCAGGTAAAATATGTGTTGATAAACACACTGTCTCATGGTGTTCATGCTGGTCTGCCTGTCTTCTGCAAAGATGATTTGAACACCTTAGTCATTAAAATATTTAACCTAAGTTTTGGGGTTTTCAAACACAAATTATTCTCCTCCCAATATTGACATAATTGACATTCTCCTCCCAATATGGACAATAAATTGTCAATGAGCTCCATTCAGTATCCCAGCAGTAGGTGATGAGTTTGATCAACCCAGAACTTCATCAGCACTTTACAAAGCAAGTCAAAGACTTGATGGTTCCATTCCTTTTTTAAGGCTTTGATAAAATGTGTCTAACACCAAAGCCAAACATGATAATGTGCCCATGAAACCTGGTATTCCTGGACTGGAAAAATTATATGCCTTAAATCTACTACAGGATGCTACTTACCCAGTGTCCAATAGTGAGAATTTCTGAACCAGTATAGTTACTAATAGGCTGCCAATGGAGAGAACAAAGAACCAGGAAGTCCACAAATCCCATCTGCTCTTTTCTGATAATAAGCCTGTTGCTTTATATTGCAATAGCTGCAGGCTGGACCTGCCTTTCAGGCAAGCCAGTAAAGAATTAATTGCAGTAATCCAGTCTGGGTTATACAAAAGATGTGTAACAATAAGGTCAGAGCATGGACAGTAAACTCCAAGTCTGGTAAGATTATTTTAAAGTGCAGTTTCAGTTTGAAAAATGACTGTGAAAGTAGTTTTATAAAAATAGAGCAACTACCATGCCAGCAGAAGTCATCTAATCGAGTATTCTGCCTTTGGCAAAGGCTGATAGTAGCTTTGTAAATAAAACATCTCAGAAACAAGAAAAATATTGAGATATTTTCTCCATCTTTCAGAATTCGTCAAATCAGGACATCTGGATAATTTATTTTCTAAAGCCACTGATGTATAATAATATTCCATTTACTGAGCCCCATTTTTAAACCATTTAAACATTAGGGCTCTACAACACCCTGTGGCAATTAAAGCTGCAATTTAATAATGTATTGTTATAAAAACTGCTTCTTATTATCTACTTTAAATCTGCTGCCTAGTAATTTAATTGGGTGCCCCTTATTCTGGCTTTCTGAGAAAGACAGAATGATTAATCATTCTCTATTCAGGTTTTCTTTGTCATTCATGACTATATAAAACTCAGTTAGTTCTCTTCCCAGCTGACAAGCCCTAATTTATACAGCCTTGCTCCCACAGAAGTCAGGCTGAACCTCACATTGTTTCCTGTCTCCACAATGAAAACTGAATTTTCTAACCCGTTTTCTTTCTATTCTTATTCCATGTTTTCTTATGTCATGATAGCTTGGGAAAAGACTGTGAAAAAATTCTTGCAAATCCAGGTGTACTCGGTTAAAGAAATTGTCTTAACTGAAAGCATATTGGCTTCTTCAGAAACACTCATATATTCATGAGCATGCTCTGATTTAAAAAATCTGTGTGGACTCTCTTCCAATATATCATACATATCCAGATGCCTCTGTGTGCTGTTATTTATTATAATTTGTACAAATTGGCTTGATGAAAAATCAGACTAACTGAAATGTAGTTCCCCAGACCAGTTTTCGTGTATTTTTCAAGTCTGATGTCCCAGCTGATGCTTCCAATTTGCTGGACACCAAGCCTGCTTTCAATGGTAGGGTAAATGTTTGTGAGAAATTCAGTGATGTCCCGCTTGGGCTTCCTAGAGTTTTTACATAGATACTACCTAGACCTAGCAATTTGTTATTGTTAAATTTATACATTTGCTTTGCAATGTTTGAGCAATTAAACATTTTCTTGGGGTTACAGCATGGATTCTTCATTCTCAACATCTCTTGCAAGCATTTTGACTTCCTAGCTGTTGCTAATTTCATGCTAATTGACTTTCTCTTTTTTATACTGTTTCCTTTTCTGAACTACCATGATTCCTTATGGCTTTTTCCTTATTTAATTAATATTAAATTGAAGTACATTGTACTCAGTATCAGAGTGGAATTACTATAGAATCAAATCCAAAATTGCATCATTTTGGTGAGCCCAAATTGCTCCAGAAAATCAGTGGCTTTGGTATCGAGAGGCACTGTGTGGGCATTAAGTTTAGGGTCTGCTAGTTTGTAAAGCCATCTAGACAGAATTATACATGACTGCTTTAATTCAGTGGATTGTTATTTTACTTTAACTAATCAGTTCCATATCAAATCACTCTGACTTTCAAATGCTTTAGACCATCCCTTCCCCTTCCCTTGCCTCACTTCCTCTCCCATCTTCCCCTCCTTTTTAAACAGTCCTGATGATCTCTGCATTAAAAGGCAGAAAGCAGAATTCTCAAAGCATGTGCCCTCCTCTGACTGGGTATCTGGGATGTCTCTCGCTAGAGTGGAAGAGACGGAAAAAATACTGTTCATTCTCAGCTTTCCTTCTTCAGCTTTCCACAGATATCATTCATGTAAAAATTGGTGTGCTTGCTCCCACTGAGAATTTTGCTGTGAGAAAACTGCTGTTTTGCTACAAAAGGCTTTACTGTTACTTTGGTAAATGGATAAAATCAATGTTTGGTTTTAAAAACAGGTAAAACTAGTGTTCAAATACATTAGCAGTCATATACTTCCCAAATATTGTTTAAATATTTGTCTGTTTAAAATTAGAATGCTACAAATATGGTTAGCAGGATTCTCATTCTTAATTCCAAGGTTTGAACTACTTACAGGGATAATATAATTCAAAGTTCCATGGATAGAAATTCCCTCGAGGAACCAGAAAATATGAAGACAGACCAATGTTTTCTGGAATACTCATCTTATAGTCAAGTTTGACTATTAATTTCAATGGCACCATTATTTACAGCGACACTAGTACATTTAAAACTCCTTAATTTGCTTATTTTCATAATGCTTTCATCTTTTTCTGGATATTTCCTCACTTTTCTGCTTCTTTTAGTATTTGAACATCTGGGAAAATAGCTTGAATGCCAGAAAAAGTTTACCTTTTTATTCCAGAAATTATGTCTTTTTTTTTTTTTTTTCCCTGAGTAGGTAGTTTTAAAATGTTGGCTGCCCATTATTTTGACTGCAATAGCTGTCTAAGTTCCCTAAACAGATGTCTGATGATTGCACAGCAATGCCTAGACTCAGACAAGTGCTTTTGGAATGATTATATTCAGATATTGATTCTAACAGGACAAAACCAGTCAGTTTTAAGTCTTGGCACAGGCTACAAGACTGTAGCTGTCAATTTATAACTGACACAGTTATAAAAACCCCACGAAAAACAGTACATTGCCAAGCAGCCTGCTTGGAAAGGGAGGTGAAATCTAAATTTTTCTTGGGTCACTTACACAGGTGCAGCAGTACCACCCAGAGGCCACTGCCGTGCTGAGCACTGCTCAAGCAGATCGTTCCTGTCCAAAAGAGCTCAGAGACTGGGAAGACAAAGATACTAAGGCTTAAAAGAGCTCATCATATGAAGACACGCTAGTACTCTCAAATTAAACCTCCCGAAATTCCACCTATCCTACTCCGGCCAAATCTGAGTGACAAGTCCTCTAATGTTGCTAGAACGGAACATGACATTAACAGAAATTAACAGAAACTCATTCACAATGCTTTTAATTACTAATTAGACCACTCAGATGAGATGGTGAAATTCCAGGATTTGGTCTTTGCTCCCAGGGCTATTTGTTTTCTGTTCAGCAGTCGTTCCTGAGGTATTAATAGGCATGTAGGGAATGTGCAGGCATTGTGGCTATCCCGTGGAACAAGGGCCATAAGGATCCACCCTGCACAGGTCAGGGTGCAAAAACATTAATGGAGCATCTTTTTTATTCCTCACAGTGGCCTGTTCCACTACGTTATGCAATTTAGTTAGGTACACTGAGGGAGAAATTGAACTTGGCACTCCCACTTTCTGGGCCAGGTTCAGCTGTTCAGATGGAGAACACCATCTCCATGGTTTTAAAAGCTGGTAGTTACCAAGATTTTTGAGGAGGTCTGATTTTAGCAGAGTGTGCCAAACGCATTTTGAAAATATCTACAGATTCTTCTCCCTGAAATGCAAGGAATGTTTCTAAGTCCTAGTTTTACTGATGCCAGAGATTAGAGCTGAGTTGCTCAGACCAGGCAAAGAAGAAAGCAGGGGAGGAGGCCTTTAAGTCAAAGAAGGAAACACCTCATCAGTTCAACTCAGTTGTTTTTCTATTAAGCAGCTAAACAGAGCTATTTTAGTCAACAATTTCAGACTTTGGCACATGAAACCCACCTAAGTATTAAGTCTCTGTATCGAATGAAGGATATTTCTGCTCTTACGCTGCTGTGAAGAAGAACAAGATGTTTTGGTGCAGCAGAAGGAAGAAAAGAAGGCTACATTTCTCCCTCACAGTCTGACATCAACTGAATTGGAAGCTAAAACCATGTCCTGGTGTAACAGAGTAGTTACAATGAGCAATATGCAAGTATGATTAGAAAGCAAAACCAAGGAAGAAAGTGGATACTTTTCACTGTAAACAACAGGATTATGTTAAACTACCAAGGAAGGCAAGCAGAGTAGCAGAGTTCTGACCATGTATGTTCTGAGTAAATAAACTGAACACATTAAGCTATTCCAACACTCCTATACGAAGGAGAAAGGGATAGAGGTGACCTACTGAATAAATGCAAGGCCCCCTTGATGTTGTCTAGTTTTTTAAAAGCCTAGCTAAGGAGGCTCTATGAAGTAATGGAAAGCATGTTTTGTCAAACTCACAGGGATTTTTATTTCAAGAGGAAGAGGATGAGAGGGCAGTGTTACAGATGTTTGTCACCTTGTGTCAGGCACTGCTACATGGGGATGCAGAGGCTGAGCATTCTGTAAGAACCTATGCAGGATACAACAGAATATATCAACACAGTAAAACTGTTCTTATGACATTCCTTGTTCTTGTAAATATCAGTAGCTTTGAAGCAATCTACACATTTAAATGCATCAATATGCATTACATGCATTATTTCACTTCTTTCCTCTTATTGCTTGATTCCCCCAGTGTAGAGATATACCCCCAGCTTTGTAAAATAAAGTATCCATTACACACTGAAAAAATGAGCCTGATGAATCAAAAAACCCCACATAATTTAGTACATCTCTCAATACAGCTTTTCAGCCTAATTTGAGGCATTGAAGATAACACGTTCATTAAAACATCTGCCAGCAAACTGTTCATTTGGATTGTTTCATGGAAGCACTAGTCAAAGGGAAATTAAACACCACATGCTAATGATATGCAAAACGGACAAAAAAAATTTAAGTTTTAATACACTGATATTGAGATGTTAATATGATTTTTCTTAATGAGTACTGCTATGCCAGCTTTTATGTGGTAAATCACAAACCTGGTGTTTCTTTTCAGGAAACTTATACAACATATAATAAAAAATAACAAAAAAACCCCCACATGACAAAATTGCCAGAGCTGTTCAGCAAGGATGACTTAATGAGCACAGAATTATTATTTATTGTTTCTTATTGCTACTTCTCTGTCAGTAAGCATTTAGATAGCAGATATTTTGATTCAGAGCTTGCTCCTGGTCTCTAGTGGACTGAAATAAAATCTCTCATCCCCTCAAACACTAGGAAGTCTTAGATTCAGTTGTGCTGGCCCAAATGAACATCTAACATCTTCCATTGTAACCAGGCTTCAGCAATAACTGTTGGTCTCCAAACAGGACCAAATGTGTGATGTTAGAATTCTGCCACTACTTTTCTTACCCGGTTGTGCAAGTCTCATTTTTTTTTCCTGGTGAAGTACAGAGTAACAATAATTTAACGAGGATATGTCATCAGCAAGAGAACACACCAGCAGAAAATTTCTATAGTAACAGGTTTATTAGAGCTACTGCCATTAATTCATAAGAAATTTTCATAAAATTAACAATACAAAATATCTGCTGTTTCTTGGCTCCTTTGCATGTCAGTCTGAAGATCCTTTAAGCCAGACAAGACGGATTGCATCATTATTCAACTGCAGGCCCAGTGGTTTAAATTACACAGACATCCATCCATGCCTCCTGTCTCCAGTATGAAATGTGCAGTCAAGGTGAGAGAGTTTGACTGGGACAGCCATTCACCAGTCTAATATTTATCTATGGCTTTGACACTTCTCATGCTTCTAAGCTCTTGCTCAGGTCCAGCAGCCTCCAAACCCTCTAACTCTGTCATGGCCATATTCAAGAAGTCCTTTTAAGCTGAGGTGTAAAGAAGAAAAAACTGTTCTGAATAACCATAATCTAAAACACCTCATGGCAAACACTAGTAGTCAACACCTTGTATGTCCAGTAAACTACTCAACTATTGATTATTTTAGTCAATATATTATAACAAAGCATGAATTCTTCTTTCAATTTCTATACTTTTATACACATACACTGTCCAAAAGGAAAAAAAATGCTTTCATTGTAGTCTCAAAGGAGTTTATCTGGCCTAATGTAGATATCTAGAAATCTTAACTGTTCATTCCAGGTTTCTTTGCAAACCATGGAAAGTAAGACATATATTCAAAACATGGTTAACACCACAGTAAAATAGCCGTTTGCAATCTGACCAATTGAATTGCTTCCTAAAAATATCTACTTCTCTATGTAAGACAGAATAGATCAAGTAACTGAGAAATAGATGTCTACACTGTATATAAATTTAAGCAAGATAAATCCATTCAAATTGTTTAGGTGGTTTAATAAAGTAGGAAAGATAAATACAACAACATAATATCATGCAAAGTATGTATTTCATTATTTCATGGCAACTATTAAGTGTGCACCTCTTAAAAAAATGGTAATACAATAGTTATCAGAATTATAAACATGGAGTGGAATACTTCTACTTAAACCCCTGTAACTATTTTTGTCTAGAATCCTTCAGCAGTAATAGAGGTGCATTTTCCAAAGATGATTTGTTCTGTCTCAAAATTACCATTTAAGTTACTTGGGAAGAACCTTCCTCTGGAGAATGATGTCTCTTCTCAAAGGCATAGCATGAACCCCCTTCCCTCTGTATGAAAACAGTAGTTTAAACCAAATAGTTGACCTCTAAATGGCTAATCTTTGATGAGATGAATCCCATTCATGCTATATTAAGCCAAAAGATCTTTATATTGGAAATGCGTTTTCACAAAAGAGAATACAACCCCTTCATAACAACTGTGTATGTATGTTCTGACATTCAGAAAATTTCAATAAATTATCATTGGTTTTACATAGACTTTAGCAGTTTCACAGATCTGATGAATATACTGAACAATATCTTGGTTTGCTTCCTGCAGTATATGTATGAAAGGGCATCTAAATTCCAAATAAATTAATTCCTTTGGTAAACATGCAGTAGGAATTCATTTAGAAAATTTGTTCCTCCCAATACAAATGAATTATTTTCCACAGTGCTTTGAATTAACAGGCCAATACACTTAATTAAACAATAGTGGAATTTCTTTATCCTGAGTTCTGTATGTCAGAATCAGTAGATCCATTTTTCTGCAAGAGAGAAAATAGTGGTCAGAAATGCCAAGCAAAGAAGTATATTGTAATTTTTTTCTTTTTTTTCGAACATCTACTGAAGTCTGACTGTCATATCTTGTAAATTGATTAAATGGGACATGTGAATTTATAATGCTTAATATGCAGAATCTTGGTATGTCTTTTTACCATTTTGTAACTATTGCAATATCTTATTAATTTTCTAATCTGATTAATTGCAAAATTCACTCTTCCTGTCAAATTTTGCCATGGCATAACGCAAAGTATTTTAACCAAACAAATTTTTAATATAACGTTAGTTAACATGATTTTATCTAAGAATGATGTGGTTGATAACCAGCTTATCAGATAATTTCTTCTCCATGTCTATTTGTCTTAATTTGGTACAGAGGTACTAGGTGCTGATTTATATGAAATAATAAATGCTGTGAAGAGACAAGTTTTAAAATCTAGCAACTTCTAGAAAAGTTAATAGAACAAAATGTTCATTTGTCACTGCCTTGCACATTTGTTTACTCACTATGCTCCTCACAAAGTTAAGAATGGCAATCACAGTAAAATATTTTCATTATGACTTAATAGATTTTTTATCTTCTTTCTCATGGTCACAATAGCTCCTCTAGGTGAAAGTATGTCTGGACCCTGGCTTAGTCATTTCAGTAGATAAACCTGATTCTCAGATGACCTTGCAATTTATTCTTCTCACTTCCAGGGCAAGATGCCATTGCCTCACTCTAGGTGTTTTCACTGACTATACAGGTAGGACTCTACAGGTTACAGTGAGACTTAAGAGATCTCCCTCACAGATACAGAATAATTTTGTCTAGACCAGGGGATTGGATATCATCCTAAACTTACTGAATTAGATAGTTTGAAAAGGTTTAAGTACACAGAAGTGAGCAAAAACAACAGCTGTGTTGTATGTTCAAGTTGTTTGAATGAAGTTTTGTTTTCCTTATGTTCAGTGCCATCTTGTACCTTACCTTTAACTTTGGAATAGCAAGGCTCACAATGCACAGTTTGTCTGTAAATCCAAATGCTGTCTCCTGCTTTTAAATCTTCCAGGGGTCTCTTACATACTTCACACTTCAACACACAAATCAAAAGAAAGAAGAAAAATTAAGATGAAACCCTTCTCTAATACTCATTCTCAGCATGCTGTACTTTAGGAAGCAGGCAACCCCAGACCAGAATACAGGTTATTAGTACTGCAATATCATCAAATCTGAACTCTGAAAGAGTAGTTTTAATGAACAGAAAGTTAAACATCTGAATATCTCACCTTTAAACATCTGATAATCACTGTCTCAACTGGTTCCCTAGGTACTTATTATACTCAACCACCCTGTACTTCCCCAAGACATTTCCAAAAGGTCCTTTCTCTGTCTTAGCTTAGAGGTTTATCCTAAAATAAGATGATTCACCATTTTGAGATCCTTTTCTTTCTTCACTGATTAAAGAAGCATGATCACACCTAATCATGCAACTCAGACTAGATGTTAAAGAAACTAAGCCTGCTTATTTCAAAATATTTTATGACCCTTAACGTTTAACTATGTCTCCAATTGCAGAATCTGGAAACTGCTTTCACAAATGTCTAAAAGAAGCTAATTTTTGAGATAAGGAAGCATTTTCCGTGTTTCACATACGAAAATACACAGATACACACAGAAGCTTCCCAATATCACAAGGAAAGCTTACAGTGGATCAAGGAGCATGGTAATTTGATATATAAACTAGAATCTTGATACCCAGATAATTTTAACTATTTATTTATTTGTTTGTTTTAATCTAATAAGAGAACAGTAAATTCTGGTTTCTTTGAATATTTTACGCTCTGATAAATGAAAATCAGCACTAGCATGAAGGTGCTATTAAAACAATCTGATTCTTCACTTTTTTATGTTTCTTTGTTTAAATCAACAAAAGGATGGGCATGGCTTCATGATCTTTTAATCTCCAAGATTAGCTAGAATTTTTATACAGAGAACCCCACTACAATTTGGATTATTTACTCACTGAACTTTTGGTATATAGCTTTGCAAGGAAATTAAGATGTTATACTGCTGTCAGCTACATGCAAATCTCTAATGGATACAGGGTATTTGTAAGGAGCTAAATGAATATTAATGATGAAAAATTGCACTGTTTAGCTAAATACATAACTACAAGCATGAGGCACAGACCTACATCGGTTGTTTAATTTTTTTGCCAATGCTTTCATAAGTGTGTAGTTACACAAAAGCTGAATTTTGCTGTCAAGACAGGTCCCAAATGGAGAATAGGTAGCAAAATAATATAATTTATTAAAAAATCATAAATATTTAACAGATAATTTAGCCAATACAATCTTGTTAATACTCTTAACTGCATGAAAAGCCCATTCCTCCCAGTGTGGGTTGATCCATCTAGAAAGAATGGAAGCAAACCAGAGCTTATATTTACCTGCAATAATAGTATTACATAGTGGTTTTCCATGAAGAAATTGCATTTCTGGTGCTCAAAAAGCTCGGAAAGTCAATATGAGACAAAAAGCACATGCAGCTTCATACATGTTAAGTGCAGCCTTACTGCTGTATTCTGCTTTTTGTTGATTTTCCATGCAGTAAATAGATAAAAGAACTGCTGTCAGAAGCAGTAGGCAAAGCTATGCAGGAGTGGGCAAAAAAATAAGCTATTCTAATGCAGTGATTTTGCAGAGTATTGTTTGTGAGAACAGCAAACTCTGTGTGTAGATGTAAGCAGAAATAAGACAAATGAGGCAGAAAGAAAACAGACTATAGGACTGAGCACTGGCAGGAATATCCTGAGAAAAGTTTAAGAGCTACTTTTCAGCTGAGGCTTAGGTTTTGGAATGACAAGCAAAAAAATTTTCTTCCGTTCTTTCATTTTTAATGGAAACAGGGAAAAAATACCTCGTTTTTAATAATTAAGACTGTTTTAGATGTCACTAAATCAAGAACATCAAAACCTCATAAAAAGAGAAATTGAACAAAATTTTATAATACAAAGAGAGTGTAAGTTGAATATAATTCACTGTATCAGACTGTAAGAGTGTATAAGTGAAGGCTTCTAAATGTGTGGGACATTCAGGATACATTCAGTTGCATCCTTTATCCTCCTTATTGTTGCAAAAGAGGAGAGGCAGGGAGGAGAGTAGAGCTAGGAGAGAGAGAAATGGAAAGAAAGAGGAAGGGAGTGTGTAGAGCAGAGAGAGAAACAGAGAGATAGTATTTCCTACATTAATCTCCTCCGGTTGGAAGCCTTCGTATTCTTCAAGGTAGAGAAGGCCTAAGGCCTAAATAGTCTTATTATATGTGTAGTATAATGCAGGTATTACATTCAAATTATATTTCTTAGTATCGGGTGAAATCTTCTTACCTTGAAGCAAGTCGAATGACAGCAAATTTGCAAGGCATCTAAGATCATTTTGGCATCTATGCCCAAGGGCTTCCTGCAGTATGTACATATATCTTTTCCAATTATACTCCTGTGTATGTAATACAACATCAGCTGTCAGAAAAAGAGCTGCCATTGAAATCTCAAGCAGAAAATTGATAAGCTTAGTACACTGCATGGGAAAGACATTTGTATACTGTACAATGGCAATAAATGGAAAAACGTCATGTGTGTATTCCCTCCATTCTAGTTGACAAGTGTAATATACATGCTCCTGTGATGGGTAAATTGCTGAACGTAGTTGTCAAATAGCAAAAATACCTTCATAGGAAGAATGGTCTTCTCTGGTGAACTGAATTAAGCTGCTGAATGTCTGGGAGCATGTATAGTAATTAGGGATGGAGTGGAGGACAAGAATTTTAACATTTTAATCACAAAAGTAAATTGGTAGTTGAATTGAAACTGCCATAATTTGATCAGTCTGGTATAGAATTCTCTGTGTTGCTGAAATGTCTGAAAACTTTTTTGATTTTCTGTATGTCAGACAGAATTTATACCTTCATGGCAATTATAGTGAACACACATATAGAACAGTCTATCTGGTATTTATGACAATAGTACTTTTAAAGATTTTCTCAGCTCTTGTTGCATTCTTATGTGACACCAGTCTGTATTTAAATATAATTGTTGTTGGGTTTGCATTACAAAATCAACTGGTCTTGCTCCTTTCCACTCAGTGACAAGCCATCGTACTAATATTTAATCATTCCCAGAGTTCCTAATACTTATGTTGGAAAGGATACAAGTCCTTCTGATTGGGTAATTCCAAGTAATGGGACTGTTCGAATTATCCTTTAACTATTTTTTCCCCGTAAGGTGAGATATTACTGATGGAGCAACTATGCTTTGTATATTTGGGAATATCTCAATTGTTGTGAAAACATAGTTTTTAACAGCCTTGTCATGTGAACCGATTCCTCCACATCTGGTCATAAAGTTGGTCATTACAGAAATCACACTCACAAAGGAAGGACATTTTGCAGAGTAAGCAGCTGCCTGAGATAGAAACTCGAGACTCAGAAAGCCAACCCCATCACTTAAAGCACTGGCTATTGTTTCTATAGATATTTTAAAATGTCAGCTGTGACAAGCCTGACATAATATTAGGCTGCTGAACTGTGGTAATGGTTTGATGGCAAGATCCCACTGAAAGAGAGCTCTGTATGAAAAGCTGTCTAACGAGCCTAATGGTGACTTTCGCTGCTCTCTTTTGTCTGAACACTTGAATGCTTATGCAAATGTTTGTGTCCTTTGGTACTCTACAATGTTATTAGTGTGTACATACCGATCAGAAGTGGAGTAAACAGTTTTAATAGTATTTCCAGTTATATTTTCTTCATAGGCACCAAATGATGATTTGCTGTGAAGCAGAGAGTGCATAGCAATCACTAAACAGTACTTTATATTTTTAAAGGTTTCACTACACTGATGATAATATGCAAATTAAACTAAAGTAACATGCTTGTGAAAAAAAACCATCATAGTTGGTGATGAGTTCTTTTCTGCACCTTCACAACCATAAAGAATAATAATATCAAATTAAAAAAAACCTAAATTAGAAATATAGTGTCCTTAGACTGTGTTTTATTGTTGAATAATTCTTCAGCATTTCAAAATTAAATCCACACAAGCTCATTGAGCAAAGTTATATAATGTTATTGGGTTTGCCTGTGCTGATATTCCAGTCTGAATTATACATGTCAGGAAATGCTTCTTTTGCTTGTCCTCAGAAGGGTTTCAAACAGCCAAGCAAAATTACAACATGCTCCTAGAATTAGAGTGAAGGTCTTTATAATACAGGCTGTTCAATGTGTGATTTGTGTTCACTACAGTAACTGTACTGTCCCTTGTATCAGAGTAAAAGGAATTAAAAAGTAAAAAGGAATATACTGAACTTAACTGTCAGGGAAGTTAGAGCTTCCTTTTTTAGCAGTCCTACTTCTAAGTTGCTTAAGTGTCAGTTTTGTTTGCACGGAAGGGATGAACACGTATGTGACAGCTGAAGAAGTCCTCTTGCCATACATGTTTTGAACATTTCTGGACTGATTTAATTATCCTATTCTCCAGAAATTCATAAGGCATGTGGTAATTATTACATGTTCCATTTCACTCTTGAATAATGTTTAGCAATGTTACGAACAATTGTTTATAATCATGTGTATTTGCAGAACATGTTCCTTTTTTCAGGCAAAGTATAACAGACTGATAACATGTGTGTGAAAGGTGTTAAGCCCAGATACTCTTTTTTACATAGCTTCATTTTTTAATGTAAATATTTCTTATTTGATTTCTTTGAACACAAGAAATATATTAAAATTGCAGTTACTGATAAGCTTAAATGATAAAGGTTTTATGTATGTTTCATAGAACATAACAATGTTGAAAAACACAAAAATGTATATAACCACAACTTAGGAGAAAAATATAACTGCACTATTGTATAGAAAAAAAATAATGAAGCTAAAGCAAAAATATTTCCAAAGAATCAGTTTCTAACCTTGTCAACTGAAAGTGTGAGGAAACTCAGAACCCTTTTAAATAAATGCATTGCCTGAGAGCTTGACAAGACACTGAGTCACAGCGTAGCCTGAGAGCTGTGTATCTGATCACGTACCTTCTTTCGGTTCATATCACTCACTCCTTTGCTTGCTATGGTGTGACTTGTTTACACAGCAAACTACTCAGCCATAAATACTCTGTAGAATCTATTGCATAAAACCTGAAATAACTTACAAAGACCTTTCATTTAATAAGATTTCATTCATTAAATTAGGATTAGAGGTTCAGATAGAGGGTATAAATTTTGTCAAATGTAAGGTAACATTGCATATTGCAGCACATTCTTTGCCCTGCCACTCTTGTATTCTTCTCTCTATTTTAACTTTCAAAGATAATCAGAATATCACAAATCAGAATCTGTATATGTGCAAAATGCTGCAAAATGCTAATTGAATTTTTTGTTGAATATTCATTCTAGTCTTAAATTGTATGCTGTTTTGCTTTGCCTTTATTCTCAGCCAGTTTATGGGCTTGTCCTTTGAGGCCATGCAGAAGTTTCAGAATACATAAATTTCAATTGTACTCCAACCTCCTAGGTGAGAAAATGAGGGATTAGAGATCCTGCGCCCATTCATACCCACACCAAAGCTCAGGTGTGCATAAGGTTAAGGATGGGGACATTGGCCATAGTTCCCACAAAGTACCAGACTGTGACTACTATTTTCCCTGTCAGTAAGGCTCCATAGAAGATTACTCCTTTCCCTGAAAAGTCATCAGCCTTGACTCAGGCAGTTCAAAACTACTGTACAGCAGTGCAACACCTTACATATAGGGTTATGTCTTTAAACAATCCCACGCACATTAATATTTAAGTAATCCATATAGATGGACGGATTGGTACTGAGGAGAGGTTTCTTCCTAATCCAAAAAGGTCTTTCCTTCAGGAATTATATATTATATATTTGTTGTCATATTTCTTGAAAATACATTTTAACCATGAAGAACAAGATATAATTTCCTTTGTTTAAATTATTTCCTGTTACCAGCAGACCTGGTGTATAGCTAGTTCTCTTGAGTATTGCTACATCATGTTTTTCACTCAGATTTGCAATGTGTGTGCTTGCAGAAGCAGAATCCAGCTAGAGCAAGAGTATTGCAAGATAAATGGTTTTTAAAATAGCTTGTTCCTGGTCAAAAAGTCAGAAAACCTTGTTCCAGTTTCCGTGATTAGATCTGCGATACATGGGTTCAGATTCATCCCATATAGTTTTAGGAACTTAATAAGGCACTCGAGTGAAGAGTTAATACTTTCCTTACACCCTCACAAAGAAGTAAGTTCATAAGAAATAAGAGCACTGTGTGTCTAACACACAGGAAATGCCTTTCCTCTGTTGATTATACAAGAATTCTGGCTTAGCTGCTCTCCTCAATTTCGTGTTTCAGCCATATGTCTAGAGCTACACAGGGTATGTCTTCTGCTCCTCACTCTGTGCACCAGAGCTATGATTTGTGGGCTTCTATGCCTGGGATCCTGGAATAAGATTTGGAAGAGTGCTGGCATGATTCCAAAGACCAATGTGAGGTTTCTAAGCATCCCTGAAATTTCATGCAGAAAAAATTTTTTTTCTTAATTTTTTGCAAGAAATGTCACTTTAGATGCTATGATGCTCAATTCATTGTCCACAGTACCTGGTTTTTCTTTCACTGTCACTGGAGTAGTTTGTTCCTGGGAGATTATTTAGAGCCCTTGGAGGATTCTCATATGATTTCTCAGTTATCCTAAAAAAAAAAAAAAAAGAAACCATACAAAAAGAAAAGAAAGACTTTTTAGAAATCATTTTCTAATTTAAACTTAGAGCCATAAATGCAGAAGCTTGGGCTTGAAAAAGTAGTTAAAGAAATTTATCTTTTTCTCACTGTTGTTAAATAGTTGCTGGTGAAAAATAATGCAATCATTGACCTATAATTTTAAGTCCTCCAGTTTATGCTGATATATTCAGATATATTCATACCAGAAACTTCATCTAACTTTATTGAACTCTAGTTTCCTTGAAGTGCTCACTGAGGTTTTCAACTGTGCAATAATGTCTCAGTGGTTGATAGCACTCCACATTTTCTTGTCAGTATTTTATAATGTATTCTTTGGCTTACTGCATTTCAGTCCCAAATTTTCTTTTTTTTTTTTTTTTTAATGAACAGACATGTAGACTCATTTCAAAAAGCAGGATTATTATTCAAGCAAAAGAAACCTTGTCTCTGCAGATTTCCCTGCCACAGACATGACAGTCAAACAAACAAAAATAAACCTTGTCATATAAATTATAAGATTTAAGGAATAAGTGCTATAATGTTTTTGATGATTTTACAAAGTAGCTCAGACAAAGGCTGCTGTTGTTTGGTTCTGCCAAAGGTTCTGAAACAACTTGATGATTTCAAGCCTTAACTCTGGATGTTTGGGCTGCAGCTTGATTTATTTCAGTGAGCTTGCCAAGGACCGAAGCTCTGCCGAACGACCCTCACTTAGTGCTGTCATGTTTTATATGCATAGCATGCAGCATGAAGCAGCACCCTCTATTGTGACTCCTAACCGGGCATGCCCCTTTTCAGAACTAAAAGAGAAATTAATTCGCCATAGACACTCAGTATATACTTCTCTGGTCAGACTGTCAAAAAGATACCATCAGAATAGTAGCTGAAAACATAATACTAACTTCACTTTAATTGACCAAAATGGATCCTAGCTTCTGCAAATAATGAAACCTAGTAGCAGCGAAACTTTGTCCTAGGAATGCATTTACTTATATTTGAGATGCTAGCAGCTGAGTTCACAAAACAGCTAGATAAGCACAAAAATACTTATGAGGATCTTGTCACCAGTCATTTTCATTCTTTACAAGAGATTATATATCTGAGTTGTTGCTTATTACCAAAATACATGCAGCTTTATTGTTACATTTTGTTATTCTTTCACATTTTAGAAATAATACAGATATCTTACTTATGTGGGGCAAATTTTGCTTTCTTGTATTAGGAGTTCAAATTTCTGGTACCACACTAAACAGCTACAACTGTTGATATTAGCTCTTCAGATTTTAGAGGGAGCTATCAATTCAGTCTCACCGCTTTTTACTTTGGTCATCAGCAGACTTTACTTCAGCGTTATCACCAGGGTCCTCATCTCTGAAAGTGAGAGAGAGACCTCAGAATTAATAGAAATATTTTATTTAATCTAAACATATTAAAGGGGCTGAACTATTTATGTTGAAGAAGAAAAAAACTGTATGCATTTCACAGGGAATATTCCTGACTAAACTGAGTAGTTGTCTGTTCAGGCTTCAGTATTTTTCAGTTTCTTTCTAGTGATGACACAAAAGAATAACAAACAACTCAAAACCATCAAGTTCATTCTAGTTGTGTAGGATAATTCAGGCTGGAATTCAGAGACCTCAGGGGCTCTCTAGTCCAACCTTCTGCTTAAAGCAGGGGTGGCTCTGAGACCAAACCAGGTTGCTCAAGTCTTTGTCAATTAGGTCTTGAAAACCTCCAAGGAGAGAGATGGCATAACCTCCTCAGGCTGCCTGCCCACTGCTGGACAGTCCTCCATATACCCAGTCAGAATCTCTTGTTTCAGTTTATAACCACTATGTCACGTTGCCGTCCCATGCTACGGGTGAAGGTCCTGCCTACACCTGCTAAACTGATTGTGGCTCTATCATTTCAACTTGATAACAGAATTTCATTCAGTACAGGCATCAATACCATGAGCTATGGAAATGGCTTCCAAAATATGTTTCTTGCTTTATTCTTACATGCAGTCCAAATTCCTCTCACGACTGCTGTTATCTAGGATTGTGTACAATCTCTAGGTCTATATGGCACCACATTTATACCAGTAACTCATCAATCACTTACTTGTGTAAAAGCAATTTCATATAATAAATTTTGTTACGCTGTGTCATGTATATAATAATTTTACATTAATAATATTGTATATTAAATGCCCTGCAATTAAACAAAATGTTACCCATTGACAAATTATTTCAGATTAAAAAAGGTCACCCAGGTTCCTATTTGAACACAAATAAAAATGTAATGATTTTTACAGAACAGAACCTATTAATACTAATATCCAATCAACCATCAACATTTTATGAGTTTATAAATGAAAAGCTCGCCTCTTATTTTTCTGATCAGCAGTATTTATTTCAGTAAGATCCTGAAGGTGTTTTTGTCTGAAACAACAAACAAATACAACTGTTAAAATATTCCCCATATCTAGGAAGGAATAAAGTGTCATAAAAGAAGGAAATATATTTATGCACACATTTAAAAGGAAAAAAGTAAATGGATAGTTACA
>JAYRBT010000001.1:68033157-68077508 GCA_036023395.1 Myiotriccus ornatus | reverse complement strand
AAGGAATAAAGTGTCATAAAAGAAGGAAATATATTTATGCACACATTTAAAAGGAAAAAAGTAAATGGATAGTTACAGTTCTGTTCAAAATTTGCAAATACTTATGTTCCTGAACATAATAAGAAAATATGTTTACAATTTTCCCTCAGCAAGGCAAAGTTCGTATAATTAAATAAAAAATATTATCTGCTATATCCGAGAAGATAAAAAGACTCTAATCAGATCAGTGCCATCATTTAAGACTGTTTTTGGCCAGCGAAGACAGTGAAGGAGAAATATGAACTTTCAAAAAATTTAGAATTAATTTACAGGCTCCAAGCAGCTTAATCTGTGTTTGCATCTAAAGATTCACACATATAAGGAAACATTTTTTTTAAATTTCATACAGTTAAATTAGAGACAAGTTTTTCCTCTATATTCTCTACAATTTTAAAATGGTTCCATGAGTTAGAGGATTGAATGACCTATGAAAAGCACTCTTAACTACTGTAAAAAATCCCGTGATTCTCTTTAGGTAAAAAGGGAGCAAAACAAAAGGCCCAGTTAGCTCTATGAAACTTATCACTTGGTCACTTCAATCCATGATAGGCTTATTAATCTTAAAACTTTGGATGCTCCTAAAATTCAGTAGTGTCTCAAAGCCCTGTACTCTATCCTATTAAATTATCTGTGAATTAAAATTTTTAAAAAAAAAAAAGATACTCAACTTACAGTTTAGTGCTAAGTGTACGTATATATATGCATGTGTGTGCCTATATGTAAGATTCTCTAATGTAAAATAGATGATCATGGATTGGCAACATTTGTGTGCTACTACTGTTTACAACATCAGTCTTGAAATTTTCTGCAGAGTATCAGTGTTAGGTGTGACAAATATCACACAGCTCTTACTAGCACAGTACCCTGCCAGTTCCTTCCCTTCCATAGGCTGAAGGGCTGCTTGCAGATGTCAAGAAACAGACTGAACTGATGCACTGTTCAAAAAAGTAGGTTCAAGATGCTCTCTGTGGATCACTGCCCTTGCTGACTGAAATGCTTTGTTACACCTTGTTAGGGCAACCCTTATCATCCGTGAGTTCTAATGGTATTTTGTTTACTGCCCTTCTCTAACTATATCACAGTACTTCATTAACAGTTTAATTGCAGAAGCATATAAGGCATGTATGGAAGCTTGCCATAGATAGTACTTGTTCCCCTGATAATGCACATGCCACTGAATCAATCTGTATTTTTATATTCCTCATTCTGTATAAGTAATGTCACTTATTAAATCTATAAAACATTTTCCAATTTTGCAACATTACCTTTCCTGACATTTTCATAGTTACAAATTACTCACTGCTTTAGGAAAGTAGGGCCTGAGAAACTTTGAAGACTTACTCCTTGTCACTTGTGGTAGAACTTGGATTCACTTTGCTGAGGTCATCGAGGTCTTGGTTCCTTTAGAGACAGAACAAAACCCAGATCGTATCACAATCAGTATAACGAGATATCAAGTAGTCAAACTAAATAATAATTAAAAAACATTATAATTGGCACATCCTTTATGAAAGAAAAAATTAACTGATTAAAAGTCCAAGACATACATCATTTTAGTAATTCAAAGATATTCACTGATACACCCATATGCCCACCATATGCACATAAGCCCACACTCTTCCTGAGGTAGTCAAAAAGTCCATTTGTCTGTTTGGTAGGCTATCTAGACCAGCTCCTTCCCAAGTAAACTTTCCCTTTTCACAAGAAATTTCATGTTTAAAGTGAGGGATGGTGAGATCTAGTTGCATCCACTAATTCTTGAACTTCCACACAAGAGATATGATGAGATTTATTATAATTATTATTAATATTGTCTGTTGTCAGGGGGAAAAATTGTTCCTTGAATTAGATCTTGTTAGTTAATTAATTTCTTTTTTCAATATACTAACATTAAAGATACAATACATATTGATGCAACATATCTATTAGAAATGGAAATTAACATATTTTGTACTCTTTGAATGTAACTTTTAATAGTGTCGAGTCAAAACATAGAGTGTTGGTTTGACTATCTTTATTTCCCTTCAAAGGATTGTGCCGGTGTTAACATTTCCATAGAACACTTCATTTCCATGAAAATGTGTTTTCAAAATGCAAACTCCTCTACTGAAAATTTTTCAGCAGCTTTACCTAAGAAGTTACTATCTAGTTACCTTAGCTCCCTCCAAAAAACTAATATATTTACTCCTCAAAAGAAAGCAATGGGAAAAGAATGATGCCTTTGCTGATCTGACAGTGCCACCTCTTTATAGCCTGGCAGTCAACAATGTTCCATATGTCTCTTTACTGACTTTTCATTCTGACCTGTTCTGTCGTGAAAAAATAGCCTTTTCAGGTTCCTTCTTGGTCACGTTTGTCAGCTTTGGCCTTTAGTTGATGAGATTATCAAGATCTCCATTTGTTTAGGAATGAAAGAATAGTTCAGTGCAAGAAGACTCTACTGCCATTAACTACAGTTCCAAACCAGTCCTTAACAAATTATATATTTTTGGAAATTCTCTTTATGTAATCACAGATTTCACAGTTTCTGAGTATTTCTTCAGAAACTGTAGCCTTGCAGTCGTCCAAAACTATCCTTTCCTTTATGAGCTAACTGGATGGCAAATTGCTTTCTCAGTACATGGAGGTAGCAACACTAAAATTATAACAAGTGTAAATAAGGGCTCAGGTAGTTCCTTTAACTTATATTTTTGCAAATTTTATTTAAAAACAAACAAACCCACCAAAAACCCAGCTGTGCACATCTCTGGCATGAGTAATATATGCACTGTAATTCTTGTTTCTTACATCCTCTATTCCTTTATGTTCTTAGAGGTATTTTAAGTATGCATCTGAAGTCTTCAATGAAGCCTACCAAAGCTTTGCAATTGCAGCTGCCTCAATTATGACCTTTATGTGCTATGCAATCTGCACATATATATTGGCCTGAGTGTTGTATATTCATCCAACATCATTTGGGACTCCTGTTCATTCTGGCTGAAGTCATGGGATTACATGCAGTTTACTCAGCATGGTTATCAGTAGCCTTTCTGCTTACTTCTGCTGACTTTCACAGCATGGAGCAATAGAAAAGATGTGACAGTAGCAAAGCTGTGCCCTGCAGGCCACTATGTCTGTATGCTCCTGTGTCTGATTTTCAAAGGCATATAAGCATTTGGAGAATCAAATTCCAATGTGTTTTTAATGAGAGTTAACTCATTAATACAGATATGTTTGAAATTTTTACTCAGCCTGTAGAAATAAAAATATTCTATTAGCGTTTTTACAAATTTAAATTTTGTATTTTTTAATAATTCCTGGATGTTTTTCTTTCAGAATTAGATAAATTAATTGAAGAAATCTTCCTATAAAAATAGTCCAGTACAATGCAGATAAAATATGCTTCCACAGCAAGGCCCAAATTCTGGAACTTTCTGTGTTAATCTCTGTAAGAAATGTTAAAATATCTTAGTGTTTTTGTACCAAATACAACATAATTGAATGAATAATTCTATAGAAATTTATTTTAGAACACTGGGAAATTAAATCACCTATATACTTGTTCTTGTAGATAACAGTTTTCTGTCAAAAGGAAAGGAAGAAACTCCCTTAAGATCAGCAGAAAAGATTCTGGCTCTAAAACATGTTCTTTTTAAGTTTTCATGTGTATTTTAACATTCTTCCCACATAACTTCAGACTTGCTTTACCTTAAATTGGTCTGTTCACTTTGCACAGAGTTTCCAAAAAAAAGAGTGAGAAGGTATCTAAAACAGTTCAGCCTTGACCTATTGCCCACTTGGAAATAATGGGGGGAAAAAATACAAACTTCCAGTAATTTAAGACTTACTCCTTCAGAAATGGGTATACCGGCCCATATTAATCCTTGGTGCAACTCAAAGGATAGATGAGTTAGTTCCCTTCTGTAGTCTTTAAATCACAATGACTTTGCAGCCGACAGCATTTTTTTACTTCCTCACACATTATTTTCTGTGCTTTGGGTATCCCAATACACTGAAGTGGCTTGCAAGGAAGATTTTACTTGTTATCCAAAGGGACAGTGAAAAAAGGAATAAAATTCTAGGCTACATATGCACTGCTAGTCAACTACAGGCTGATTTACAGAACTCTTAACTCTAGAGAGTCCTAATAAGTGAACAAAACCAGTTGCAGCTGCAGGTTACAGCACAGAAATAAATACAGACTAACCCGTTCACTACACTATGGTTCCTATGGAACAAAATGTCTGTAAAGCGGAACCCTTAGAAGATATTACTTTATTGCACTGGTAACACTTCTCAGACTTTCAGCCTCATGAAACATCTTGACATGACTGCACCAAGTAATCGGGACTGACATCTTTCAAGTAGCTTGCCTTGAGGTGCCTGGCTGATACAAAGAAGAGGCCATAGGATACACAACCTCAAGTTACTGGTTCAGGCATAGTTCAGACTATTATCAGCTAAAGTTTGAGAGCCATTATTTATAAAAGGATAAAATGCAAATTAGGGCAAGCTACAGGACACAGTGCATGCCTCAGAATTTATCTGATTATGTTCAGGGCATACTTTTGCTAAGTTTTTAAATCTCTCTTTGTCAGCAAAGCTACATTTACTTTAGCATTAGCACACAGTGAGCACCAGTGTTGATATCAGCACATAATCCAGCTTCACATTAAAAACTAGAGTGTGCATTATAGAGCCTAAACAGAATTTCAGTTTAGGTTTCTTTTGAGAATTGTTACCTTGTTAAAAATCAGCAATACAATTTATCCCATTTTTAATACTTCTAGAAGAGATGACAAGCATTACTGTGGGAAAGAGACTAACCTATATTCATATATTAAAAAGGCTCCTTGTGTATCAGAATATTAGATGCAGTGCAAGGCTGCTGTGGAGAAGGATTTCCAGTTGCAAGTATAACTGTCACTTGAAAAAAATGAGTCAAAGGCTGGCTGAATTGAAATCCTACTGCTTACATTGGACAACAATTTTTTAAAATATAGATGATGATGGAAAACAGCAGCATAAAACTTCTATACAAAGCAGTTTAGACAAACTTGAGAAAATATCTTTCAAATATGGTAGGTGGCTTGTAATAGATGTTGACATTTTTCATAGGTCATTCCAATGGATGCCACCTCCAAGCATAGTATCTTTTGAGACAGCCATTACATCCCTGTGAACATTCTGCCTGGGGTGAGTATTTTTGAAATGGAACAGAATGAGGTGGGTCAGATGGCCTCCCAGGAGGAGAATATATAGTTTACTAACAAATTCAATAAGATTAAATATTTTAATAAAGACTCAGGACATGACTGGAAGTTTTTAGGGGCACCTAACTCAGGGCAATTATATGAATTTTTTTATGCTGCAAAAAAATTCAGCGGTAGAGAGGAATTTGTATCACATTTTGTACAAAAGGATCTCAAGTATTGAAACAATGAACTAATTTATTCTGAAATAAAAACATTAAGAGTTGCATTAAGACCTCGATATGCTTGTCATCATTGCCGAAGTACGGAAGACAATTCTATTGATTCATTTACTTTTCTGTTTGCAAGTGAGCACCTCCAGAAAAAACTCTGTTTTACCTTTAACATCCCTTTGCAGAAAAATGCTTAAAATAACAAAGTGAATCCAAAACAAAAACCTACTCTGAAGGACAGAAAAAACTATGTGCAACTGGGCCACTGTGGGCCTTATGCTGGAAACTTGGTAACCATGAATTTTGCTGCTGCTATCTGTTATTTTGCCTCTAGCTGCTTGTGTAAAATAGGATTAGAAATTTGACAATTAATGAAGAGAGTCCAGTAGAATAAAAGGCTAGCAAAGAACATAAATAAAACTAGGTATTAAAAAAAAGCTGTCAAAATAGGCTGCATGTAAAATTTATGGCTTAGTTTAACCAGGGACTCTTATTCTGCCATATCTTTACCCCTATGCCTCTCAGACACAAACAGAAAGGGAAATTATATAACGCTTGTGTGACAAGCTCTACAGAAATCAGCTAAATTTCAAAAGCTTAATATCTCTGACCCTGTATCAATATCAGCAAATGTTTCTTCATTTAAAAAACAATTGTCTTTTGCATTACCTCATTCCATTAATGTTAGGTATCTGATGTCTTCTTTGATTTAAGGTATAAAAGATCTATGAACATTTTCAGTAAGTAATTTTTAAAAGTGTAAAAATTAATGTATTATGTAACTACAAAGTATGATTTTTTTTTCCCTTTTATGTGTTGTGTCAAAAAGTTAGAGAAATTGAGTTGTCTACATTTTGCTTTTATTTTCAGTCTGCATTTGGTTTCTAGCTCAGTTCACTTGAGATAAAGATCTGATACTTTTCAGTCCTTCTGCTCTGTGAACTGTGCTTGTGAATCTCACTTATTTCAGTGGATAATAGTTCAGAAACTCTGGTTTAGCTGGTGACAAGTCAGATCACCATCAAAAAGAGAACCACAAATGAATCCCATCCACATATTCAAGCACAGCTCACAGTTTTTGTGGGGTTTTTAGCTGGTTTGGTTGTTGTTTTTTTTAATCTTGAAAACATTCAGATAAAATTTCAAATTACATGGAAGCAAGAAACATGCCTACAAAACAGCTTTAGTTGTTCATAGTTGTTCAGTGAAAGCACTGAAAAATCTATCTGATGTTTGTATTTGCAAATTCTGAGAGCAATGAAGAAAACAGTCAATAAAAATACATTTTAAAAAGTTTGATCGCATTTTGTCTGACTGTCCTTAATGCTGAGGTGAAACTGAAGGTGATCCTGGACATGTGTACTAAAGGAAGTGAGAAAGGAAATTTTAAACAGACCACAGCCATGCTCTTGAACCTCAAGGATCATGCAGGAGATTATGTGACCACAACTCCCTAGTCATTCAGTGAATGCTTATTTAACCTGTAAAAGTCTTGCTGAGCCTCTGTGTAGTTCCAAATGCTCCCTAACTCTTGAAGGCATTCTTACCTGGTTACCTAGAATTTCATCATCCCTCTTTGCTGATA
The DNA here is from genome assembly GCA_036023395.1 of Myiotriccus ornatus. Classification (NCBI taxonomy): domain Eukaryota; kingdom Metazoa; phylum Chordata; class Aves; order Passeriformes; family Tyrannidae; genus Myiotriccus; species Myiotriccus ornatus. The sequence goes on along the minus strand of JAYRBT010000001.1, from coordinate 68,070,480 downwards.
CACGAATAGTTGACATAATACCCACACACCAATATTGTAGGTGTCATTTTATGGATTAGAAAACTGAAGGACCATGCATATTTCAGAAGATTTGCTGTATTGCCTTTAATGAGTGGGACACTTCATGTCAAATCCCAGAATACTCTGTGAGGTTTCAAATGTAGTCACTCTGTCATCAACATAATCATGAGCAATCCAGAGGCAGATATTAAAGGATACTATTGAATAATATTAAAGGAGTCATGCACATTATTTTTAATAGATGTCCATATGTTTTCTGATTAAAAGCACTGAGCTGAATTATAAAAACTACTGAGATGACCAAGATGATATTATAAGATATGTATAGTATTTTTAATTGCGAAACCAAAAAAGTTAACATCTGTTGTCCTTTCTTCAGTGATCTCTCCCAGCTGACCAACAAAGAATTCCAGTCAACAGTTCTTTCTTCTGAAATGATGGAATATAGAAAGACCACACTAACCAAGCCTGGCTAAAACCATGAGGGCATTTCTGAGCTAGTCATGTCAGCACGGGAGAAGACAAAAACAATCAATTGCCAAGTGGACCTTCCAGCTCTGAACTAAAAGAGTTGGTCTAGAGTATATTAAATATGTCAGGCATCTTACCAGATAAAGTTTAGCATCGTGGGTCCAGCTGAATTTTGATCTGCTGTTATGGCTGCGTTACTGTCCCTGTATCAGATTTTTGTCATATATAACTGAGAATTAATAAAGGAGTTCTTTGAGAAAAGATTGGCATTTATTCTGAAGGAGGGTGCATTTCCTTCCACACTGCCATGCTCATTGATCAGTGCCAGAAGCCCTCATTCAGACCTTTCATCACTAACAGCTGAGGATGAAAGAACAGAAGAAGCTTGCAGTCAACTGTGAAGGCTAGTTTATACTGTGCCAAAACCAGTGTAATTCTTAGCCCAGATGATTTTGGATTTAAATACAGAGGAAGAAGCTGTTGATCAAAATGTTCCATAGAAGGTAGACTGGGAAAGATTACTGAAAAAGGACAATTTATTCCGTTTTGCTTGAAGGGTGTGTATGACCCTGTAAACACTGTATTAACTTTTCAGTTAGGAATAATGGGCTTGGATCTCTTCACATAAGCTGTGCAACAGTGAGTTGTTTGTATCAACACACAGAAAAGCTGCAAACCAGCATTCCAGCGAATGCCGAATCTGTCAGAATTGAGAGACAGAAGGTGCCTGTCACTTGGAATCCTTCTGCTGAAATGCAAAAATGTATAATCAGAAATTACTCTATTGATTTGTACTATCAAAAACAATTCAGAAAGTGTAAAGCCACTTCACCATAAAGAAACAAATGTCGTTGTAGCAAAAGCTAGGTACTGAATTGTGAGTGTGCCTGTATGACTTCTCTTTTAGTATCCTTGCTTCCAGCATTTTTTGAGGGACACAGGTGTCCTTCAGAACATTTTAGAGGTCTCCAGGAGGTCTAGATAAAAAGTGAAAGCAAATAAAAAGACATCCTGAAGGAAAAGTCACACAGAAATTACTGGTGTGGGAGCCATGCCTTCAAATTTTGATCATCTAAATGTTAGTTCAATTTAAGAGAAATTCTCTAGGACATTTCTAGTGGCTCTTTGGAGTTGCCTATCTGATAGAATGGGTTGGGTTGGAAGAGACCTTAAAAATCATCTAGTTCCAACACCTCTGCCGTGTGCCGGGTCATCTTCCACTAGACCAAGTTGCTCAGAGCCCCATCCAACCTGGTCTTGAATGCTTTCAGGGACAGCAGCTATCTCCCTCCCTAGAGCAGTTTTCTCTTTTTCATGCAGTGGGAACACATAATTGGCCAACGCCTCAAAATGCACCTACATGCTCTCTCACTTTTCTGCTTTATGCAACTCTAGAACAGGAAAAGTTTTATCAATAAATATTCATTTAGGAGATCTGACATGATGGTTTTAATTTCACTGGTTTGGAAAATTTCAAGTTGATAGCAGTTTACTCCTTTTTTTAATAATTTGGAAAAAAATCCCATTTCTTTTTTTTTTCCCACTTTTCAAAGTTCCAGATGTTGACAGATACAGAAATGTGTGTCCTTGTTACAAGACTTAATTTAAGCACAGGTAAATAATTTGTGGTTCCTTCACAATCTATTATAATGAAAACTGGCAACACACCTCAGGTCAAATAGGAATATCATTAAAAAGGAGAAAAATACAGATTTACAACATTGTCTAAATTTTCTACTATCTGACAAGAGTAATGATACTGAATTACTCTATACAGTGTAGGAAAACCCTGTACTGGAACAAGAATAAAGAATTATATTAATTGTGTCAGAAAAAAATATTCTAGCTCCTTGTTTCTGTTCCCTAGAAATTGCCTCTCTCACCCACATATACACAAACACAACTGAAACATTTTCTTCAACCTGACTGCTGTAGTTGGCATACCAAAAAGATATGCTTATGTAAATGTTTCTATAGTATGCCCTGTGTCCCTACAGACTAATAGTCATTTGCTGGTAGCAGAGAATCTCACCACAGATGCTTTAGAAGCTGAGTGGGATCTCTCTAATTTCTTATATAGCCACTGTTGCGATCACCTCAAAAGCTTCTCCTCAAGTATGTCCAACATGAAATCTGATGTATCTATGCAAAATAATAGATAAATTCATCACTTCTACAATTTATGAACTCTTGGAAATATGGCTTTTTGATTATTCTGCATCTTTTGGTGGTAATACCTTTGTTAATGCCCTGATAAATGTGGCCCACTGTGACAAATACATTACTTTCTGTAATGGGGTGTGTGTATATACATATGCAAGGAAGCAGTGTAGATGAATGCAAGTGAACGCCATTATAAAAGCATTTGATAGAAATACACAATTTTCTACCCTAAATGCAATCGCTAATGAAAGATTGACTAAAGCTCTGTTAAACACCCTCAAGATGTTTGAAGTGGTTTATAACAAAATTTTCTACTGAACATAGTACTTTAAAGAATTCTGGCTTTTAAGCACCTGCAGTTGATGGTTGCTACAATTATGTAGTGGAAAAATGCAGTAAGAATCTTGGATCTTCACTGAAGTGGAAATGAAACACAAAAAAAACCCTGATAAGCAATAAATAAAAGGCCCATTGAAGAAATCAGAAAAATGTCCCTGTATGTAGGCAGTGTAGTGCTCATCTGCTGCTGCACTTGTGTGATACCAGTAGACCTGATTTAACCTATTATGCTCTGAAAAATGCACAATTATTAGGCAGTAGTTATCTTTACTTTTCCTGCGTCCTAGCCCACTTATGCTGTCTAGGGTATCTATAAATGCCCCAACTAATCACGAGATGCCTTTTTCATTTTGTTAATCATATCCAAGAGGTGGAGGTCCATATGTCCATGCCTCTAGATGTGAGATAAATATATATATTATTGTATACTCTGTGTTTTAAGGTGGATGCCATGTCTAACTGTTGTCCATGAATACAATGCAAAATTGCTTTTTACTTCAACAGAATCAATGTCAGGCCTTACATGGAACACTATACAATGAAGCTTACACTTTTAGACAAAACAGATAGTATTGGACATCCTTTTCAGGTAAATCCCTTCTGAAAGATTTTCCTTGTATCACTGATCACTGAAATTAATTCATTATTCCTTTAACATCCCTATCAGAATCCTGAGTGGAAGACAAGTAATCATTTAAGTATGAGTTTTAAAAACATGGCCTGAAAATCTTTCCATTCCAAGTAAAAATATAGGAAACTAAAGTACATAAATTAAAACAGTATTCTACTAAAAACTGATGTTACTATACATACTCTTCACATATACTTTCCCTGTGTAACAACCACTTTTGCCAAAAATGTAGTATTTTTATGACATCTTAAATAGAAAAACAGCACTTCTGCTGACTGCTGATTAATACATTTTTGGTTAGCGTAAATTTAACAAAAATCTATATAGCTTTGTGAAACTAACACACCAGCAGCAGATGGATGACATCTGAAGCACCAGCCAAATGTAAAGAAATTAATAGCAGCAGTAGAGAGGGCTGAATTTTGCCCGCTAAGATTACAGACTACTTACAATTTATATACTGACACAAATAGCAGTGCAATGTTGCCATAGAAACTTGCAGACCAGTAAAATATTCCTCCAGCTCTTCACCAATGAAGAGACAGAGCTTGATATGGTAATGAGAGCAACCAGGGGGTGATGAATGTGAACTGATTGAGGGTGAGGATTAAGGAAGACCTTAAAAAGCCTTTAGGAGTAAAGAATGGCTGTGACTCCCATAGCTAATACAGTGGCATATTTAATTCTCTAAGATCTACCACATTTGTTAATAGGAAAATGTTTCAGTGAAACATTGCTTGTTTTCTAGGGATTATGCTGTCAGGCATCTTTTCGATGCTTTCTTAGTAATTTTGTATTGACTTTACATACTGAGGATTTTGAGGGAAGGGAACACAATTTGAAATAGTATAGATTATAGCTTGAGACCAAACAAAACTGAACTTTATGAATCAAACTAATTAAAATTAGGTAACTTAAATTAATTTTAGTGACTGAACCATTTAATATTTCTAAGTAAAAATGGCAATTCTCAGTGCATATCTAGAAATCTGTTTCTAATTAATTAAACTTTTAATTGACTATTCAGACCTTTTATTCTGTTCAAGGTCACAGAATAAAACTTTTTGCGTGTTTATAGAATCATAGAATGGCTTGGGTTGAAAGGGAACTTAAAGATCATCTGGTTCTAAACCCTTTGCCATAGACAGGGACACCTTTCACAAGATCAGGTTGCTCAGAGTCCCACGGCCTTGAACATTTCCAGGGTGGGGCAGTTATTCCTGATTGTTTTGAAAAGTATAACATATCCATTAGTACAGAACCTTACAATTTGCTGAAATTTTAGTTAAAGAGTCTCTGTCTTTTCCACCAATAAGTCTTCCGGTATTCTATACTCTTTCCAAGATTAGTACATATGCCATCTAACTCATACCACAAGAACAAGTCCATCTGTTTAAACATACTAATTTTGTCACACTAAATATCTATGTTGGGATTTTACTATTAAAAATGCTAACACTGCAGTGCATGAGTTGGGGTGTTTTTATATACATAATAATGTGTAGTTATTACCTCTCCCATGATGTATTGAAGAACAAAGAAAATACACTGTATAATGCATACTACTCAAATTTTTCTGTTTGAAAACATTCACAGCAACTATCTATATGCTACTTTTCAAGATTCAGGCTAGACAGACTAAAAGATTAAAAATGAAACATCTGAGATAACTTAGCAAGTCAGTGAGATAGAACTCAAAGTTTGTACTTCCAGGTCAATGATTAGGACTAGATAAATGCTGCATTAATCACACACATGTCCAAATGAGATATCATACACAGTAATAAAACAACTTGAGTACTTACATTTATCAATGATAATCAAAATATTGTTTTTATATTACCTTGCTGTAGCTTGGACATCCACGTCAGTCTTTGATTTCGGAAGGGTCACCTGTTCTGACGAAAGGGCAGCCCTGCAATAGAAACGGTGAAAACGTGCTGTAGTAACAAGACAAGAGGAAGTGGGTTCAAATGGAAAAAGAGAAGGTTCAGGTTAGATATTACAAAAAAATTCTTTGATGAGAGGGTGGCAAAGCATTGGCACAGGTTGCCCAGTGAAATTGTGGATGCCCCATCCCTGGAGGTGTTCAAGACCAAGCTGGATGGGGCTCTGAGCAACCTGGTCTAGTGGAAGTTGTCCCTGCCTATGGCAGGGGAGTTGGAACTAAATAATCTTCAAGATCCTCTTCCAACCCAAATCATTCTATGATTCTATGAAATGGTTTATTATTGTGAGTTTGAATTTTCTTTGAGAAATTTTTTCTCTTTTTTTTATTTAAATATATAGTGTATATATAAAATATGTGTATAAAGAATTATACATATATAAAAATAAATATATAAAGAGCTATGTAATGCTTTAGTTCACTAGATTGCTGCATACACTGAGCTTTTTGAAAAATTAGTATCCCAAGAGTCGCTGTTTTGCTAGTATAGATATTATAGTTGACTGCCATTTCTTAACTGTTTCAAAATTATTTTAGTAATAAAGGAACTTCTAAATCCTTTTCTCCTACCTAATAAATAAATTGTATTTATTTAGTAAAGACAAAACTAGCAAAGTACTGATTTTTTAAAAGTTAAATAAGCGAACAATTACACTCATGAATTTTTATTTATTTATGTGAACAATCAGTTTGGTCACTACAGGAATACTAAAATTCTAAGAAATTATAAGGAAGGGCGAAGGTGGCTGATGCAGTTAATGAGCGTTGTCTGCTTCTTTAGAGAATTTTTCTATTAGTATGGCAACTAAACCATGACAAGCTGTGAAGCCGTCTTAATTATAAGCCATGAAATTGCAGGTTGGTTAAGTAATCTTTTCTTAATTTAGACCATGTAAAATATACATTTGATTAAGGAATTAATTTAATAAATTAGACACTCAAATAAGTTCGGAGTACTTTACATCAATTCGTCTTATGTTAATGCCATTATTACAAGCTTTTGCATATGCAAATTTACCACTTTCTTTACTTTGCTCACAGTGTCTTTCTCATTCTGTCCTTACAGCATCAGTTGTATGTAAAAGAATATTTGCATTAGCAACATATGTAACCGTGGAACTGAAATTGTGACGCAGTTTTTAATTTTTTATGCAGTTACAGTTGTTTTTTTCAATTTGAATAAATATCCAATTAAATATTTTAAGCTATATGAAAATGATTGTATTTCTGCAAGGAAGTCCTCTTCATGCCGTTCTGTGACATGGACTATGGAGGAACCCTTCCAGGTAAATTATACAGTGTTTATATTTTAAATAAATCTAAAATAATACTCAAGGTTTATGCACAGGAATGTGTTACATTTCTAAATCTGCTGAGAAGCAAAGTAAGCAGGACATACCTTGTTGGAGCCTCTGAATTTTCTGAAGTGGCCCTAGAGAAAGAACAGAGCAACCATATCAGAAACCAAGTAGCTAGTATTTCAGAAACCAAAATGCTAGTATTGAAGCACTTTGCAAGATTTAGATGAATCAACAGCAATTAATTTTACTTTTCCTTCCTTATAAGATGATATTTTTCTTTTTTTCTTACTGCAGAACACATGTTTAAGTCAAGTAGCATAATACCAAGTTTTAATCATATTCTTGGTACATTACTAAGATAATCAATCCTCAATTGACATTCTCCAGTCAATCACTCTGGCTAACAGTGTTTTGTTTTCAGTGCAAAAATCTCAACCAAAACACTCAATTCCAGTGAGCTGCTTATGAACGTCTTAGCTCCAACTGCAATTTCTTTTAAGTGTTCTATAAGGGATGCTTAATCAGCTGGGAACTGAGGCAAAGAACTCTGGAAGTTTATATATCATGTTTATCATGTATATCACGTTGGTATATAAATAACCCTGACCAAAAAACCCACATACCCATGATTGCTGAACTCCTTCCTGAGGACAGCAGAACAGTCAGCCATTCTCAAATCTGAAGATAAGACATAGCTCTTTATTCAGTCTTTAAGACTGATGGTGGCCTTTAAAAACTGTTCATATTAGCATCTATGCATGGCACTTTATTTCCTGAAACTTGCAGGCAAGTAAAACGCTTTCCTTTGGTGACTAATATTAGTAACATCAACAATCTGAAATAGCGTTCATATCTTGAAAGTACTTTTAAAAGATAAACCAATTAATCATTAAATGTCCATCACTTTTTAGCCAACTGTCCTTGATGACTTCATTGTTGGAGGATCCAGGAAGGGTCATGAAAGTTTCAGACAGAATATGCCTGTATTTCAGTCTTCTCTGAGGTATGAATTAGAGAAGTAATTAGATAATTAGTGTTGAGAAGAATACAGGAATCCCAGCGTCCTGTTGAAAGATGGGTGGATGGCTTATAGAGGATGCATCTTATCTTAAGCTTTCAAAATTAACATGATCTTAGCAAGATATTGAAGTGAAGCCAGATAAATTCATCACAGTGGGCATATTAAAAACATCTAGTGAGGACTGACTTTAAAAAAAAACTTTAACATCTATGAGCTATCTTTGTGCTGGGTAGAGAGTGACTTCAAATATTTGGCCAAAGAGATATAAAGTAGTAAACACATAAGATTAAAAATAATTGCTAAACTTAGTTTTAAGGATTCACCTTGAAGTCTTTCAGTAACAGAGATTTCATAAACTCCCTGGGCAATCATCTACCAAGGATTATACCTAACACAACAATCTATCCATTTCTGTTTCATTAAATTCTCGTCATTGCTATGTATGAGACTCATGGTGAAAGTTTCCCAGATTAAAACTAGGGAAACAGAAGGCCATACTGCAGCCAATAGGGGACCTAAGCAAAGAATAACATGGAAGTTCATTCATTAATATTTTAAACCATCCATATTCTGGTTTTAGATAGGGGCACAAGAAATGCTCTCTTTCTAATCTGCCAGAAAGCAACCACAACTTCAGAAATAAACATTAAACCTTCATCTGCAAGTAACTTTATCCTGATCTTTTCTTCTAAACTATTTCTTAGACACTTAACTGACAGGTGACTAAGCAGACCTTGAGGTTTTGTTGACACTGTTAAGCAAAAAGGCCAAGGGTTAGCCCCTGGCTGTCAACCCAAATGTCACCAATAGATTCCTACCCTTATGGACAGTCTCACTTGGCTCTAGCCAAGGATTAGGAAATAACTAGTAATCATTCATACTTACTGTTTTGTTTCCACTGCTTGTGTTGTGGTCTTAGTACTCGAAACCGGGGGAGGCATCCAAGACTGCCTGTCAATGTTAACAAATAAATTTTTGAGTTTTCTTTTAATGGTATGGGACTGAACAGCACACTGTGAATGTTAGAATGTCAAAAGTGGTGTAAAAATATACCTGGAATTTTCCTTAAATTGTCAGCATTTTGAAACACTACATGCATATACTTTTTAGACTATTTATTCACAGTCAACAGAATGGAATAGAAAATAATACACTAATTTTAATTATTGCTATAAAAAAATTATTCTGTTACTCTAGTTGATATTTTCGGCAATCTGAATGGTACAAATGGATCATTCATGGAAAGGGCAACCAGATAAAGTGCACAAAGGAAAGGGTGTAAAGTATCAACTCAAGGAACAAATTCAGACTGTTACAGGTTACATAAACAAAACAAGCTGTTCCTTATTTTCTTTTTTTCCCCCCTCTACTCATTACTGAGGCTTAATACAGTGCTATATATTCTCTAGCAACCAAGCAATGGTGGCAATGAATACCTTTTTTTCTTGATTGAAGAAGTGGCAGCAGTGTTTGTGAGTGCTGCATTCGGAGTCCAAGATTGCCTGTTAAGGAAATATACTTAATTCATTAATCTTCAACAGGAGTATCATTTTAAACTATAAAACCCCCCAATTATAAGAAATCATTTTTCTACTATTAGAATCATACAACTGTGTGTGGTAAATGGTATAACTATATTTATACATGCCAACTGAAACTTTGGGAATACCTCAAAGAATACAAAATTTGGAACACCTTAAGAGATTCTGATGTTTGGAGAACAGCTGCATTTCTACTTGATAACAGAAGTAATTTCTGACTTCTTAAAATCTTGACTTCTGTGCCCATGCTACAGCCTCCACTCACTACAATATTTAAAATCTTTATTTTTCATACTTTAAATTTTATGTTTCTTGTTCAAGTAAGTTGTTCCATGTTATGATATGCCTGTAAAGGAGATGGTATTCCTCATACTTCTAAACTATATAATATCCAAGCCAGTGATTTTTCTTATAAAATATATCAAAAAGTTATTATCTTATTCTCTGCAACTCAATTAGTAGTTGAAGTATAGAGCTTTAGAAATCATTTTATTGATCTGTGGAAGGAAAAAATATATATACAACTGTAGTCTCACTTAAGACCCACTTCAGAATTCATGGTTGGTGTGTTAAAAAACCATCTCCAGACAAAATAACATAAAATCCAGTTTATATGATGCTTCATGTGTCATCATCACCATGATTTACCACATAATGGTGCAAAACCATAACTGGAAAGAATGACCTCTGTTGAACTTTAAATGCCAGAGATATTCATTTGCTCTTCAAAGCAATATCTCAGCTCTTCACAAGATGACTTTTAATTGCTGTCCTCTTTAGCAAGTATATTCTGTGTAATTTATTACTGATAGAACTGTGCTGACATTAATGAAGGCACAAAGCGGTGTATTTGTCCTTTTGCATTTGTAAGTGCAGTGGCTGAGATCTCCTGACTTTCTTTTCTTTAATAAAAATTTCAGTTAGGTGATAGCTGTAAGTTCTTTAGAAAAGAGTTTTTCAGTGTTCTGTAATCGTATTACATATATAAAGTGACCACCTCTGAATCAGAACGACTTTTTTAATAACATGTCAAAAATGTTGTGCTAACTTATTCTCAATTAACACTGTTTTTATAAATAGACTGACATTCTGACAAAAGAAAAGTTTTCTACTGGAAAAATCGGCCTGTCAAAAAATTATGTTTTATGTTTCGGTACCCAAGTTTTCCACTGGCAATGTACAATGGCATTTTCCACTGAAAACATTGATCAGAATTTTTCATGTAGTCCTCCATCAGAATTACATATTATATTTGGTAGACTTTATGCAGAGAGATCCAGAGCTCTAGAAGATACCTACACTTTTAGAAACACTGCGATTCTTTCTTCTTGTATTTAAAATGTAATTTTTAAACAGTCACTATGCTGAGCAAATGTGTAATAGAGCTGGTCTCTCTTTTAGTCTGTGTGGAGAAATAGGCTTTTTTAAGGAAAATTCCTCTTACTCTAAAGAAAATATCTGAGAAACACCAGAGGAACTGTCCTCCAAGACACCCTTTTTCTCCTCATTGGCTATAAAAAGTCAATGGGAATTTGAATATAGATGTCTACATTCCAGCTGTCAGGTGATTAAATGAAGCCAACCATTAGGCCATATGCCATACAAGTAATTTCTCTGTATATTCTTGGTATGTACGTGTATTCTCAAGTTATGATAATGCATGATAAATGATAAATTGATAAATATTTAGACGATAACATTTCCAAAACTCATACCTGTTGTTTTGCTTATCATTCATAGTTGGGTACTTATTGACTTTATCAGTATCACTTCTGGTTGGAATTCTGTTAGAAACACAGAAATTGTTGATAATAGACATTCTCATATTTTTTAAAACTCACTTGCAGTAAAATTAAAAGATGTAGTATCAACTTGCCCTGTGTACAGACTAAAAATTCCCCAGTATCAAAATAGGTATAGAGCAGAATCTTAAATCATATAAATTTAGTGCATTATCTGTAGAGTGTAAGTAGCTCACTGAAAAAGACTTTGCAAAGGTAATGTTCAAATGGCAATAGATATACTGTATTAACCCTCACTGTTGCTAACAATTTATTACAACTCCTTTGAATTAGACCAGAATGCTAGAGAGAAAGCAATGTTCAGTCAAGCAGTAAACACAGAACTAGTGCCTTTCCCTCTCCCTCACCATCCCTTGAGAGATGCAACAGTCATGTTTTCTTTACAGATTTTAGACATCAATGTGGTAAGAAAATATTCTGATCTAAAATCCCTGGCAAAGCACTGTAATGACCACAGGAATAACTTCTATCAAAGAATTTATATTATTTGTGTTTCAATTTGTATCATTAAACCATGAAACTTACATGAAGAAACAACCACATGATTTTTCAAGCCTATTATGGATTCTACAATTCTTGCCTAAAACCCTTCAGAATTTTCACAGAAAGCACCATGTAGCTATCCTAGCTGAAGCAGATTAAGTCCTTATTTTATTCCAACTTTCTTCCCATATATGGAATATCCTTTAGTAAGAGCAGGGGGACTCCAAAAAGCTCCAGTATAAAGGGATGTACATTGAAATAGATGACAAATCCTGAGTTGAGAGGGTTATCCTAAGTATTTGGTTAAATCAGCTGAAACATGTCTTGAGCTACAACTTATTTACATATAGAAATTTCTTAATTTTAGTTATCTATTCCCAACTATAAACTGAAGCTATAGATGCAAAATAACTAATCCTAGAACTATAATCTAACATTATGTAAAAACCCTTTGCATCCTGCCTTCAGCCAAGCAGGACGGAATGCTGTTGTATTTAATTCAAAACCTTCCAGGGGGTTCTGGGAAATGATCTGCAGCAGCATGTGCTCTGTGCCTTTTGCAAATCCTAAATTTAATTGTGCAAATAACAATCTCGTGTCAGGGCAGCTTCTGACTGTGACGGCAGCTACAGTTACTCGGAAGATCACTAGAGGTCTCACTAAACTCGCTGGCGTTGCTGCGGATGCAAACATGAGCGTTCCTTCTCACTGTCAGCTAGACAACTAAGCAGCATTTCTGTCACGTGTCGTTGCATATTTTCAAAATTTCATCACAGTGCTTTATGTAATTTTGTATTTCCTCGTTTTAAAGTGTGAAAGATTCTATCTGGCAAGCTAAAGAAAGGTAAGTATAATGTTAACTTCTCCTTGTGCAACTTTTCAGCTTCTGATAGACAGTCGAAGAATACTCTCTGTTCGCACCCAGAATGTTGTCTCCAACAGACATCTCTGGGTCAGTGGTCCATTTACTCATGTAGTTTTTCTGAGGCAACTCATGTTTCTGGCCTCCACAGTATCCTGTGGTCATGACTCCTACAATTAATACATGCATTAAGAAAAACCCAAATGTTCTCTCTCTTATGTTCTTCATTTTTTTTCTTAAATCACGACACAAACATTTATAGAGTGTCTCCTCATTCTTACAGTGCAACAGAAATGACTCCTTCCTCACTCACTTTCCCTATATTACTATTTTTCAAGATGAGGACTCTTTGTTTCTTCAGATATTCTGCATATGAAAGCTATTCCATCCTTTTTCATCTTTAAATTTTTGTTTGTGGTTCTGTTGTAGTTTCTTCACATAAGTGAAATGATGCATGCAGTGTTCGAGTTGTTCAAATCAGGTTCAAACCACATATCAAAGTGGTTTCTGGTTTTCTCTCTGGTCCTTTCCTAATAAATTCTACCATTCCAAAGGATTACATTATTAATAAAGTATACAATGAAAGTGTCTCATTTGCTTAAGTATCATCTATTCAGATCTAATTCCTAAAACGCAATAAGGATTTAGTGTTTCTGGAAGATATTCTGGACTTAGCAGCATTTAGTACCTGAAACAATAGCAATGTAACTTTCATCACTATCTAACTTTTAAGTTTTCTCCCATCTTTCATCAAAAAATTAGTTAGTTGCTAATAATAAGAGAGAAAGAAAAGGATAAATAAAATTTTTCTACCCATCCAAAAATTCTGTCTGTGATCATCCATACAAAGCAATTGTTGATTGAGTTAGAAGCCATGTAGAGCTACATGCCAGTACAAGTACATGTGCATTTACTGCCAGCAACCTTTGGATTTCTGGAAACAACTTAATAGTGTTCAGTGTTTTCTTGTGCTCACAGCCAGTGGTGCAATTGCATGTAGCCATCTGCAACAATTCTCCCAGGTCCTTAATATGGAAAATGATGTTCAAGTTTTGTAAAGACTGGGTTAGGCAAAATTCATACTAAAAAAAAACCTTTTTTGAACATGGATATGGCGCTATCCAGGAAGCAAAAGCCTGCACTTAATATGGCTTTTAGTTATGATTTTACTTGCCCATTTACACATGCAATGAAGAACTCAAAATTATTCCTATAGCCATGAAAGATTCTTTTAATTAAAATTTCAATTATTATTTTGTCTTTTTGAAAACTAGCTATTTAAGAGATATTCATCCAGATAGAGCCAGATTCTTTAAAACCTTTTCTTTTGTAATATTGCCATCATGGCTAGAAGAGTTGCAAAGCAGAATTGTGAAAAGATGTTCTAGTATCTAGCTTGCAAACAGGTAACTCCTAAAGAATTCTTGCAGGACAGAAGACTGCCATTTTACAGAAATTTAGCTAGGCAGAAATGATTTTCCATAAAGACAACATGACATAATTTTGTAAACAGCTCTCTAATCCAACAGATCTCCAATATCAATGTAATTTTTCTCTAGAAGTGAGCATTCCGGAAACATGCTCAGTTTTGAACTCTGTCTTTTACTTTTGAAAAAAAAAAAAAAGAAATAGAATGCTGCTTTTTCACACAGAGGCAATAAACAATATAGCTGTTCTGCAAACTGGTCACTTCTAAGCTTGGAAGACTTCCATACTGTGGCTATCCTTGCCAGAAATAATTTATAAGAAAATAAGGGAATTGTGCCAAGTGGAGAACATCCTTCACAGAGAAAGCAGAAGTAGCAAATTCAGCTATAAAAAAGGTACTAAGTGAAAATACGTCACCACACCCTGTTATGCCTTAGGTTGCAAATATGAGGAGTTGCAGAATACGTGGTCACCCCTTACAGAATTGCACAAATTAATCCTAGAACAGCTATATTTCACAGTTTCAAGAAGACCATTGATGACAGGAAAAATAAACAACTTGACCGCAGCTTCCTCACTGTGATAATTTCAAGATAGAAGCACCATTATTCGCTCAATTTATGGACATATTCTTCACTAATTTTCAGAAGTGTATATTCACACCTATAATCCTTTCGTTGTATTCTCTCATCAGTTACATATTAAGAACCCTTTATGTTAGACATTTGTGTATATGAAAACACAAAGCTTACAATCTCAATTAATTCAGACATTTTTATATCTCAGCATAAAGCAAAAAGATATAGAGTACAAAAGAATAATGCTCTTCAGTGACACTGTAGAAACTGGAACTATCCTATGACTTCTAAATCAGTAATCAGGGTTTGATGCATGAAAATTAAGCATTAAAAATTGTTTTGAAGTCAATGAGCATGTGAATAAGTGTGACATAGCTGACATATTCTACTCGAATTTACAAAAAGCTTCACAGAAATTTGTTTTAAGTGCCCTTAAATAAGCTGATCTCCTACTGGTAATAGTGAAGGTCCTTCCATGCATAAATTGCTGCTTAGAAAAGTAGTAAAGGTTTGAAATAAACAGCAAGTTTTCAGAGTGGAATGAGAGATCTGTATAAGATCTGTGTTTTTCCAATGTTCATGAATTATCTGGAAAAGAAGGAGAGTGAGATGATGTTGCTTGACAATATCATTGATTCACGGTAGTCAAAACAAATCCCAACTAGCAAAGTTTTCAGAAATCATCTGCTAACATGTCAGATTTTTTAGAATGGCAGATGACACTCACTTTTCTTGGATGCAAAGTAATGCCTGCCAAGAAAAACAATTGATCTCTGAATGAACTATTATTACTAAGCAAAGAAATCTTGGAATTATATAGATAATGTTATGAAAATCAAAACACAGTTCTCAGCAGTGAAGAGCAAATTCAGTGTTATTAAGCACAAGGAAAGGAAAAGCAGATGAACCAGAAGTCATTGCTATACTCCTCTGTGCACATTCAAGTTATGCATACATCTTAAATATGTGCATCGGGACTTGGATCCCCAGATCAAAAAGACTAATATGGAAATATAAAAGATACAGAGAAGAGCAATAGGAAAATTGAAGTTATAGAATGGCTTCCTCAAGATGAATGAACAAATACAGCAGGAATCACTGGGCTGTAGAAGAACAGACTGGGGGATGATACCACACAGCTTTCCAGCCTATTCTTTTCCAGACTTCCAAGGAGAAGATAAATTTTATCTATCAATTTTGCATTGTTTCTTACAGCAGTAATAAGGATCATGAAATAAAACAACACAAGTGCTCGTTTCCACAGTGTGTGTTTATGTGTAGGTACTCATAGCATCAGCATGTTTTGGATTCCAGATGTTAATGGGGGCTGGATTTTGAAGAGGCAATGCAGAAAGAATCTGCAAGCACAAGCGTGGTCATGTCTTAACAGAGGTCAGGGCTGAACAGGACATTCAAATTACATGGAAAGCATATGATTCTGATATTTGTACTGATCATGGTATGCAAAGAACAAGAGGTTTAGCCATGCTGTGCTTAAACTATGCTTAACTATTAGAGGTGGTACTTTGATTTATAGTTTGAAAAGCGGAAAATTGAGAAGGAATGGTTATCATCTGTGGAAAGATGCATACATTTATAAGGACAAGAATACACAGAAATTGTTACAGAAAGAAAAGAAGAACAAGATGTCAAAACCTTTTCTCAAATCACATTTCCATTTGTCTCAAATCACATTTCCATTTGAAAATTCATGTAAGAATCATTCAAAGTCTTTTAATTAGATGACTAATAAATAACAAAACTTAAAAAACCCACTGATTTCATTCATGCTTTCATTTTTAAGACCTCTCACAGATATGAAAATCACAAAAAATAATACATTCAGAAAAAAGCCCTACCTGTCCAATGTGGTATCAGATCTGTATCGTCCAAGTACAGCTGTCTGATCTTCCTTTTCATTTGTGCTACTGCTGTAAAAGAAAGTTAGAAATGCCACTTTGGTCATTGTTTTTATTAAACAACTCATGACAAAAAAACCCAATATCAGTGTCTCAAATTAAAGTATCATATAATATTTCTGACCACCCAGATGTCAATAGATCCAGCCCCTGCATTCATTTCAGGGCTCAACTTAAGAATTACTGACACTGGAGTCAGATTTACAGTGGAAATATGTAGAGACTAAAATTAAACAAAGCAAGTTCTTGTTATAAACAGGATATAATAAAAGATTGCTTTGGTAATGTCATCAGAAAGATGTTAAGATACTCCACCATACCTGTGTAGGCTGTCTTGGGATTTGTATTGATTAAGCACAGCCCTTCCATAGTTCTCATCAGCACTTCAAGAGAAAGAAAAAAAAAGGAGTATTAAAAATAGAGCACTTTTTCTTGGCAAAAGATTTCTGTCTTCCATCAGATTTCACAGCTGTCCACTACCACTGTAATTGCACCATCTATAGGTCTCTGCAGTAGAAGATTTCAGACATTCTGGAGTAAGAATTATCTCTTCCTACAAGCTGTTCATGGACCATATAATGAGGGCATTGTCTCAAGGTGTTGTTTCAGCTGTAATAGAAGTCCCAGATTACATTAAACTGATTCTGACATGAGGTGCTAAAAAAAACTTGCAAAGGTTTATAATCTAGATGGTTGTAAAAAGTCAAATCATGGTCTTACAACCTAAATATGTAAAATATGGGATTTTTCTTGTAGAGCAGAAATCTGGCACCTCATTAAATACTCAGAGCTTGAAAGTACCAATGAAAAACATCATATTCAGCAAATTAACACTTTCAAAAGGCAATCAATACATCATCAAGACAAATAAATAAAAATTATTTAATTCATCTAATTCCAGTTGATACCATCCACGCAAAAATAGATACTCCAAGAAAATGTACATGGCATACTGAAATAAATAGAGAAGAAATGCATTTCATATTTTTCTTACCTTTCCTCTTCAGGCCTCTTCTTTATCCAGCTGTTATCTTGCAAAAGTGTCCGTCGTTTATTAATATCATGAGAAGTCTGTTGTCTGCTTTTAATTGCAACAGAGGGGCTCTTCTTATCTGCAAACACAGAGAACCATGTCTTGAAAATGAACATGCAGAATAACTTTGGAAACCTCAAGTGCTATTACAATGGTTGAAATATGTAAAAGTTTAGCACGGCTTGAATTTTCATTTATCACACCTGTTTAGTGAAGTTGTTTCCTTTATAAGTTTGTGGCTTCAACCTCTAAGAAACTGCAGAAGCCAGTTTACCAAACTAAATCAGTTTCATCCTTAATATCAAAGAGCTTTGTATATTTTTAATGTAAACAAATTTCACAGATCTGATAAAGGAATTATGAAATTTGCATACCACAGTAATCCCAGGAAAGTCAAACTAATGAATCCTGTTTCCTGGGGTGTTGTCTGTGGGTTTTATGTTTGCAGATGTGTGACAGGATGCAAATTTTGAATGAAAGCTAATCTTGAACTGACCACATGGTCCTCCAGCTACACCCAGCCCAACATATGTGGATTTTCATGTTTCTCAAAATGTCAGACTCCCTCTGAAGCTTTTTCCTAAATGGTTGAATGAACAATTTGTTTTCTAGTGAGCTATTAATTTTACTGAACCTTAATAAAAGTGATACCTTTACATCAAATTTAAGTAAAATTGGTGCATGGTTTCAAAGGTTATTGGGAGAGACAGACAGACATGCACACTCACGTGCTGTATGAACACAGAAGCCTTATTTACTTATGAAAACAACCTAAAATATCTCTGCCCAACAATGCTAATATTTAGTATATTGAAGAGCTAACAATATGATACTGACTTGATTTGGGAGATTTTGTATTCCTCCCTGTATTAGAAAGCTGGTGTTTATCTCCTTTGGTTTCCTTCTTTGAGGGTTTTGGCCCTTTTTAGCAAGCAAAAATATGCAATGACTATTGTCCAGCATTCTCAGTTCTTTTTTTGCCTATCTGAGTTTCATATCATCAGCCTGTTTGAGGTGAGAGGAAATATTGTTGTGATATTTTAACGCTCCTTTTTAAAATGAAAAGCTAAAAGTTCAGACCAAATAGAAATTCCATTTTTCAACTGCAGTATTTACCCCAAATTTTTCCAGACAAGCGAAGGTAAAATTATTAAATATGCAAAACCTTGTTAATATATCCAATTAATCAGTAAAATTAATAATGAAAAATACAGAGTTTCTTGGGTTTTCCTTTAGACAACTTCATGATTTTATACATTAATTCCTCATTTTCTGAGCATTCACGCAAAAGGAGTGGAACACCATCAGTTTTCAGGAAACATCACTATCTGGTGTTCAGTAAGGGCATTTGACTGTAAAGATTGTATATAGAAAGACCATGCTCCACACAAAACACATGCAGTCAGTAATATGTCATTTGTCAGAGACATGTTTTGGCATTCTGCTGTGATTTATAAGGAAATGTAATTCTTGCTTTTAATACAAGAACTTCAGCTGTAGTGATAACATTGAAAAATGGCAAATGGCTACAGTGAGTGGAAGATGAAACAACAAAAAAGCACCGAAAGTGCTTTTAAGTGACAATTGTCAAGACTGACTTTTTAAATACATTTTTCTCGTGGAAGAAAACCATTGCAGTACAAAGATAAAATTCAGTTTAAAAACGTATATCTGACTGTAACTCAAACTGTGTCTGCTCTTATCTGTTTATATTCACTGTGCATATGTCCATACTGCCAAATTAAAGAAGGCCAGAGAAGGAATGAAAGGCTTGGGCTCATCATTCATGTTTGCTTAGTTGCGAATGTTCTCTGGTTCTGTGTTGGACTTGCTCTCCCCAAGACTGAGTTGCTGGAGAAGTGGCAAAGGTTTGAGAAGCACAGCTGTGATAGCATGGATACGTGCTTCCATTTCTTGGCCTTGATAACCAGGTTTGGCTTTCTTTTTTTAAGCAGAATGGATGCAGCCCTTTAACAAATGACCAGGGACATCCAAGATGATGTCTTTGAGAATGTGTCAACAATCATGGTAGATTAACAAAAAGTAATCTATCCTCACTTCATGATTCCTGCATTAGCCTGTTCACTGCCAATTGAACTAGTTCTGCTCTTAAAAAGATTTATTAAAACCTGACTTTAAACACTTCAAAAAATGAAGGCATCCCAGGCTTGTCTGAATAGCTCCAGTGGTTCATTAGAATATCTATTAAAATAAACACTTCTTGCCAACCAAAAAGAGGAAGGACCCCCACTGGTTTAAAACAATAACATTGTCTCATAGTCACCAGCAAGAATGAGGATAATTTTTACTAGCAAACACGATCATATGAAGTGTGTTTGCTCTAAAAATGTATATCTTTCCATTCCCATAAATATGTAGGTATTTTTGTTCTGGTACAATAATTTGTATTGGAGAAAAAGAAAAAAAAGTTAAAATTTCAAAAGTAGGAAAAATGTGAGCTCAAGTTTATGCATTCCAGAAAGAAACATTCTCTACAGTAAGGATAGCTGATGGCAGCTAAAGGGGTGGAAATGATTCCAGCATTCTTTTCATTCTAATAGTTTTAGCCAAAGATGCTTTGATCTGTTTCCAAAGCATTTTAATCTGTGCTCTTCTACTGTCAGCCAAAACCTCTTCCGAATCTTGAAGAAAAACTTCAATGACATGAACATCACCAAAACATTTCTATATAATCAAGAAGTACTCAGTATATATCCAACTATTAAAATTAATCATGCATGTGACATATTGGCTTTTTTCTAATAGCAATTTAAGAAAACTGTTGTCACCTACCCAAAAATCATTTGTATTTCGCAGAAATCATGGCTTTTTAAACTGCTTGGTGCAAAGATTTTGGGAAACCTCCTATAAAGGCAGGAGCCAAGGAATATACACTGTTTTCTTGTCAAGAAATATTGCAAGTATTTTGTTGCTGCCTGAGGCCCTGGCTTTGCTGAAGAGTACTGATTTGTGGTCTAATGAATTTTCTCCCAAGCTCCAACTAAAAAATTAAACATAGATCTGATACAATAGTTCAGGTCGCATGAGTGCAGGCAGACGCAGCTTATCCCTGTCTTAATCCGGCAGTAAAAAGTTTATGTCCTCAGCACAGTAGAGCCAAGCAGCTCCTTGCTGTGGCTGCACAAATTTTGGTGTACTCAGGCCTGGCACATCCCACCCAAGCCAGGTCCGCATGCATTTCAAAACCTTTTGGTCTTTAGAAATATTTTTTGGTTTCAGGAAAATGGAAAATATCATCATGTTTACAGTTTGCCTCTGGTCATTTCTCTGCATAGAAAGCAAATTCCAGCCCTCCTCAAGTTTTGTTCCTCCAGAGGAACAAACAATCCTATCAGACAATGATTAAATAGCTTTTGTCTCCCCTTCCTCCATTCTAATTTTCCTCAGTTTCTCCTCATTTTTCCCTGAGTAAGTCAAAGAGACAGTGCTGAGATCAGTGAATCTGCCCACTGCCCTTCCAGCTGCTGTGCTCCTGCGGGCTTTCCACAACAACCACATCCCTCAGCAGGGGGAAACACCACCTTGCACCACACCTCCTGGCCCCCTCATTCCACCACACAACGCTGCCCAGTGGGATGTTCTGGCCTGAATCCCTGACAATAATCTGGCATCTGAACCGGGTCATACTGTGGCCAGCAACCCTCCTGTCACTGCCGAGGCGAGGTGGTGTGCCCTTTGAGGGGGCTGTGGGATGGGCATGGCAGTGCTTAGACAGGAGGGTGGCCACGCCTCAGCCCCCAAGTGCCCTGGGAGCAGAAAATGGAGAAGACTAGGTATTACCGCTTTGATTTGCAGACTGTTTTCGTATACTGAAAGCTGACATTTGTTCCGTGGTACGTTGTCCTTCTCTAGGAATCTAAAAGAAAACATGACAAAAAAAAAAAAGGAAGAGGTTAGGAATCAGCCCCAAAACCAGCTCAAGTTTGTTGTCCACTTCGACCTTCTCCTTGCACAAGTTTAGTCTGACAGGGTGGAATGGCTTAGTGCTGGCTGCAGCCCTCTTCAGACTGAATCTGGGGCACAGTGGTGGCTTTTCCCTGTCTGGTAATCAGCACATGTACTCCTGCCCTGTGCCTCTGCCTTTCACACTGCCTCTCCTTCCTTTCCCTTGTTGGGAGCGTCTTCCCTGAGAGAACACACAGTGTGGTGAGAGCCTTCAGAGGGCCACACTGAGTAATGAAGAATGGGAAGGTGATAAGCTTAATGGGAAGACAGTATCAGTCAGTGGCTCAGAGTGGCACCTGGAGCACGGGTGGGCTCACCCAGCACTGCTGATGGGTCTTACAGCTACAGTGGTCAGCAGCTAACACAAGGGGCCAGGACAGAGACAGCTCTGCTGCCCTGAAATAGTTTTCCATTCACTGACTTCTCTTATCTCAAATCAGCTTACAAAATGAGCCTCCAAAACTGCCAACTTAAAAGCAAACAAACAAACAGTTATTTGGGAGTTAAGCCACTCGGAAGATTTCATGTTTTACTTTCAAACTGGATTGTGAATACCTAGAGAAAGCATCAAGCAGAACATAATAACATTTCAATAACAAAAAATTCTCCCTTAAGTTAAAAAAACCCAGTGCTGACAGACTGCTAAGATTGCTGACCACTGTCAGACTGCTAAGATTTACAGAAGCACACGAAAACAGTTCTTGTGACAGCAGCAGCCCTTAAAAATCAGAAACATTCCCAGTTCTCTGGGTGACACAGCTATTGTATTTTTATTATTGCAGATGTAAAGTGTATTGCTCCCACACCTAAGATAGAGTGGACTGAGACTGGAGCCTGTGGCTCTTTCTTTACTGATGGGAGGGGTAGACGGTTTTGGATTCTGGCGAAAGCAAATAATACTGGAGTATAAAAGTTCACGTTATCTTATCCAGTTGTGGAATTCTAGATATTTATAGGAGTTTAAAAATCTGGCATGTTGATTGGAAAGCTCCGACCCACACTCTTGTTTTTTTAAGCTTAGTTGTTGGTATCAAACAGGCATTGGCACCATATCTGTAGAAAACATGAATGCTGGATCTGGTTCCCACACAAAAAAAATTTGCTCTGGGCTGTGGTGAGCCATATTTATTTTGCAACTGGTTATAAAATCTTTTAAAAATACTTACATAACAAGGTTTAAAACACATATGCACTGAATTTCATAGAAACTGTTCAGGTGGGTTATCTAGCAATGAGTTTTAGATAGTGACCATTTTCACTATAAATTTCCCTAAACTGTCCCAAGAGGGTAGAGAGATCTCTGATTTATTTATGTTTTCAGCTTAGCAACAGCTGTACATCTGATGCAGTCGGTCAGTCCTGAGATAATAGGCAGTTTGATATTTCACTATATTTTACAAGCAATGAGAACTGGCACTTCTTCACCTCAAGAGGAAGTAGTAGTTTGTATAGAAGGAATTGGGATTTATTTTCTAATAAGTACACTTAAAGCCATTTGCTAAGGGAAGTAAATCATAAAACTTTGAAAAAGGAGAGTTCTTTTATGAAAATTAAGCCAAATGCGATGATTTTAAGACTTAGAAGATCTTGTTTAAAATACAGATTTTGCGATTTAAATATTTCATATTAAAAATAACAGAAAACTCTTATGTAGACTTCATGTTAGACCGTAGCCCTCCTTCCTATATATTTGTAATAGAAACAGAAATTTCTCACAGAGCTGAAAATGAAGAATCATACACCTTTGTTTGAAATAAACAAAAAAACCTCAAGCATTTGTTCTGAAATAAAAATTATGGCCAAAGTAAAAATCCATACATTTTGAGGCTTGTTTTTAAAATCTACAGGTTACTACAAATGTATTCATGACACTGAGACCATGAAAAGCGACTATAAAGTGGGTTTGCAGCTCCCGGTTGTATCCATGCAAGACAAAAGAAAGTCCAGCATGTTTCCTTCATCCTCCTTAATTTAATTAAAACTGTGTTTTTTCTCTTGTCCTATATTCATTTTGTAATGGTTTAAGGGCAAAACAATATTTCTGTTGCACGTGTGTACAGCATCCAGAATAAACTGCTACCTAGTCTCCCAACCCAAAAGTAGTATGCATAAATGAATACAAAAACCAGGCACACTCCCTTTTACAGTCAGGACTGAAAATGTGCCAGGTATTCTGAAATTTTAAATCCAAGCATTTTAGTCCTACAGAATACTGCCATATTGTCCCAAGGATTGCGTTTTGCTTCTGAACTTTCAAGTTGTATATCAAAGATTAGTCCATTAAAATTTAAAATGCAAATTAAAAGCTACTTCAGCCTGTAGCACAGACAATCAAGGATCATCAGAGTACGATTTAAATTTTAGGATCTTAGAAATTCAAAGAATCTTGCATAAAGAGGCAGGATTCAGCTCATCAAAGCATTTTTTTATTGTTCTTCACTATTTTGAACTCTGTGTGTATCTGTGTATTTGGAAACGGGAATGGATAAAAGATTGTGAAGATCCCATTAGTTTGAAAATTCCAGCTAATAAAGATGTGAAACTGTCACATGGTTCACACAGGTCAGTGAACATCTTATCTTCAGCTCATAGGGAGATTTAAAAAAAATTTTTTGACTTTGTGAGAAAGAGGAGTTATAGGTTTCTATAGTATACTATAGTAGTAAATTTAGTTCAGACATTCCTAATAGGATCTCAACCACTGAAGCAAAACAACTCAGTTGGAATGCAAAACAAAAACAAACAGGAATGCAGCTCCAGTGTAATTTGAATTTAAAAACAGCGTCAGGAAACTTGAAAAGAAAATTAAAACTGCCCCAGCCAGTCCAGTGAGCAGTTCCCAAATGGTTTTAAGACATGCCAGTCCTGGATTCAGACCCTCCCCATTTTTGGAGAAACCCAAATATAATCTCAAAGAAATTCATAAAAAATTTCAGATGTAACTTCAGGGAAAGTCAAATGCCCCTCCAACCTGGAAGGAAGTTATTCCAAAAGCAGTGCAGGTCTCTAATCCTATTTTTATCACAAATATCGGTATTCACACTTCTACGTCTCCTTTCCACCTCCTGCAGTGACTGATCAGCAGAATAACTCAGGCCTGCCTTAAATTCTGAAAGCTAGATCTTCTAGTTTTCAGATGGTCTGAACACACCCATTCTTCCATCACAGATCCCTTTTGACTCCCTGCTTCTGCTCTTGGCTGTAGCTTTCTATGTGGTGAGGCTTCACATATCTGCATAGCTGTATTTAAAAAAATACATAAGAATAATACAAGCATTTCCTGTAAGATTCATGTTTTCCACATCAGACTGAACTAGTTGCAACAACCTAGTTTTTGTTCTTTGGCTTCTAGCTATGACAGTGATTAAGATCTTATTTATAAATATTCAGTTTATATGCATTTTTCTTTTAATAAACAATATTTATTTTCACAGCTTAGAGGCAAGAAGCACTCTATATATACTGTATAATAAGTAATACAGCATAGTAAATGTTGAAGGAGGGGTGTGAGAGGGACACCTTCTTCTCTTAAAAGTCAAAACATTTGTCTTTATACTGAGGCTTTTCATATAAAGCTTTGCCAAATTCAAATGCCTAAAATGTCAAACTTCCTAATATTATTAATTAACTGGGTGAAACAAAAAGTTGTAACTGAACAACCAGTTTAAAATAAAAATGTTTCAGAATTTTCCTGTCATCCAGCTTCTCATGCTGCATTGCTAAAGCAGCCTGGATTGTAGAGAAGCAGCTGACTTTGGTATGTCCACCTGAAACACCATCTAGAACTAACAGGTTCCTCATATATGACTCTACACAACCACAGCTTGCTGACTACGGTTTGCTACATGTCCTTCCAGTTCCAACTTTTAAAAAGCATCTGATATTTGCCATACGAAAAAGAAGATAGACATACATATTTTTATTTTGTTTTTCCCAAATATGGAACTTGCCACCAAAATTTCATCTTCTTGAAGAAGTATTCTGTTCTGAAATAAGCTCAGCTTTCAGTATCTTGTAAGTGGAGCTCAAAATTTTAGACCCATTCCATTAGAAATGAAGACTTACTTCAGCTCTACTTTTCCATTTGCTTTGTTTTCCACTGTAACCCTTAATGTTAATTCTATAGTACATGGCTTATCTTTCATTTATATCAGATGAATGTGGAGAATGTGACATTTTAAAGAAAAGCCCATTTGGTCTTAATCACAGTTATGAACCACACAACAGTATTTCCTTGCTTTCACTTAACAACTTTCATGTCAGCAAACCTCGTTATTTTCTCTGTCATTTCTCTTGAATACAGAAAGTGTGAGCAAGCAACTGATTAAAGTAATTCTGACTTTATACAGGATGAAGATCTCCAAGCCTTAAAACTAAGGCACAGAGGAGACACAGTATTACAGTTGTTCTTCTAGGTAGGGATCCACACGTATGTAAGGTAAAATCTTTCTGCTTTGGAAGTTAATACCAATTTTGCTGTTCTCTATATCCATCATTGCCCCTCTCAGATATCAAAAGTGCTGTGACTGGGCTGTCAGATCTGGCTACCTATACTTAAACTCAAGTAAGAATTTGTGTTCCTTAATTCCAGATAAAGGTTGTTTTGCAAATCACCATCATAGCCAGAGCCAGTCAATGCTGTACCATCCTTCATACATCCTAACTTGTTATTTCAGATGAGAATATGATATCTTCAAATAGCCTTAAAGGTCTACTCTGTGAGGTGCAGGTCTACATGTATAACTGATCCTCTACTTTCTTCCCTACAATATTGCCACCCATGGTTCTATTTGTTTGGCATTAGTTAGTTTTTTTGTCTTTTTACTGAAATTACATTTAAAAATAACTAAATTTATTTTACAGATGTCAAAGGATAACAAAAATGCGTTCCTAGATTGATTTTTTTTGGGGGGGGAGTTATATATCAGAACAATAACCATATAATATATTTGTGAACTTCTGGAATTAATACACTGTATTTAAATGAATATTTTGCTCTACAGTTTTGGCCACAAAATTAATAGCAACTCTCACAGAAAATAAAAACATGTATGTGTGTAAAAGAGAAAACAAGCAAGGTTGGAACAGACAAGGTAGGACTAGAGAACACGTGAATGTATGACAGAAATCATTCATCTTTGTAGCTGAAAGAGCTCTCAAAACTGGTTTTTCAAGATGTGGGTGGAGGAGATTCTGTTTTGAAAGCAGCTTTGGAACTGTCATTAATGTAAAATCAGCTGCAAAGTCAGAACACAAATTTGTATGTATTTTCAAATTAGAAATGCATGATCAGTTTTAAATGTAGTGGTTTGGGTTTTTTATTTTAATAGAGGGGGCAATAATTTTATTTATTCAACTATGTGTCATTCATTTTCCTAGATTTTTGGTGAAGAACACATTCTGTCTATACATGGGTTCAGCTAATTGTATAGATAAGTCTTTGTATCAAAGCAGAATGGGTATTTTTGCTATTCCTTTTGCAAAGGTGAAAATGAAAGTGAACTGTTTTTGCCAAAATAATAAACTTGAAGCAAAATCAGTTAAAGGAGAAAAGAGTAAATACTCTTTAATTTTAGATTAAAATTATAAAGAAAGAATAAACAAACAATAAAATTAACCAAAGAGCAAAACTGACATTGAAACAGCTATTCATGAAAAGTGGTCTGAACAGTGAGTTTTTCATCAGAGAATTAGCACTAGAATAAAATACAATTAACAATATAATGTAAATAATGAAGTAATTGAGATCATAAAGCCAGGAGAAGTCAGAAAGATCTGGGGAATCTGAACACCTAAACTGTAAAACTTCTAGACCTGGATTTTCATAGACAAGTTCCCCACACAGCTTGAAAATCAGATTCTCTGGAGTGGAATCCTGAATTGGACAATAAGAAATCACAGAACATCTGAAAATGCAGGACTTTGCATACATGCTATATAAAGCCAGAAGAGTAAACATCCTTACCTAGGTATGGTAGAGGTTAGTGTCCTAGCGTGGCTCAGTGTGGTTAGTCAACCTGGAGACAGCTGGAAGTGAGACACAGTCAAAGCAGACGGAGAGCTGAATTGTTGTTCCCCATCCAGCTGTCCGAAAACACAAGAGATTTCTCCTTCAGAGGCTGAGTCACTTAAGGAGGAGGTAGGAGGTGTGGAAAAGGGTGGCACCTTGTAGAAATACCAGATCAATTAAAAGTACGGGTGAGTTGTTACGCTTCTGTGCTTGCTGTGCTTTTCAAGTGCAGTAGGGCTGGGTTTCACAAAATGAACTGCTTTCACAGACCTTGAAACAGAAAACCAAGCAATTACCATTTGGAAAAATATACTACAGTCATTTTGATTTTCCACATATATGTTGCAGAGCTGTAGGGCTGCCTCTCAGCTACCGGGTTTCAGGTGTTTACACAGGTGAGCGTGAAAGAACACTGTATTTCACCAAAGAAAAATTCTGGAGAAGTGTTACATGGGGAACACACACTAGAATCTGATCTGCATAAAGTATTTGCACTGTTTGAGTATGTGGGCAGAGGCAAAAGATCTGGGGGGAAACCCCTCCCACGTGCGATCTTGTTGCAAGATTCTGTGTACATTTGCATTCTCCTTCAGTACAGCCAGCAACAAACAGAAAAATAAAAATAAGCCTTTGCTTATTTTTTTTCTCTCTTTAAAATGGCTGCAGATAAGTTTTGTAGGCTAAGAACTGCCTTACTATTAGTAAACACAATAGTATAGAATCAGCAATTTTCTTACAGAAATACTGTATACAGCTCCATGCTTCTGTTTAAGATGCAGAGTCTGGTTTTAATGTAGTTTATATGAACCCACGCTTCTTTTATATTTGGGGAACTCTTGCAATGAAATATGTGAGAGATCATTCAGCAAGATGCTGGACAACCTTCGGTCCTTTTATCTGTGTAAAGAATTTCTTTGAACACAAATCAAACTCTGTCATGAATTAATTCAGTAATAGTCCTTATTTTTGTTGATGCCTCTTCGTAGGCTTGGTACTTAGTATTGAGAGGTTATTGTCTAAACATTAGTTATATCTGATGAAATAGAGTTGATGAAACAGAGCAGCAGACAAGAAAATACCAAGTATAAATTACTAACTATCACAAGTATCAGAACTAATGAATACAAGCAGGTAAACATTTCTGAACTTTGTACATCTCAACTGTGGCGTTTCTGGAAGTTAAAAATACTTATAGCAGTCCTGGAATGTTTACCTTTTTGCAATCATGAAGAAACTTTTATGAATATATCTCTTTAGAGACTTATTGGGACCCTAATAGTTGCCTCCCAAATGAAACAGATGTCTTTCCTTGTAAGAAATGCAGATTTATCATTAAATGGGAATTAACTTTTAAAATAGATACCCTTTAATTTGAAATGTATGTCTAGCTTTGATTTATAATAACAACGCCTGAGACTAGGAATATCTTTTTGTTTTGAAACATTTTTCTTTCACAATCCAGGTGCTACATTATATGAATTTGTTATCATTTTACATTCAATCAGACAAGTTCTGCTTGTAAATCAGAGATAAACTTAGCCTGTCCCACAGCACTGACTTCTTTAGCCAAAATATTTGAGAAACACATATAGAGATGCAAACAATACAGTCTGGAGAAATTAAATTGATATTTTCCTGTATTTATGTCCTTTGAACACAGAGAAGAAATTATGGGGCAGAGCAAGCCAGTTCTGCCACACAAAATAAGCCCAAGGGTTATTCTAAGGCAGTCCTTGCTAAGTCTTTGGCATCTGCTGGGACGGAATAGGCGGTCTGCAGGAAAATGCATACAATATAAGAAATTTCAACAATGGTACTGACTTTAGCTTAAGAATCAAGTGGGCCAGCTGTTGTTTACTGGCTGCTCTGCAACAAACAGTATATTCAGTGCATGGTGAATTTTTTATGTTAGCTGTGCTGATTACTTAGTATTTCAAATACGAAAAAAAAATCAAGTATTTTGTTCAGACTAAGGGAAATTTAACTTACTGGTAAATATTCTGTCTCATTTTCTGTATGGTAACACCAGGTATTGTTCCTGGTGAATAAAGAATACATGATGCAGTGCCATGTATTAGGAATTGAACAGTTCAACATGACATACAGTAAAAATGACCTGTAACTATTTTCCATTAATAAACTTCCCATAATCTGAAGAAACTGAGGTTTCAGAAATTGAGAGGAATTTAAACATGTCCTCTAGATCTCAGTATAACAAATGAGATCAATCACAAATCCAGCCCAGACTGTGTGAACTGTTCTGCAGTCAGGTTTCAGGTTTTTTTCAATTCTCTAGTTTAAGGTCTGTATTTAATTGAAGGAA
Source organism: Myiotriccus ornatus (assembly GCA_036023395.1). NCBI lineage: Eukaryota > Metazoa > Chordata > Aves > Passeriformes > Tyrannidae > Myiotriccus > Myiotriccus ornatus. The sequence goes on along the minus strand of JAYRBT010000001.1, from coordinate 68,040,640 downwards.
GGACAGAAATATAGATACAGTAAACTTTAATTTCTCAGGCTATTTCAGAACTTGAATTGTATCACCTTTATTCTCTTTCTCACTCTCAAGAAAGTAGCCAGGTTGAAGCACAGACAGACAGTGTTCTAGACACATTTTTCCAAAGAGCAGTGCAAGAATAGTAGCACATATATATATATATGCCTCTGTACTGACAACCAGTGACTTTTAATCAAGGATGCAATTTACTTGGCCATTACACTGGGCTATGTTCTACTATTGATTTATCAGATTTGAAGGATTTTGGGTCTTTTTTAGTTCAACCAGTAAGGTGCTTTGGAGCTGACAACTAACTTGTTTCACATCTACCTATCAGTAACCTACCTGCTGGGAGTTAGGTAAATACTCTGCTTTTGTTTGCCATTCTCTAAGGAAAAAAAGAGGGAGTTCTCTGAAAAATAGATACAAACATAAATGGCCACATTCTAGGCTTAACAGGATATAACACCACCAAAATAATTCTGATAGGTTGATTTAGCAGAGTGTGTGGCCTGACATGATTTGTAAGAGAAAGCAAGAAATGTCTTAGAATTCCTTCCTCCATTAAAACCTCTTCATAATTTATTATTAACAAGCAATAGGGACATATTACTGATTAGTAATCAGAGATCACTATCTCTTGCTGCTTAGATTTCTAGCCCATTTTGGAGGACATTTTGAGCAGGCCCATTTTAAATACCTCATCAACAGTGGGAGCTTATTGGTCATCTGTTGAATTCTTGCAAGGCCTGCTAAGAACCTGCCAGAGGGGGATGTTGTCTTATTTTAAAATAGAGAAGCACCGGCAGAAAACTGAGCCTAAGGAGTTCAGAAATGCCATAATTTAGATTTTAATTGCTTATTCAGTATTATTAAAGTCAAATGCTTATAGCACCCTACAGTGGCAATACATTATCCCATTTCTCAATTCTCATGGTTATCTGGACAAGATAGTTGTGTTAAGTGTTCTTAACTTAAGCTTATACACCTTTCTACAAGGTGTGTCCCTTGACTGCTAGTAAAACACATTTTTCTCTACATGAGTCACTTGTCAGTTTTTGTTGACTTTCCATTTTTCAGTATAAAATGTACTACAAAATATTGTGCTACCTCCACATCCTTACTAAGGTTTAAAAGATGGCATAATGAAAATAACATCATGAACCCTAACTCTATTGAGTTTTTGTGTAGATTCACGGCAGAGAGCTGGGAATGAGCAGTGACTCAGAAGGCAACTTTTTGGACAAATAGGATTCTATGACTCCTCCCAAAAAGAGAGGAATACTTACTGAATACATTTTTTTCATACACTCAGTCCTGCAAAAGAGAAGTCCTTTAATACTTCAGACTTTCCAAGTAGGATTGGTTAACTACTGTATTTTAATAAGATTCTATTATTGTAACTGGTATGTCCAAAAGATTTGAAGACAGCCTAGCAAGTACTGTTCAATTTTTTCTTTTCAAGATATAGATAAAGCAGCTACATTTACTGTATTAAATTAAACTTACCAAGGCCCAGTCTTTGGCCTGAGGACAAGTGGCACAGCATGTTCCGTACCTGTATCACTAAATTTGCTTTCCAAAAAGAACTGTGTGGCCTCATCCACTCCTTTTGAAAACAGTCCAAAACTTGTTCTAGAGAGATCTGTGCTCCAGCCTTTTTTCAGAGATAGCCAATTGGCAGGAACAAAACTGTGTCAAGGAGTGTGCATGATAATAGTATGGACAAAAAGAGGACATTTCTCAAGCCCAGATCCTACTCCTAATTATTTGACTAGTATGGTCGTATTCACTGGACCTGATTTTTCAATTTTGATATAACTCCTGTCAGAAGATGACTAAAACTAAACACTGTGAAACAGGTAGGTGTAGGTGTCAGCAGTGGATGGCCAGCTGCCAGGCAGCATTTAGCAAGCAGACACAGCTAGTTAATGTAACCTTTATCTGGGAGGTGGGTTGCATATCTGCACCACCTGCACATTTTTCTTGCTCAAGATTGGTCTAACACTTCTAACAGGTGAAGTCAAAATGGGAAGAGTCACTTACAGAAAAAAAGAACCCAGGGCAGCAAATAGAAAAGGAAATGATGCTCTTGCCTAGGGTGACACCTTCCTCTTGAAGGTGACTAACACAAAGTCTGCTCCTCCCTAAATTCCCAGTCCAGCCCTACATAAAATAAGCTGATGCTTGGGACCTGTGATACCTCTTTGTACAGAGGTACTTTTCACCCTGGTCAAAATAATTAACCAAGGGAACGTGTTGCCTATGGGTACACCCTTACCAAGAGGTATGTGTGACTCAGAACCAGATTAGAAATGGCTGTATGAATCCCAGTAACGTTCATGACAGCAAGACAGAGGAGAGGGAGAAATAAGGAGCATAATTTTTTCCCACGGGCAAGTTATTCTATCATTAGACTTCATGGGATTTCTGTAACTTTCTGCTGAAGATTCTGGTTCTCTTGCTCCTAGACAGACATCTCAAAGTAACATAAACTAATGATCTGATGTGAGATGGAAAGCCCCTTTCTCCATAGGCATCATACTAAGATGCAAGTTTTAAAGGTAGATCAGCAATGTCCTGGGATGCCTTGCAAAGGGCAACTACTGGCAGAGCCAAGTGCCTGGGGTCCTTTGTAACAACTTTGTTCTTTCCTTCATGCTCAAAAATTAGAATTCTTCAGTCTAATCCACATGCAAGGCTCATCTCCAAACTTGCTGTTACAATCCTACTAGTGAGAGACGCCTTTGCCTCTTATCTCTCCGCAAATGAGACCATATGGCCAGGTCAATAATACAGATTTTATTTAACAATGAATGTGAGGTAGAGAGATAGAAAGAAGTAGAAAAGGGGGGAGGGGGAGGAGAGAGAGAGAGGCAGGGAGAAAGGGAGGGAGGGAGAAAGATCAAGGAGAATATAGTCACCACCCTGGATCCAGTGGTGTTCTGTTGATCCTTCTTCTCGGTGGTGGGGGTCTCAGGGTTGTTCAAAACTTTACACTGTTTATACATCTTAGTAAACAAGGCAATTAATGCTCATTGGGTACAAGTTACGTAGTTCTCTTAATAATTAGCATTCCATCTTCTATTGGTTAAATGATTCCCTCACCTCTGATGCTAATTAGTGTGCATGCTCAGTCGTTCTCTTCTTTTGATTCAGTGGGTTTCTTGGGTCAGAGGGCCATGAGCCTGTGTTTGCCATCTTACCCTGCCAGAACTACCTTTTACCCACTTTGAGCTGATTCAGCACAGTTGCTGAGTTGGTTTTATTAGTTTCTTCCTTATCTTGGAAGTTCTGCCAAATGTCCTTGTGATCTGTAAATTCTGCATTTTTTGTGTCCACTATCAGTGGTACATCCTTCTTCCCAAGCTTTTTTTAACCTCTCCCTAGGTCTGAGATCATGGAAGCATGTCAAGCCCTAAACTTCAGCAAGTTCTCTAGACAAGTAGTTTATGTTCCTAATACTGAGAGAACAGTACCGCCTTCATATAGTCCAGGTTCTGGGTATCCTCAGAGGTGTATTCAGGGGGGCTTCTGTGGTCGTTGGTGGTCAGAGATGCTATGTATCCCATAACTTGGGGTGATCTTTGTTTGACCAGTGACTTTCCACACAGTTTGCCACGGTGGGATTTTTTGCCTGGATGCATTAATCAGGATGTGCTAATCAGACCTGGCCTTTGCCAGGCCTGGAATTAGGGCTTTCCCATCACAAATTCCTCCCTTCTGTGCTCCTCTCAAGTTCTCACCATGGTGGCTTATGTCATGGTAGGTTCCTTCTGTGACCTTGACAGTGTTTGAGACAGACAGCCGTGCTCTTTAACTCCTTGCACATGCTTAACTCTTTAAAAAAACAGGACAAGAAAGCAAGAGCTCACCAATTGGAAAAATCACTTAGCTTATGACTAAACCCAAGTTCAAATCATTCCTCCTTTTGATAGCAGCCCATTTTTACCAGCAGTCTACCTTACCACTTAGTTACTATTTTTTGTTTGGCGGAATATAATCACCACAGTTTTTCTACCTCACGAAAGTTTAAATATTCACTGTAGAGAGAATAATGCTACAGCTCTTTTACTATGGCATACAGATGTTGGTCTCACCACTGTCTAAATAAGTATTGAAATACTATGTATGGAATTCTCCTTTTTCTTTTTATGTTGTAATTTGTCAGCATTTTGTCACTTTTCCTACATTTTATCACATTTCCTGCATTTCCTATAGCTGCTTCAGGTTGCTGCTCCTGGGGAAGATCTTTCAGCAGGTTAAAGTAAGGCATGCAATCTTTTTTAACCACACCTTTATGAATACAGGAAGGAGCACTGTCAGAGCTTCTTCATATGCATTTTTTAAATGCTAAGAAAATCTTAGTCACAACGCAGATGTATTTGCTGCTCATTGTTCTCCCAAAAGGTGTGGCAGAGTTCATAAACTAAAGAAGGAAGAAAAAAAAGTCTATAAATAGTATGCAAACTGTCTAAACATTTTGACGGTTTCTAGTTGCCACAGAAAATGCTTGAGCAGTGTCTTCTGTTCATAGCAGGTGTCAACACATTTCATAGAGATACACAGTCTATGCTGTTAGTGGGTCTGATTTTCCCACAGTTTGAGTAGCTCTTTACTCTGCAAATGAGTGAAATATCTTGCAGAAGTCCCTGAAAGTCTGGTCCACAGCATGCTAAACTTGAGTATCTTGATCTTGCACCACTGCCATTACTGTCTTAGCTAAAGAACACAGAGTTACTGATAAAATCAGTTATTTAAGGAAAATTGTGCTGAAAATTTGGCTAAGTCAAATGACGTCTTTGTGGTACCAGATGAATGGCTGTAACCAGTTTTGTAGCTTATGTTATTGATAAATAGCTTATTTGTTAATTTGTTACCATCATCTGAATTAACAAAGAACATTCATATGGGAGGGTAAAGAAACTAAAATCAGACCAACAGTAGAGGGAGTGTGAGAATTATGATTAGATGTGCTTTTTCCATTAAAAAATAAGAAAGACTTTGTAACATCTCTATCACCTAAAAATGCCCACTGACACAGCTCTGGGAAAAAAACAGCTGTGTTGATCTCAGGAAAAGACATGTTTTTAGAAGATGTTAGAGGAGATGAAGTTAAAGGGAAAGAATTCTCTTCTTACTCCCTATCTGAAATTTTCTTATGGCAATTAATTGGTCACGGGCATTGTAAATGCATAGGAGACAACCCCCCCAGGCTGTTCTCTTTATGGTGCAGATAGGGAGATGTGTCTGCCCCAAAGAATGATATCCATGTGAGGAACTTCACATTACTCTCATCTGATAGACTGGGTTTCTTCTCCTTGCTGGGAGATTATTGTGGATAATCTGAATATTGTGCAAGGATTATCTGCTAGGGCTAAGCACCTTTTTCTCTGTCATTCTTTCTTTTATAATTTGGATCAAATTAATTGACTGAGAACTTGACAATGATTTGAAAGCTTATATGAAATTTTATACCAGTCAAAAAATCCCGGTGAACCAATATCCCACCTAGTTAATGAAATCTTGACAGGTGCATTCCATACTGGTGTTATCAGCACACATAACTGCTATGTGTGCTAGCCAAATCTTACAGATTGTGATCATATTCTCTATCCACATCAAAGCTGAATATGAGCATGGAAGAAAGGTAGGGTTTTCCCTGTTCCTGGAAGATGCTGGCTGTGGTACAGTTAGCATAGAACAGCTTACTGTAGAAAAGTTCTTAGAAAATGTATTCCAAAACCAGTAACTGCAGAAATATGGCAAAGGCAAAAAATGGGAATCAGAAAGGATGGAGTTGAACTTAGAAAGGTTCAGAGAAGGACATGAAAGATGATGGAAGGTACAAAATTACTTCTCCACAAAAGCAACAAATGCATAAGCTAAGATTTTTTTAGTGTGGTGAAAGGAAGTATAACTGGTGTAAAAACATCCAAATGGGATGAGAAGGGTGTATTTCAGTTCTCTCCCAGTACAAGAGCATCAGCATTAAGTCAGTAGGAAGAAAAAGAAAGAAAAAGATAAAAAGACAAAACAAAAAAGAAGAAGAGAAGGGAAGAGAGTAAAAGAAAAAGAAAAAAAGAAAAAGATATGTTTCTTCCTACAGTATATATGTAAGCTGTCCTTGCCACAGGAAGACGTGTTTCCAATAGTTTATGAAATGCAACAGTTTTTTTATGTATGTGTGTATCTGTACTTGTGCTCGTGTGTGTATGCATGTATGTACATAAATACTTATATATGCTTGTGTATGCCCATACATATAATGGTTCAATGAGACACAAGACAAGCTTGTGGAAGAGAAATGCACTGATGCTTACTAAGTAAACAGAAACTGCACTGGGCTAAGAAAAACCCTGACAAACAAATTGATAGAGACTGTAAGGGCACTTAAGGAATGCAATTTGAATGCTTCCTCTCTTTCCTGAACATTTGATTGTGGCAGCTGTTGGAGACAGAATATGGGCTAAGGAGACCTTTGGGCTGGCCAAGGACTGCCATTGCTATGTTATGCGGTCAAAATTCGTATAAGGTGCATAACTCAAATTTCATTAAAATTATTTCCTAGTTCTTTGATGATAAAGTAAACAATTAGCAGTACAATCAAGGTTATACCATTTTTTGGTGTGGAATATTGATGTTTCAGATACTAAAATAAGCCAAAAAAACTCCATCACTCCTTAGTGATGGAGTTGCCATTCAGCCTATCAGCTGAGAGTCATTCAGCATTGTCATTTTAATTTCTTGAGAGTGAATTTCTTCTCTAGTTACATGACAAATGTGGAGAGTATATATATATATGTAAATATGGAGAGAACTTTGTTATCACATGTTTAAGACCCTTTCCTTACTCATAAAAACCTTTGCAATCCAATAAAATTGCTCACTTGTTCAAAAAACAGAAAAAAACCATCAAGGCAGATTTATGATATGTGTTGAAATGTAGGTAATCTGCAGGAGTAAAATTGAAAATGGTGTCACAAAAGTGTCATCTTCCCTCCACATTCCCCTCACAGCTTCTCTGGAGAATTCAGCTGTCTTTTTGTCCTCCCTTACCCACGGAAGTAGAAGGTTTAATAGCATTTCCAAGTATCTTCCAAGGACTAAATTTGAGGTACAGAATTCAATCATAAACTATGTGAAAGAAAGGAGGATACATTTCCTAAATTAACACATCTGCAAGCAAGGCTTCATGAGCTGAGAAGCTGAAGAAGCAACTGAGCTCGCTTCTTGCCTTTGCAAAAGGCAAGATGTCCTTTGATATAAACTGACCAATAAATAGACTTTTACAATCTGTTAGTCCATTTTAAATATCAGCTTCTCCTTCCCTTTTATTTTCAGTAAATTATATTCTTCTAATAACTGTTTTCCAAACTGTGAGTACTTTGAAAAGAATATTGGCAGAAAAAAATCTTTTACGTGAGTTTTAATGCTCGTTAGCCCTATAAGGCAATCCATCTAC
>JAYRBT010000001.1:67958070-68027745 GCA_036023395.1 Myiotriccus ornatus | reverse complement strand
AATTGCTGCTTCCCCATAGGGAAGAGCAAGGTATAATTAATAACTTTGAAAAGAAGTGCACACTCTCTCTAATTATAAATGTTGTCTTCTCATGAGACAGCGTTAACCTGTTTCCTTCCTCATTTTCTCCCATCCTTGCCACATCTCATATCTGACAGCCATTGTAGGTAGAAAAAAATTAAGGACTTCCATGAACTCTTCATTTAATAACAAACAAGAAGGAAGGAGATAATGACCCATACATTGGCAACTCTGTAATTAAAAAGTCAATTAAATGTAAACTATCTCGACTTCTGCCTTCTAAATAACTTATTGTAATTACTAAAATGTACTGCTGTATTTACATTCTTCTGTTGCAACAGAGATGACTATTAAAAAGTTTGCAAAATAGAAGGACTAGTAGAAGCCCAAAATCCAAAATTCATATGCAGGAAGCTGTTGAAATGTAAACATAAATTTGTATTGGAAGCAAAGCAGATGAACACCGTAAATAGGCATGTTATATTGCAACATTCAGACTGAGTCAAATGGTATTTAATCACTCGCAGTTTGTGTAAGTACTACAGGTGTTGCTCCATGACGAACATTCAAGCTAATCTGAATACAGAGGTACTGTGACTCATTAGCAGTAGTACTATGAAAGGTAAAATACCTAACTGCTTTGATTTATCAACAAGGTACAGAATATGCATTCAGGTAAATATATGATCACACAGTAAAAGCAGAATTCATAGTTAGTGTACAGATGAGTGAAACTTTAACCACTACTTCATATATTTTAATTCCACAGTAAATTTCATGTAAGTAAATTATAAATATTAAATATGGTCATGTACAAAATTTATGTTCCACATGGCAAGCTTTCTCTGTAGTTGCCATGTACAGCGTGCCACCATACAATCAGGAGGAGTCCTAGTTCTGGCCCTTGGGCTGCTCATGCGGAGTGTCTGATCACAAGGTGGCCACACGTCCCTTGTTATTACTTTCTCCTCATTTTGTATTTAACACAGTGGTTGACACCCACCTCTCTCTGGTTCCAGGTGGATAGAGCTCAGAATAAGGCACTTGCAAGCAAGATGTAAGACATCCCCTGCCCTAAATAATTCTGTATGGATCACTCTTAGGTGACTGCATAGAGGGAATTTCAGGTGGCTCCCTATTCAGGGTTCTCTGGCTCCATGCATTGTTTAACGCAGGTAGAGATGGCCTGACTCAGCTTTGAGTGTAAGTGGCAGACACCTCACTGGTGTGGTGAGGTCACATATCCTCTGGTTATGTCTGGCCTTCCCTGAACTCCTTTAATTTCCTTGTTGAGACCTTTGTAAATTCTACCCATAAATTCAGGGAGAAACTTGAGATTTAAGACCAAGACAAGCATAAGGTCTGAAATCCTCACAAAGCAGCACTAAACACAAGAGGTTAGATTACTCCCTCGTAACAGACACAAAGAAGTATCTGCGTACTCTCTCAGTAGATAGGGATTTTCAGGAAACCTGCTTAGGCATGTTCAGGTGTGAATTGTTATGGGTCTCGGACTGGGATCTTGGGATTGGTGCCTCTGCCTCCCAGTGCCATGCAGTGCCTCCAAGTCCCAGCAGTTATTCCGTTTTGTTACACTGAAGCTTTAAGGAAAGATCAGACTTGCAAACTTCTGCTGTACTTTAGAATCACTCAGTACAATAGACAGAAAAATTTGTGAAGGGTTTATTCTTTATTTCTGGTATCACAAGATGAACCTTCAGGAGGCTGCTCAAGCTGTATGAACAGATTTAGTATCTTCATACTAGAGGGAAAGCAGTGCCCTTACTTCTGATTGCTACTACCCAAACCTTCCCAGAGGAAGGTTCTTGAACCTTCCTCTGAGGTGTCTGCCTCTGGGTTCTGTCAAAAACAAATTACTGGCCTGGATGGTGTGTAGGTCTAGTCTAGTGAGTCCATGCATCTATAATGGAAAATATGAAAAGCAGAAGTGCTCTTCTTTCTACCACCCTTTGCAATAGAAAAGAGTGATTCAAAATATGATATTGCCATAGAAGTGTTACCAATACTGAGACCAGGTTCCCCCTCACTTTTAACTATAATATTTGATTTAATTGATTTAATTTTCCACACTCTCTCTCAAAAAAACACAAATATTTTCATCCAGATACTCATTAGTGCAAAGATCACAGCACAGGACAATATACACAAGTCTGAAGAGGATATATATAGTGCTAATTAAATTTAATAACAATCTATTAAGTATTAACATAAATACAGTCCTCCAAGGAAGTAAGCTTGTATTTTGCCAAGAGCAGCTTCTTGAAGGATGACAGGGCAAGAAATACTACATGGATTATTACAAGAAATTACTTAGATGTGAATGTACTAATTTTAATTATATTGGATAATACTGAGTGTTCCCATACTTTCAAAAAAGTATTTATTCTTCTTGCACAAGTTTATAGTTGCTGTCAGACACAGGCAGTACTTTTTTCTCCTGTATCAAAGTCCTACCTTCCACCCCCTTGGAAGGACACTGTCTCAGTCACACTCTGTCTGAAGTACTAAAAAAACTCACATAGTAAATTCCACGGGCAGGTCATTGTATTCGGGGCTCTGAGGTGACGTACATGTATGCTTCTGTGTGAGTATCTACATGGTTTGAAGCAAGCAACTTGGTCTCTACCTCACATTCTAAACTGTATGAGAAGTATCCAGAAGACCCTAAAAGAGTTTGGTGCAATACATATTTTACCAGGGATTGCCTAACTGAGTAGTCAGTGCTGGGCACTTCAAAAAACAGAGTGGCTGTGAAAGTTTATTATAAAATAAATGTGATCACATCTGGCGTAGTACCAAGGGTCATCTCTTGTTTTATTCAGGCTTCATGACATGCTGTTTCATTTATGATTGGTACCCTGCTTTTATCCTGGTGGCCACAGCTGTGCTGTCTCCTATCTAGTAAACCAGCAGTTAGTGTGCTCTCCTAAGCAAAGGACATTGCAGTTTCTTAGACTGGGCATTAGCTCATTCCTATTTTGCCCATGCTTAAAGAGAAAGCACAAGGGAAAAATAGGAGCTAAAGCATTTTTCCTAAAGAAAATGTTCAAACTACAAACTATGGAGACAGGAAGTTCTGTCTTTCTACACATCAGAGGCTAGGAGAAATAACCTTCCTGTGGTACAACTAAGAGTCATTTAGCTTTTTGATGTTATTTACAACAGAAGGAAAATAACAGAATTGCTGCATCCAGATTTTGCTACAAAAATGGATGAAAAAAAACCATCTTAAAGCTGTTGAAGTTAGTGCCATGCTTGTGTTGTATGAAGTACTGTTTGAGATTAGCAATACTAGTATATTTTGCCCTTTATAAGCATATATAACACAAAAATTTTGTCTTTGAACATGAGCAAAAGGCAAAACATCACTTGTCCTGTCTGTGTATGCTGTGTACCTGTTCATAAGCCTCCTGCTACACTACATAAGGTAAATCCACAATTGTGTCTTCTAGCTCTCCTCAACCTCCTGAAAAACTACAGATTTCGTAGTCCAGCATAAAATCTGTCCTTTTCCTTTCTTTCAGCATAATTGAGTTTTTGAATTCTCTAGTTCTGTTACTAAAATGTTATTGTTGTACAAAATCTGAAAGGTACTGTATAAATTGAGAAATATAGGGGAAGACTATCCAGAGGAGTCCACCTCAAAATTTCCAGGTGATTTAGCTATCCCTTTACAGATTTCATCTGAACACGCACTTGCCTGTCAGGGTAATGAATGTCTCTCAAAGACCGTGATGTGGTCCTGTTTATTCTCATGCATTCATTCATCTTCAGTTAACAAGGGAACTGCCACAAAAATTACATACACAAGAGGGATTCTAAGAGTTAAATCAAATAACTGATACTCCTGTTTCTGAACAGATCATGCAGCAAAGACTTGACAGCCTTTAGTCTGGGAGCTAGTGCTTTTTATAGAAATTATATTTAATCTTAACTTCCTTATTGGTAATGCAAACTCCCTGCAAACAGAGACCGATACTGATTTGCAGTTATTGATTCTAGAAAATGTGTACAAATTACTGCAATGTGCAGTTTGAGCACTAGGTGGAAACAGAGCAGTGAAAATAAAACCCCTTATCAAATCTTCAGTACAAGAAATGGAAGAGCTTATTTCCACACACGACTGAGATCCCAGAAGGAAGAAATGGCAGTTTAAATCTGCTTCATTTTATTGGGGGACCTCTATCATTGTAACTTTTTTTGCACAAGAATAAGAGAAAATATTATCCTTATTATTCTTCATTTTGGTTTTTTTCATTTTCTTACCTCACTGACTTGCTTTAAATTTTCCAATACCTGTATTCAGAGTGCTCAGATACATTTCTGTTGGTTGTTGTTCAAGTATTTCAGTGGAAATTAGTATTTGAATTGGACACGTAGCAACCTTTCCTCCATTGCTGTTGCAGTTGTGCAAAACTTTAAGTTGAACATTTACTGCTGTTTTTGTCTGCTGCCATTTTATTGTCATAGATTCAGCAAATAAAATAGAGAAAATAAAAATTTAATGCTTTCCTTTCTTTTCACCTATTTATGCAACACGAAAATCAGAGCTTTTTTTCACTCCTCTGTATAACCCAGTTCTAGGAGCCTCTTTATTATAGCTCTATTTCTTTTTTTTTTCCATCTCAGGAAAGAGAACTGAAATCATAACTAGCTTTGGATGGTAGCCATATTTTATATATTATGTTGCTTATGAAAAACTTGGCTCCAGGAAAATCAGTATGCAGGATGAAACTGCAGCAAAAGCCCACAGAAATAAGGAGGAATGATGCAGCATTACACTGGAAATCACAAAGCAGAAGTGAGATGCACAACAGCAGTGCTGGTCCAAGCACGTGTGGTCAGGATGGGACATCCAGGCCTTCTTGTCTTACTTCCAAGAAATGATCAATCTTAGTGTAAGACCATCCATTTGAAACCATACAGTCATGATCTACTCAGCCTCAAAAGAGACTGACCTAGTCATTCCTCACCCCTTTCAGTACAGTCTGCAGACCTTGAAAGGTCTAAGTTAAGAAGCCACTATAAGAGCAAGGGGCATCTCTAGTTTAATTTAGGATTCATGACATGCTGTTTCATTCATGACTGTTACCCTCTTTCCTGCAACTTTTTCACTTCTTCCAAGTTCTTCTAAAAATTTTTTTTTAGTAAAAACATTGGTGATTACCAATAACTTGTTCTATTTCATCTTTGCATCTTTGCCCACTTCTTAACACAATAAGAGGGCAGACACTTGTATCACAGGCCAGTTGTACAAACTGAAGCAGATTTCAATTGCTTGAGGTGACTTAGCCAATTGACTCAGATGCCAGAGCAAGTATTCATACTGGTGGAATGCAAGTCAAAATCCGAACTGAACTTGAAACCTGATGAAGCCTGGGGAGCAGCTAAGACAATTGTTCCTGGCCCAAGTAAATATAACCTTTTATCTACTGGATAAAAACTTTTGGTAAGTTAGATTAAATGATTTTGAGTACATTTTCTAAACTCTGTAGGAACAAATGCTGAACTGAACTAAAAGCACAAATATCAGGTAGGTGCATAAGGCCTACTGTCCACATTCCCAAAGAATGCTTGTGTGATGGGTGCAGTGTAGGTTAGATAGGCCAAGATATAAACGCAATATAAACTAAAAACTTTGGCTGTGGGAAGGTTTTGAGGGATTCAGTGACAGCTGTCATCAAATTAAACCTACCAGTGGGATACTGCATATTTCCTCAGAGCTTTTTGAAAATAGTTTAAAAAATAAATTCCATAGAAGAAGTAGAATCTAATTTAGTCCTTTGTCCCTCACAGGATGGTCATTCCAATCCTTATCCTTACAATCACCTTTTAGAGACTACACGTTAAATATCATAGAAATCTCCTTTCAATACAATAAAACAGTGTCAGTCATCCTTTGCTTACAGTTGAAAGGTATGAACTCCTAAATAAAATATAGCAATTGTTAAACACATCTTTAAGAGGTTCTTGTGTACATTCAGTAATGTCTCTACTTGAATGTGTCAGAAGATACTGGCATGTCTCCAATTTGTCCTATTATTCTCTACTAAGTGTGTAGGAACTAGATTTTATATCAGTGAGACTTTTTAATACAGCCTAGCTTCATGACTGAACAGTTTCCTGATGCCAACAACATATCAGTGCTGAAATAAGAAGAAAAAAAGAACTTTTCAGGACAATCAGAGCCTAGATTATCAATGGCAGGAGCACAGGAGAAATCCTACTTGTAAATTAAGCAGAGGTTATACGGAAAACACTGAAAATCAAACACAGATGTTCTTTTTTCTTTTTTAAAATTTCAAATTAGTCCCCATTTACAAATTCCTCAGATAAGCATATTGCTATAACATGGACTTACCAATTTTGGCACTGAAGAGTGTAGGCTGGGAGAGCTTTCCAGGTGCAAAAATTTCCACTGCTTGTAAGACCTCTGATGATTTTACCACTGAACAGAGGATGCCTAATGCACCTCCAGTTACTACTTCCAACAGCTAAAATCCCTCTTCTACCAAGATTCAAGTTTCAGGCTAAAGCAGACTGAAAGTTTGCTGTTATCTACTTTTGCTGGCTGGAAGTTGCTGTTGGTGACTGAAAGTGTTACTAGGAGTGGTTTTGGCTCTGAAGAGGATAGTTATGAGTCAACATGGGATAAATCCAGACATGCCCAGCTTTCTTCCTGCTCTGTAAACACAGTGATGTGATACAGAAATCTGACTTTGATGATCTTTAGATGCAATAAATATATTTGCCTTTCTGACACATAAAGGCTGTCTTCATACTCAGCCCAATAGGCATGTGACACAGGTTATTTCTTGAGGCACTCTAAATTGCAGTGATTTCCTCGCCTGCAAGGTCAAGCATGAGTGATAAGCATCAAGAGCATGGTAAGCATCCTGGCTGCTGTAAAGCCAAGAGAAAAATCTCATTGATCTCAACAGAATAATGACATTGCCTCAAGATGTTGCAGACCACTTTGGAGGAAACTTCCCACAGAACCCATTTTCTTTCTCTCCATCTTAATGTTCTGGCCACTTCTTTGAATCTTCTCCATCTAGAGCCAACCTTCTCTACCAGAAAACCCCTCATGACAAATATCCCTGTTCTGTTTCCCCTGTGTCCTTAAACAGGCTGTCTTATATTCTAGTTTGTTTTGGTCAAGTCACATTCCAGCTAATATGGTAACCTGAAATCTTTAAGCAATGATTTTTTTTTTTTCTTGGTGAATAGCTGTTTTAAAGCAAGAATCATTCAGCTGAATTCTTTAGAGTATGTCTTAGTGCTACACATCATGAGGATAGTAATTGCTTTCCTGGGTTTAGTATCACACAAGTCTTGGCAGTGTAGAATATCTTCTGCAGACAGGCTGGATTTTAAGCAGGTGACCAGCAGGATGCTGTATTCATTCGCTGAAGATACTGATCAACACAGTAAAAACAGAATTGCATATATGAAATGTTAAAGGAATATACTCAATAGACAAACTGAAACTGTGCTTTTGCAGCAGAGGACATCAGGAATTTGTGTTCTAAATATTTAGAAATAAGCAGGTTGTAGACAGAAACAGATATATATAGCCATATTCTTTGCGGTCTCTGCCTAATCCTGCTATCTCCAATAAACTGAAAAAAACAGACATAAAAACAATTTTCAAAATGTTTGTTAAGAAAATTCAAGGAGAAATGAAGACAGAAAGAAATAAGTAGACTCACTCCAGTGAAGTCAGGATTTCTCCATGAGTGGCTACATATATCACCTGCTAATTCACTTATGTATTTACGGGGTTTTGTCCCTATTATGTAGTAGAATCACAGTCATGAAAGAGACATCCTGTAAAGGCCACTAAACTGCTCTGAATTTTGTTTATATTAGAATGCTTTATTTTTTCAAATAAAGTGGATAATATCATAATTTATCAATGTAGTATAGATTTATTATTTAGATAATAGATAATAGAAAATTAGATCTTTTCAGCCAAGCTAAATCTGCAGCACACCTATTTGAAGAATCTGTATACAGGGAATTAAAAATCTGTTCATTAGTCAAATTAGACTATCAAACTGTCAAGGCATGGAAGAATGCACAAATGGTTATCAGATCATTTTCCATCATCCTTTAACACTATAAAATTTATTTGCCATTGGACCTTTGAGCAAACAGGAGTAATCTCTCCTTTAGTTGTCAAAAAGTTCGACAGTACTAGATTAAAATGTAAACACCTTAGACGCAGAGCTGCTTGTAAGATATTTTAAGAAGTTCAAAATAGTTTATCTTATATGTCTTAGGTTATTTAAATAGACTGATGGACTTAATGACTTTATTGTGAGTCTTGGAGAGCATAAACTATGATATACAAACAAATAGAGCAGTGTCAGACAATAATTTATGGACAGTACTGAAAATACCACTTATGGGTTAATATATTAGGTTGACACAATCCTTTCCTATTGAATTTGTCCATAACATTTCTTAGAATAACATTCTAACATTTCTTAGAATATTTAGCGTACTTGATCATAAAATCATAGTGGATCATTAAGTAGCAGCTCTAACAGGATTTTAATAAGACAAAAGTGTATTTAATGTCACTGATGAGTGTATCTCTAAACACATACACTGCCTGCGAGTCTGTAACTCTTGGATAGTAATTCAGGACATGTTAATTTTATAATGTCAGTCCTCCATCACCCCATCAAAACCTTTGAGTCAGTGCCCCTTGCAAAATGGCAGAAGTTCAAGAACATATCAAGGAGTGGAGAGCTCAAAGCGCATGCAGTCACTAACAAGTATTATCATGTACTCAGAATAATTGCTACTAAAAAAAGCCAGGAGCTATCAAGCAGCATTTTAATCTTAATTCAGAGTAACCACTGTGTGTTAAGCCCCTCTCTGCAGGGAGATACTTAGAAATGTTTTCTTTTTCAGTTGGAATGAAGGGAACTATTGAGAACTCTAATTGACTGGTGTTTCCTCAAAGTACTGAGGAAATCACAACAGATTTTCAGTTACAAATAGGCAAAACTTCTCTTTCATTGTTTTACTTAGATGAATTAATTTAGATTGGTTTTAGATTAGCAGTCTAAAAACTAGCTGGATTTTGACTGATAACGCTTTTTTGTATTGCTATGTTTTAAATAGAAGCCTATATGGCACATGGAAAAGGAAATCTTGTCTTCCTACACACAATATATAGAAGCATGTGACTTGTATTTTCAGAATTCAGTTCATAGTGTTTTGTGTTAGCCTACTGTACTGTGCCTTCTATGACTCTAAAGAAGACTAAAATTATAGAAATACATATTCTATATAAATTAAAATAGACTGCTTTTGTTCTTAAAGAAATTACAAAACCATGTAATCCATTGCAACGCAGTACGGACATGTGATGCTTTAACCCTGACAGAAAAAACTGAAAACTCCCAGGAGGTGGGATTGTTTCTTTCATGGAAGGTAGCTCAGCAATAAATGCCTCTGTCCATTCTTCAGCATTGAAATGACACATCCTAAAATATTTCAAGGCAGAAAGGGCAAATGCCAGGCTTAAAGATGGCAAGAAATTCTTGTAAAATCTGCTATGAACAAAGCCAGCCCCAGTAGGAAAGCAGAAGAAAATATAACGTAATTACTTCCAGTGTTCTCATGGGGCCTAGATCATATTCGTAACAATGAGAATTAAAGCTATGCATCACTCTTGTCATTAACTAAGCTGCTTCTTTCCACAGGTGTGATGTACGAAGAAATTAAATTACGGAGGCATAAACTGTCTTCAGGAGGACTGTCATCAGGACACATAGCTTCATTATGCAGAGTGGCTGCATGGGAAAGCCCCTAATTCACAAAGTAGCAGGGAGAAATGTCTTGCCTCTTGCTTTGCTGGTGGAGAGCATGCAGGCTAGCAGACAAAGAAGTCAGCTGGTCACTTCAGCTTTGCAGAACCGCTGATCTCACTCTCTCCTCCCACTACTACAGAGTAAAGAGCTGCTACAGTTTGACTGATTAGTTTTATTTTATTACCTACTCTCCTGACATATAAGAGAAGTTAAGACCCAGTTCTTGACTGCTTAAATTAATTTGGAATTATTGGAGACAAGCCAGCTGATTATGACAGTACTTAGGATTTCCTTCTCCCTACAGAAAAAAGAAAATTGTGCTCCACAGTTACATCAGAGCATTTTAGCAAAGCATTAATAAATCATGCAAATCAGATTACTGATACTGATAATTACTCTCAAGCAATACTTTAGAGCTCAAGTTCCTGAAAAGAATCAGGTGCCTAAAAATATGTATTTCAATTATTTGTGTACTGAGAATGTTTGCCTTCTTTGTCCTGTTTGATGATAAAAAATTATTTAATCACTTATAGAAATACTATGACAATGTTTTGCTTGATTCAATGTTATGTTTGTATAAAAGGAGAATTAGTATGAATAGAATCTGCTTAATTTTGAGAATTTTTGCTTATTAACAGAGTACCTAGGTTTATTTGTTGTCATTTAATAGCAGAGTTTATATTTGTCTCATGAGCAAAGAAAAATATTGGTAAAAAAATGCTGTTTCTCACTGTCATGGAAAATAGCAACATTATTTTGATGGCTGGACTGATTATCTGGACTGAAAAAAATCTGCATCTCCAAAATCTATCCAAGGAATCTGTGGGAGAACAAAAAGGGGAGAATGTCAGTTGACTAAACAATTTCAGAATTGTGTCACTTGATCTACCTTGTTATTTTGCACACTGGCAAACTGCTAAAAAAAAATTTGAATAGTTTGGCTCTTGTGACTCTTCCTTGCTTTGTGGTGTTATATCCAATCCTGGATGTTCCAAAACGCTGCTTTTCTACTGCTTTAAACAAAAGCTGCTGCTTTGATCATCTCTAGTGTGTGCCAAGAAACAAGACAGATGCTGCAATGGTGCAGTTGTGCACCCTTAGAATAAAATTTATTATTGAAGAAAAAAATTATCTTTGCCCTTGAGACTAGAGAAAGGATTCACTTTTCCTTAGTTTTCTCCTGCTGCAGGCAAAGTGCCTCTGCAAATGGCCACGTATGCATCACCAGGAGGAGAGATGTGTGATTAATGCAGAGAATTACTATTCTGACATTTCATCCTCACCTGGACAAGTCCCCTAGCTGTGAGATGCACTACTCCCACTTTTTAGCGGAGCTGATGATGGTAAACCTCCATCAGAATCTTTAAAAACAAAATGTAAATTCATTATGATTATTTGGTATTTGCAAGGGACATTCTCAAGTATCTTGGAGTTCTCCTTTAGAAATGTAAGTGTTTCACTACTTTGTAAAGAAGAAGCTGTGGACAGGCATACACCATGGCATACTGAAACTTCTACTCAGGAGGCAGTGCCAATAGCAAGTGTCATGCTACTTATTGTCAGGAGAGTTGGAAAAGGGACTGAAGGGCTTCCACTGGTTGCAGAACTGGGAAAATAAAGGCAAAGTCACCCTTTTCCCAGCCTTCTGGAAGAAAGTCCAATTAGGGCTGTTACCACACTGCAAAGTCTGCCTTTGCTTCCAAAATGTCTTCAAAAGGCAGCCGTATAGTGGTATGTGCTGGCCAGCACATCTTGATAACATTTTGGGAGGGCTTGCTGTCGATGTTGATTTGCATTTCATTTATTTACTTATTATTGATTTTCTTACCATTTTAAGACCGAGCACTGAATTAGTTTCAAAAGGTAGTTTCTCATTGCTAAATAAAAAGGGAGAGGCTGTGGGCTTGGCTTAGGACCCTCGACCACCCGTGTTACTTAGCTTTCCTTCTCTACGTGAATGCACTGTGGACCACACCAACTTACTGTCTCCCAGGCAAATTTGATAGACACATGAAAAGCCACAGGTAACAGGGACATAAACCAGTCTGTGACCATGGGGTGAGGAATTGGTCGCCTGCCCTCTCCTATTAGCGGTGTGGGTGTAGCCAAGGGTTATGTGTTAGGCTATGGCCAATGGTACTGTATTCAGCACATGCTGGGCAGCACACTCTGGCATCGCGATCAGCACTGGATTACTTCAGCACCAGGAAAAGCTTGGAGGATACTTGAGCTTCTTGGGTTTCCCAAATGAAGTACATTGGTATGGGATGAGTCAGTTGCTGAAAGCAGGGTCTTTATTGACAGTGAGAAGAGCACTGTGAGTTATCTAGGTTTTAGTCTAAGCTGTCCTCTTCTCTAGGCACTGTATCTTTGTATGATATTCCTGGAAAACTGTGGTTGAGAGACAGAAGGAAATTTTCCTCTAGAGTACAAGTTGTGAGAACTGTGAATGAGAAATTACATAACTGGCAGATGGCATTAAAGCAAAGAGCTGTTTAGGCCTATCATGAAACTGTTAAGTATTGTTTACAGGAGATGGAGATACACCATTTCACAGCAGCAGTGAATCGCAGCTTGGTGTAGATTGTCTGGATTTGCAAACAAAGGAAACCATCTACAAACAGCTCTCAAGAATGCAAAATGTGCAATAAACTTCTCAACATGTAAAACTGAAATACAGAGCAACACATATGTGTCAACACTGGTTAATTAATAAACATACCACAACTAGAAAATGGTTACAACTAAGTGCTAAAGCAAATAGCTTAATAGAAAGACTGAGTATAGAATGCATTCACTTCTAAAATTCAGGGGAGAAAGTAAGGAAGAGAAGAAGGGGGAGAGAGAGGGAGGAAGGCAGGCCGAAAGACAAGCAGGCAGAAAGGAAGGAAGGAAGGAAGGAAGGAAGGAGGGAGGAAGGGAGGGAGGAAGGGAGGAAGGAAGGAAGGAAGGAAGGAAGGAAAAGAGAAGTGGAAGAAAATATAAAAAGAAAGGGAGAGGGATCATGAAAAGGCTTTATATTCTATTATTTTTTTTAATTTCCCAATGAAATGCATGAGTATATAAAAATTTTATATTAGAACATTACAGAAATTCTACAAAACAGTCTTCGCAATTGACATATTCTGTGCTTCTTTTTTGTATTAACAGTTTTTGCTATAGTAGAGATCTTTGATCCATCTCCTTCACATCCCCTAAAAAAATTGAGACATAGCCACCAGGGCTGTGTTAACAATTCAGAATGACTTGGTCATAATCTTCTGCCAGATCAAACCCAACTGTCCCAAATCAAGCAGGAGCTCCATGGTTTCAGTTAAACACTTCAAATATGTCCTTCTGAAAATAAACATTTTCCCTTATTTCCTATGATCAGACAAGAAGAGCCACATCTTAAAAATGGTCTTGAAATGTTTCTAAAATGCCAAAATAGTGATGTTTATTGGTTGAAGTAATTCCCCTCTAAACTATTATCTAGGGTTGATTGTTTAAATACAGTTATAGATTTATACTAGCAATAACATTTATTGATACACCCACTCTGCTGTTACATTTTTGTACAAGTGAAATGATCTCCTCCAATGACCACGCATGCAATTTCTCTCAAAAAGAAACAAAATGAAAAATAAACCCATTCAGTATTTAATACGGTCCTGCCATTCTTTCTTCTAAATCTCAGAGGTATTTATGCTTATACAAGAGTCAGTTACAGTTCATCATGTTGTTCCAGCTCTACATTTGTAGCAGCACAATGCCATTAGTCATTCCCAGAACCATAGCTATTAGAGATTGAAGTGACCTTTTAATGTCATCATATCCTACCCTGATTTCTACTGTCCATGGCAACAGGCTAATGTCAAACACACAATTATGACTTCACTGCAAAATGTAGCAAGGGAGAAGCTGATTTAGCTATAAGCTACATTCAGAAGGCGTAGCTCTTAGCCTTTGTCATCCGAATGAATGAAAGTTATTTGCATTCCATCTGCAAGTTGTTCAACAGTCAAAGTATTTTTAAAAACCCACGTGAAAGATTTATTTTATTTTTGTTTTGGGCAGAAGAAGGAAAATTAAAATAGCCAAATCATGGAAAAATTAGTGTTTGATCCAGGAATCTTTCAAACAAATTACAGCTATTTTATAAAGCTGAGTGACATGGTTTATCTGTCTTCCTTACCCCCATCAAAGAATGAAGACTTCTATCTTGCAGGGATGGCATATAGAAAGGCCTATGTCCATTCTATATAATGTTGACTGCACACTCTGCTCCACATCAGACTGAAACAGTGTGTCTGCAATACAAGGACTGGAACCTAGAAAAAAACATAAGGTTAACCAACATTGTAGTGTAAATATACTTTTGGAAGTGAAAAATTAATTTCTATCTGCTGCATGTATCTAGGTATGCATACATCTGAAATTCTTCGCTTTGTAAAGATATTTCAGCTTGATTTAGACTAAATGCTATATAGCAGCATCAGTGTAACACTACACTTATGGGACTTAGCCCTTCCTCAGAGGTCGAAATAATTACCCTGGGCCATTGCCATGCTAACACAGATCTATTGTTTATAGGACTGGAGCTAATGTGTATACAGGGCTATTTACTAGACCACACCTGCTCATCCCAAGTCCATTGCACTTCTGGAAACTCACTTCTGAGTTTTCTTGGTATAAAGATAGTACTGTAACATAATGAAAACAATAATCAACCCTCCTTTATTTGTGGCTAATGAAATTGCTACAGCAAATTTATTTCACTTGCAACAAAAATTACTTAAGAGATTGAACTCCAAGTGTAATCACATCAAGATCATTTATCAAGAACTGAGATGTGTGACTCAATTTTGTAGCTGGACCTCTCTCTCTAATAGGATTTAAATGACATTTCAGAAAAAATTAAAAACCTCACAATTATTGCAAAGAGTTAGAGTCCTACAGCATCTCACCTCTGGTATAAACCCACAGGCTATTGAAGCTAGAGACGTGTGCTAGGTGAGATATGTGTGAAAGGGAAATTACTTTGTCCTGAAGGAGTCCACTGACAATCAGTAATTAAACATAAGAAGAGAGATGCACTCTTAGTTTTTAATTTATCTCTATTTAGACAAATTCATCTTGAAATAGAAGAGATACACTGAATTAGATAATTTCCCTTCAAAAGGACTAAACAGGACTGTGTGAGGAAGGGCTTACTTAAGGAGTTGGCCCAGAGCTTTGTAAAATGCAGTGTTGGGAAACTGAGCATCTGTGGTTTTATATTTCAGGAATGATGCAAGACTTTTCAACCTTTAAATTACAGCTTGTGCAAGCAGTCCTCTGTTACTTAACAGATTTGCAGATGTGTCCAGCTTCAAGGTAATGGGGATTGCATTTCTGTCATTCAAAAGACTGAGATTCAAAATAAATCAAAGAATTAATTATTCCTATCCTCTCATTCTCTAATAGCTTCTAAACCCTACTTGAAAGGATTCTAGCGGAGATAATAATAGATTTCTATACAGATACTATTGGAAAAGTTAACAGAGAGAGGTAAAAATTTTTAATCAAAATTTTAGAAACAGAAGACATGAGAGGGCTTTACTTGAACCAGTTAGAAAAGCAATCACTGCCAAAGCTTAGAATAAATGTGGTCCAAGGTCTAGGCCTCTCTATTACACCCCTTCGCCTCTGCCTATCCTCTGGAAAAAATCCTGTTTAAGAGGACAGGGGAACAGAGGGAGGGAGAGAGGGAGGAAAGAAGTGGGGGAGGGATGGGAGGGAAGGAGGAAGGGAGGGAGGAAGGAAGGCAGGAAGAAAGGGAAGTTGATTCTGGAAAGTTAGAATTGATAATATTTTATGACAAGGTATTTTTCTTCAACTATTGAACATAAGACCTGAAAAGCTGTATGTGTTTATGCCTGATAATATCTGTCATGATTCAAGATAAAATAACAGTTATTTCTCAGGAATAAAAGCTGAGTTCAATGAAAGGACATAATGTTATGTGTGTATGACCACTGAGAAACACTGACTGGCGTTTTCCCATTTGACCTTACATGACAGTGTTGCATTCCAATGGAAAACATTGCCAAGGCTCAGTTCAGCATAAAAACAACACTGAGGAAAACATTCTGTAGCAAACACACAGAACTAAAACCTATTTCGATAAAAAAGGAGTCACGCTTGGAGCCAACAGCGTCTCTGAAAAACTTTTTGTTCTCTTGCCTCAAATCTGACAGGCTCATTGTGAATTCAATGAACTACAATTAAAAGAAGTGTTTGGGATAAATTAATTTTTTTTTTTGTACTAGGACTCAGCTGGCTTACATATCTCATCACAAGATGCAAGGATGTGGTAACCATGCCCTTCTTGCTGTGTGACAAAAACTTTAATAAAAAAAAGGGCTGTGATAAAATTAGGAATAGAAATCTGGAAAGCTTAATATTCTGCAAGCTATTCTGTAATACAGAAAAAAGATTGATTTTTATTTTTTTTTTACACTTCAGTTTCACAAATTGGAGCTTATGACAGAAATAAATCTCAAAGGAGAGTCAGATTTGTGTGGGACTTGAATAAAGTGCCACCTCAGCTCTCTTCAGTTTCTCATCACATCGGGTTGGAAATACCAGGCTGTTAACCTGATCTTTCTAAAATAAAAGAAATACTATCTTTTACTTCTAAATACATAAGATTTTCCTAGATTTTCAAAGGTGATAGTTGAAATGGATCTTCTGAAAATTGACCTCTCTGCATTGTTGTTTTCCCTTCTGAATAAAAATTTTCAGACTCTGATCCCTGAAAAATTTTTCATTTCCCAGAAAGGATAGAAAATAATAAAGTCATTCTGTAAAAACAGAAGGGATACTGTCTCTGTATGGCAAAAGCCAGAGTTGTCTCCCTTTTTCACAGACAGGACAAGGATACTGAAGAAGTGCTTTTTGAGGGGTTCCCTCCACATCTGTACCTCCACTGCCTGGGCGGGGAGAGATGAAGATTCCGCATATCTAGGTGCCCCACCAGCTCCTGAGAAGACTGTGGATCCAAGAGGAGATCCAGGAAGATCTTAAAAAGAAGTCTACCTGGTTATGTCTATATTGGCAAACTGAGAGACAGACCCTGACACTGTGATTTTGCCCTCTCTGCTGTGGACAGCATGCCCCTGGTATGGTTATGGCCCTGACCAGCTAGCAAGTTCCTGAACAAATCCTCAGCATAGATCCAGAGTTAGAAAAAGCCAGGCACTATTTCCCAACATATGGAATGTAGCAAGATGGTTTATGAGACTTCAGTAGCATGAACAAGATTAGTCCCATGCCAGCTGGCCCAGAGGATTGAAACACGGATCCTGGCACTGCTGAATTTGCAAGTACAGGGACATCCCTTGTATCTCATGTGTTGATGAGAGAAAAGCTGTGGTGTTTACTACTAGGAATGGGATGAAGTCAGTATGACTCCTAACATTAATAACTCTTGTGGAAGGGCCAGGAGACCTAGAGAGGTGAAAAAACAGCTTATATCCTGTAAGTCAGTAAGGGCCAATCTTGGTTTGAGTAGGAATGAAAGCAGGTGGAGTGAATGGATGTGTTGTTTGGAGGAGAGAGGGGAAATGGGCTCCTCCCAGCACATTTTTGACATTAAAAGTCCAATGATTTTTTTTTTTTTTAATTCCCTGGTATTTGCAGATGCATTCAATATTTTCAAGATACAAGATTTTTTTTTTTGTTCCTTTATATCTTGGTCAACAATTTTTTACAGCTTTGTGAGCTATTGGCATTACAGCAAACCAAGATAGGCTTTCCATGTCATGGACTTTTGTAATAAATTCAAAACACTGAGTAAACTCCTTCAAAATTGCAAATTTTTTAGACAAACTATTGTGATGTATCAAAGGCTAATCAACAAGGTTGGAAAGGAGCAAATGCACAACTACTAAATCACCATTCTTTATAATCTTTTCAAATTGATTTACTAACTCTAGACAAAGTTGACATTAAGTTCAGTAGCAAAAATAAACTCTCTTTAATAATTTGAATTTGCTGTAAAGGTTCACTGCCTCTGAAGCAGCAGTAAGAAGTCAAATTAAATCTCAAGCAGTCAAGTTTACAAATTTTAATAATTGCTTTTTTTTTTTTGGAGGAGAAGGCAGTGGTAATTTTATATCATTATGCCTTTCTGAGATTATCCAATTGGCCAGGTCAAAAATCTGCTTCCATCACCTTCAAATTTACTTTGAAATAAATATTTCAATTGCACTTGTAAATGAGAAAAAAACTCTTTTAGAATCATTAGTTTTCAATTCCTTTATCACTCTTACCACAACCAAATCAAAAGAGGTTATTAAACACTACCCCTTCTTTAGGAATTCAGTAAAATAGATTAAATGCTAGGTTTTGACTACTTGATTTACTTAGAAGGTAAGTTTAATTTTGGTATACTGAATCACTAAAGCATATTAACAGCCATTTCAGTCAGATGTTAATTTAAACATCAAACCAGAAAACATTTTGCGTGTCCCTGAGCTCAAACTGATATGCATATTTTCCTTTTACTTAGAGAGAGATAGATTGAATGCTGATTTTATCTGACATCTACTTTCACTGAAGTTTCTTCATTTCCTGCATGAACCTGTTCTGCAGTGGCATTTTCACTAATAAATAACACACTAGATTCTAATGAAAGGTAAAAGATCTTGAAGCATTTCTTACCACCTTATGAAATAATTGTTTCAACCCATTGCCTCCTCACCACATCTTCATTAAAATGCAACGCCCGTATAACAACTCATAACAACATCATATAGAATACACAGATTTGGGAATGTAGGGCCCCCCAGGCAAATTTTCTTTCCAGCAAGAGTCACAAGAAATGGTCAATTAGGTAGAGATATCCTGAATGTGAGTTTAAGATGGTCAGAGGAGAAAAAAATCTATATCCCAATCACTTAATTGGCACCTGCTGTCTCGGTGGCAGCCCTGCTTTTCAACTTGGCTCTACAGGGACATCTTCCCACTACACCCCGAAGCAGAGCTAATCCTTACAAGTCTAAATCACCTAATGATTTCACACCACGGGAAGCCAAGTTGTGGAATGACAGCAGACTACAACGTGCCAAGTACCACAGATACACCAGAGATGTGTATGTGAAGCGAAGGATGAACAGAGAGACATCCTTCAGAATCAAACAGTCTTCTTGAACTGTAGTGCACACATCCTTTACTTTCTGCTCCCTCCTGTATTTCCTCCAGCCAAGACACAAAGAAGTTGCAGAGCCTTGTTCTGCCCCTCACATCTAACATGGTGAACCTTCTGGTGAGCACTGAGAGAACTTGTTTCATCCACAGCGTGTGCTGACACTGCAAAATGCTCTCACCACTCAGTTCATATTTTTCCTTATCTAATTTCATCCTAAAAATTCTTCCTATTAAAGCACAGATACAATGTTACTGGATAATAAGATAAGGAATATTAATAGTTATTTAATTTTATACTGATATTAAATAGGCATGTCATGGGTCTGAATCTTATTACATTATTTCTCTACAAATTTGGTGTTTACATATTTAAAGGCACATGGGAAAACATTGTATATATTTATAGTCCTTTGGAGGAGGAGACCTGAAAATTAACAGAAAGGTTTCCAGACAGCAGTAAAGACAGTGAACACTTGCTTTCCTAGATGAAATGTGCCTATTTTCACTTTGAACACTTGCCAGGTGGTGAGACTGAGTTAAAGTACATGGCAAACACAAGTTCTGGGTACATCTGAGCTGTCAGTTGGGCCTGCTCCTATTGCCCATGTGCACATGCTGGATCTTTCATAGAAAAACTTGGTATCCACCCAGCTAAAACCTGGAACTGACTCAATGATAAAACCATCTCAGGGCCTGCTCCAATAAGCATTATGGGTGGAAGCAAGCCAGCTCTCATCACCTCCACCTGGCCCAGCCTTTGAACCCCTTCCTACCAGGCAGTCAGCTGTCATAATGCATAACTCCTTATGCAAACACACCCTTGGCATCACACAAATACACCAGTGTTTGAGGTGCCTCTGAGTAAGGGGCTGCAAGGGATAGTTGTTTCATCTGTGACATCCAAGTGCTACAGAGATGGCCAGGCTGCTCAAGGGGGAGCACAGCAAGTTGTAGAACACAATTCATTGGTTGGAGGACTGGGAGTCCGACCCTAGAGCAGGCGGTGTGACCAGCAAAGACACAGTCATCCCTTCCTCCCTAGATCCTTACAGAGGTTGTGTGCAAGCCAACACCAGAGAAGTTGCAACTGAGACAAGTCTGGCGATGCCAGCTTATTTGAAGCTTATTTGAAGCTCATTTCCTTCTAAGTCTTAGCTTGAGAACTAGTGTCAGCCAGTCATGCACTGAATGCCCTACTTACTTTGCTTATTTGCCTTTTTTTTATTTTTGGGTGTGTGTGTGGGTGTCTGTTTTTATTTCAGTCGCTGATAGGGCCTGTGCTGAATGCTGCAGATCAGGTTTGGTTAACCAGAATTGCTCCAGGGCTTCAGGCTGTGTACAGATTCCTGCACTGCACAGACCACTTTTTCTTGTTTGGTGACTCCTCCCTGATTCATTACCCACTTTCACCCCAATGACAGTTTCTATTTTCTGCACTTCTTGTGGTTCTGTCCAAATGCCTTCTTACCTGCATTTTTGAAGGATCTGACAACAGTTTTGTTATTTTTATCTGTTCTTATTTTAAATTGGTTTGGGTTTGTTTTTGTTTTGCTTTTGGTTTTTTTGTTTTTTGCTTTTCTTTGTATCAACTCTGTGATTACCTGCAACACTCTATTGCATAAGAACACAAACACATTGTTCAAAGGTTGGGGATTTTCTTTATGTCATTAACAATTATGATTAGATGATAACACTGAACTCTACAAAAGACTTGTAGAAATCTACATTCAAAACATAGCTCAAAACTGGCACTCCTCATAGTTTTTTGATATGTTTTTCAATTTAAGTGACAGAATTTATTGCAAATTGCTTTTGGAATAAATATTTTAAATAATGATGTATAATTATCCAGTAGTTTATTGAAATACACATCAGAACTATGCCACTTTATTCCTTCCACCCAGTGTTTTGTTCCGAAAAATCTTTTTTTTTAATCGTTAGTGTGTTGTAAAATCACTATGTACAATAATTTTGTATTATATTCTTTTATCTGTATAATTTTTTCTGTATACTAATTCTATTAATAATGGAGGTTAAAAAAGAATTAATTGAAATTATTATAAAAACCTTTATTTTTTTTACTGAAAACTAAAATTTTCTGATTTTGTTAATGAGGTACCTTTCACTTTTGACCTTTTAATTTAACTCGCATTTATAAGTCCTTCCTGCTTTTACAATATTTGTAAATTTGGGTGGTACATTTGGAAGCTTTGAGGCAGCCCCTGCCTCTGTCTCAAAACTCTGAACAGCTTCCTCTCAACTCTTTTGATTATCCTTGCCATTTTACATTGTAGTCCCAGGTTTAATGAGGAACTATTCACAGCTGTCCTGGTTTTGTCTGGGATAGTAGCTGGTATAGTGACGTGTTTTGGAGTTAGTATGAAAATGAGGTTGATAACGCACTGATGTTTTAGTTGTTGCTAAGTGGTGTTTTTACTAAGTCAAGGACTTCTCAGCTTTTCATACTTTCCTGCCAGCAAGGAGGCTGGACAGGCACAATAAACTGAGAACCGATCAAGACAGGACACCTGACCCCCAACTGACCCAAGGGATATCCCAAAGCATGTGGCATCATGCTCAGTATGGAAACTAGGGGGAAAACTGATCAGGTCCCACCACTCTGGAACACCAGTACAGGGCATTGGCCATCGTGTGGACGTCTGGCAGCAAATCGGCAAGCAAGAGCACTGTGCCTCCTTTGCTTTGTATATTCTAATTAGTTTATCATCATTATTATTTTCTTCTTCTTTTGTTCCATTAAACTGTCATTATCTCAGTCCATGAGTTTTAGTTTTCCTATTGTCTACCCCCTCCCACTGCTTGCGGGGGAGTGAATGAGTGACCTGTGTGGTGCTTACTTGCTGGCTGGGGTTAAACCATGACACGTCCACATGCCTTGTGTTGTCTGCCAGAGGAATTGCTTTTTTTTTTTCAATTGGCAATTTTTCTCCACTCATAGAACCAATTAAGTTCCTGACTTACATATTGCTCATGACATTTCTTTGTTCTACAGACATCTGTCTCAAAATTTGATGGCCTTGTAATACTATAATTTATCAACTCTTCTTATATTATTAAATGTAAATATTTTGCTATAACTGGATATAATTTTTTCATTTTTTTCACTCATTAGAACTATCATAAAGAAGGAGATGAGGAACTTAAGCATTCAATGAATATTCTGATATTTATATTCTAAACTTGTTCTCTAATCTATTTTAAAAAGCCCATCCATGATGGTTTCTTATCTAGTGGTAGCCAGATTACCTGAGATTCTCCTACAAGAAAATTATTGTGTTACTAAATCTTCTTTATTTTTTAAGTGTGTTATGATCAAAGTCCGCTGAAACTTTTTTATTTCTCATCCATTTCATCTTTACCAAGATAGCTTCTCAGCTTTACTTTCACTTCACATTTCACCATTACTGCACACAACCCTATTGTTCTTTCCACCTTACACTATGTCCTGTCTCATATATTGTTTAGCCAACTGTAATAAAAAGTAAAAGCCCTGGAGTGGCAGCAAGCTGATGACCTTCTGTATTGGTGGGTTCAAAATTAAGCATGAGACATGCATAAGCCAGCAGTACACCTTGTCAAAAAATGCCGAAGATGGCTAACATCATTCAGAACTGTATTAACAGGAGAACAGCCAGCATTTTGTAGGCCACATGAATAATACTGTGTCCAGCTTTAGGCCTTCAGTACAGGAAGCAACAATAAACTGGGATGAGTTCAGCAGGGGTCACCAGGATGGTCGTGACTAAACCCCTTGTCCGATGAAGGGAGGCTGTGGGACTGAGGCTTGTTCAGCCTGGAGAAGAGATGGCTCTGGAGGGACCTGACAGCAGTCCCTGGTATCTGCAGGGATGTCAGCAAGGGGATGGAGCCATGTGTTTCACAGCAGTGTAAGGTGTGAGACTGGGAGGCAGCAAGAAAAAATTAATAGAAGAGTGGTTCAGGCAGGATATGAGGAAAACCTTTCCTCTCCTTGAGTGCAGTCAGGCAGTGGAGCAGGTTGTCCTGAGAGGTTATGCTGTCTCCATTCTTGGAAGACATGACTGGATAAAGCTCTGAGCATCCTGGTCTGACCTTAGAGGTGGTTATGATTTGAGCATGAGGTTGGACTAGACCTCCTGAGGTCCTTCTTGTCTAAATTATACCATAATTCTTTTGTTACAAAGATTGCCTACAGAGCAGCATTAAATATCACATAATATAATTCTCACAGATCCTCTTATTAAAATTGTTCAGATTCATCATTTACCTGGTTAGCACAAAGACTGCATTTCATCGCTTGTAACAGTCATAGCTGATGGTGAGATCTGTAGCTCCGGCTCATTTCATATACTCTGCTATTGTGTAGAGACACTGGAGTACATTCATGCTCTTGTTCTTCGCCTTCTGTCTCCTAGCAACTCCATCTGCTGCCTTATTTTGAATGTTGGAAGTACAAGTCAGATTTATTTTTTTTTTAGTTAGGGAAAAGCTGCTTCTTCTCTGCTTCCAACCTAGCTTAACACACAGTTTTATATTTAAGATGCTGGAATGCCGTTTGCATAAGTAAAGATGATTTCATCCTGCACTCTGTCATGACCAGACCTTCTTTTCCACAGATCTAGGCCATTTCTTTACCCATGGGCTCTTGACCACATAGGAATTTCAGTGATTGTTAATACTGTCAGTTGTCTAAGTCAGAAATCATTAATCCACCTTTGGTTTGAGGGAATGATTCTGTTGGGGTTTGTTACTAGCTATTGTTTGGTCTTTCATGAGCTATAATTAGACATTTTCTGGCATCCATATTTCACACAAATCTCTATTACTCATTCCCTGGCACATGACATATTTCCTTGCCAGTATTTGTGGAGCACACTGTGAACTGAGTGGCACTGAGAAGTACGTAATAAAAAGCACTTATCCTGTACATGCCAGTCAGTTACACACCCGTTAAATTTAACTCATCCAGCTCCACTGTGATATTTGTATCTTTGACTGCAAGTGATAAACCATCACAGCAACATAACCTCTTATCCATCCAATAGGATAAAACATGATAGTATTGGGTGAGGTATAGAAAAAAGGAGGAAAAAAATGAGTCTGAACATTGAGGTTGTGAGAATGCCTCAAGAGAGCACCAAAATATAGCAAAACGTTTCACCTTTCTTAAAAGATTTGATTATTTGTACATGAAGGGGTGACTTTTAATTACAAAGTAGCAGACTGAAACCTCGGCCTTCTTTCTAGCCTATAGAAAAATCATAATGACTCTGATGTATTTTCAATAGAATTGGAGCTGAACCTTTTGTTTTAGAGGTCCTTTTCCTTAGTTTGAGTTTTCCTCCCTTCAATAGCTTCAGTTCTTTCCATAGTGTGTAATTTTTACATTAGTCATCTCTCCAAAGCGCCCTCATTGATCTTTGTAACTGCTTCAGATATCATCTCTTCTGATATCAGCAAAAAATATTATTGAGCTGCTCATTTCTGATGTTGAGTTTGAGCTTAAAATTTGAAAAGGTGGATTGAGTGCAAAAAATAGACTGTCTTTATTGCATTCGGGTTAGATTGTGCCCTAAACAGAATGTGAAGGAGGAAAGAAGCAAATGCAACAGCTAGAAAGTATTTTTTGGTGAAAATTCATGAATTTTCAGCTTTATAAATCATTCCTAGGACTCTCGTTTTGAGCTATAGGACTGAGTTGTGACACTGAAGATAAATTGGTATAGTGATTATAGCAGTTTTAGGAGAACAGATTAAAAGAAAATGCAAACATCAGAGTGCATAACAATGGAGGAAGCTTCTCTTATATACAACATACGGACAGTTTAACTGTAATACAGACAAATTATTTATTGTGACTCCTTTATATATGACTCCTTATAAGGAAGGGTGAGTTTCAAAAGAAAGCACATACTAATGGTGTCCAGGATTATTATTTTTAAAACATTCCTGAGCAATAGCCAATGGCCAATGGTTAAAAAATACAGGTGATCACTGTGTTGGTATATAGGTAATGTCATCAAGTATAAAACCTCACCTCATTCCAAAATTCCCATGTGGAGACAAGCTAGAATGCAGCCCAGCAGCCCTTATGTCTTCCTTCTCTACTGAGGCTGTCATGAACAAAACCAATAATCACCTAATTTACCAGAGCAAAATTATGACAATGAGTTTATTCTCTTAAATGTTTTGCCCATGACACAGTAACAAATAGAAAACAAGCATGGAACACACTGGCTGTGTTTATTTCTTTTCTAGTTGCCCTTGGCAACAACAAAACTAATATGTAAAAAAATATAATAAAATATGTATTGGTTTTAATTGACAGAGAATATATAGTTTTGAAAATAAAAAAATGTAGCAGAAAAAAAAAAAAATTATGATCTTTTTAAGATTTCTATTTTAATTTGCACAGCTGCGGTCTTCTATCATAGTGAACTAAAAGAACAGTAAATACCAGGCAGCTGACACTTAAATCATATATATCTCCTAGTTTTCAGCTCAGCATCTGCTGCATCATTTCTCAGATTTCAAAGTGTCTGGGAAGAGAGACCAAGGATAAGAAAAATGCATTTCTTTAGTTGAAATAATATATTTTTCAATTACAAAGAACTTCAAGGCCATTATCCATTGCTATTACACAGCAGAGAGGCACCCTGAAACTTCATTTTAATTTAAAGAAAAATCTACCTCTACAACAACAATTTGGAGGGTTACAGGAAAAAGAAACTTGACTAAAACATATCAAATTTAACGTTCAGGAAAAATGAACATGCCCATTTTTCCAAAAGAAGTCAAGTTGCAGTACAGACAAGCTGTTTTCAAGTGGAATAACATCTTCAGAAACCAGCTCAGAGAAGTGGTTGTCTTTCCTGTGCTGCGCTGATTTTCAGTGCCAGAGAGGAGTTATGATTTCAAGGATTTTCTCCTTAAAAACAAAGGGCCTGGTTCTTCTCTTACATCTATGGAAATCAGGGAAGAAAGACAATAGAGTAATACTAGCATTGATGCAAGTGAAGGATAAGGGAAAAGCGCTTGAACACTACTTTATTTATCACCCCTTTAATTAAAAGGAATTAGAGTTAATTAGCCCAGCTTGTAGTGAAATTAAGGCATTCCATGCATATCCTATTTAGCCTTTCTATTGTCTTTCTCTTGGTTTTTCTATATTTGTCAGAGCTTCTATTAAGGAGCATATCAGATGACTTCAGCCCACATCATTAGAAAAATCAACTTATTTCAGTTTAGAATAAGATCAAAAAAACCAATCAGCACTCTAGACCCTTATTTAAAGCCTTTCCTTCGTTGGGGGAAATTACACAATTTTCAGAGCACTTTAGAAGTGTTAGTACTATATTTTAAAAAGGCGGAAGGACTAAAACACAGTTGAAGCCCCACTACTAACCCATGGACCCCAGCTGTCCACTCTGCCTACGCTTTACCTACTCCCTGTACTCTATATGGGACATATTTAGCCCAAATCATTTTACCATAGAGAAAGTTAACCCTGAGCAGCATGGCTTTCAGGCATTCCATGCCATTTAACCCCAAGGCTAGCAATAAGTCCACAAAGTCAGCAATCAGTATTTTACAAAACAGAGATGTTCAGAGACACTAAAAGACTGGCACTCATCACCAAAACAGGATGAAGTGGTGAGATTCCCTTCCTAAACTGGTGCTCATGGATGTGCTGTCAAGCCCTAATTAGTCCGGTGTGGTCAGAGTACAAGTTTTCATGAATTTGTAGGAAAAACTGATGAAGTTGCTGGGGCAAAAGTGTGGGGACGCTTCTTCTTCCTCCAAACTTCCTGCTGAAGAAGATCAATACTCTTGTTTGGCTACTCTTCCAGTTGAACTAGCAGAGGCTTGGACATAGCTGGAGCAAGTGCTTCTCTCCAATCAGAATTCACCACTGGGAAATATTTACTGATTCCTACAAATTAAAAACATGTCAAAAATCATTGCTGTTTCTTAAAGTACAGTTACAGGGTAATGAGCCATGTTAGGTGATTTTGGCTGCATTCTCTGTGTTCCTCATAACCATCTCCACTTTTTAGACAGCAAGAGCGTTAGCATGGAAAGAGGAAATACCCTTAACCCTTTCTGCTAAACGTTTTTTACTTTGAATGAAACAATTAACATGTGACAGGGAGTGTCAGCACACAAATGAAGCCTGGTCTCCAACTAGGTTCATTACTCTGGATTCTAGTTTAATGCAGGTACTTTATGTAACCCGGAGTTATATTACTGCCATTTTTAGGATATCTTTCCTCCCTTATGTATTACTGACCAGCTGTAGTAGCTCTTTATTTGACTTTTGGGGGGTTTTATGCTCCAATCCCAAGCTCTATGTGCACATGTACACACAAACACATCGACACATAAATACCTGTCCTGATGTGCATGCTGCTCTCATGCCATGGTGCTACGGACGGGTTTCGCTACACAGCAATGTCCTTGCAAGGCACATGTTGTAACAGCACATTCTTCTGTGAATTTAGCACTGGTGCAAGAACCTAGTTAGGTGCTTTTCAAAATATTAGTCATGTTGCTTGGTTACAACGCACAAAATTTAAGAACTGGACAAAATAGACTAATGAAACCTGGTGCAAGAAGCCATTTAGAAAAAAGAAAACCCAGCCTAACACAGAAACCCTGTTCTGGACAAATACAGATGAAATGTTACAAAAGATGCTCGTTTTGCCACAAACTTCAATAAAACAAGCTTTTCCCATTACACCTTGTTGACAATTCACCTAGTTTGAACAGTAAACATGAGAATTTATTCCTGAAACACCGGATTCAAGCACAATTTCAAAAATCATCTGAGGGTTTTTGCTCCCAGTCTATTAGGACTCTTGTGATCTGTCTTCTGTTGTTAAGAAAGATTCTTGGGAAGAAGAATTCACTCCTGCAGTGCTAAATAAATGCTATAATTAAGGGATCTAAGATACTCAGTTTCAACATCTTACTTTTATAGCATTATTTTACTAGGTTTTCCTTATGACATAGCAGTATCTAACACACTTAACAAGGATGTTCATAATCATTCAAATATTGACACAAACCTCTGTCTGTTGCTATGATACTGCACCCATTTTCTATTCCCACTTAAGTTATAAGAACACTTGCTGTGTTGTTTACTAAAAAAAAGGGAAGACAAAAAAAATCTGCATTTTATTTCCACTTAAAATTACTCACCCTGCCTTATATTAGAATTACAGGGCTGAGACATCACACTGGATACTGGCATTGAGTGTGCTGGCCTATTGTTTTTAATCTAGTTACTATAGCATTAAAAATTATTAAATATTACATGTGGGCTCATATGATACTATGTACATGTCTGATAACAAAAAAAGCCCAGAAACAGTTAATTACGGTTCTAATTTTCTCTTCCACCTGTGCCCAACCTGGCAATTAAAAGCAGTTGTGGAGAGTCATGGTGATAGCAGGTGTGAAGCTTGCCTTGGAGATATTTTGTTGGTCTTGCAAATGAAGAGGAAAAAATAATATGGGGAAAATAGTAGAGAAGAAAAATAAGGGTCAGAGAAGGTGCTGCCATTTTTTTTCCTGTTTCTTTTTTTTTTACCATGGCATTTGAGGTTCTTGCCCCCTGTTTACAAGTAAGGACTGGCTATATCACAGAGTGGCTGAACGGCTGGAGTTGAAGTGACATCTGGAGTTCATCTGGTCCAACACCCCTGCTAAAGCAGGTTCACCTACAGTAGGCTTCACAGGATCACATTCAAGAGTGTTTTAAATGTCTCAAGGGAGACATGCCTCTCTGGGCAGCCTGTTCTAGTGGTCTGTCACCCTACCAGTAAAGAGCTTTTCCCTCATATTCAGATGGAACTTCCTGTGTTTTAGTTTGTCCCCACTGTCCCTTGTTCTGTCGCTCGGCACCACTGAAAAGAGACTGGCCTCATCTTTGTGACATCCACCCCTAAGATATTATATGCATTGATAAGATCCCCTCTCAATCGTCTCTTCTCCAGGCTAAACAGGCCCAACTCCCTCAGCCTTTCCTCATAATAGAGATGCTCCAATCCTCTGAGAAACTTGGTAGCCCTCCACCGGATCCTCTCCAGTAGCCCTTGTCTTTCACATACTGAGGAGCCCCAAACTGGATATAGCACTCCACATGTGGCCTTACTAGGGCTGAGTACAGGGACAGGATCACCTCCCTCGACCTGCCCCATTAGGCTTTTCCTAATGTACCCCAGGATACCACCAACCTGCTTGGTCACAAGGGCAGACTGCTGGCTCACAGACAGGTTGTTGTCTACCAGGACCCCCAGGTCATTCTCTGCAGAGCTGCTTTCCAGGATATGTTGCCCTGCAGCTATTTTATGGCAAGATGGACTGGTTTGTTTGTTC
This sequence comes from Myiotriccus ornatus, assembly GCA_036023395.1. Taxonomy (NCBI): domain Eukaryota; kingdom Metazoa; phylum Chordata; class Aves; order Passeriformes; family Tyrannidae; genus Myiotriccus; species Myiotriccus ornatus. The sequence goes on along the minus strand of JAYRBT010000001.1, from coordinate 67,998,322 downwards.
CTGAGCTGGTGAAGGAGCTGTTTCACGCTGAAAAGTTGTGTCTCTTCCATTCAGTGTTCTATTTCTCCCAAGGAACTTATACTTACAGCTATATGGTATCACTCTGGCCTTGCTGTGCTTTACATCCTTTCCAATAGGATAGCCTTGCCTCTTTGGCTTTTTCTACAATTTGAGAAACTCTGGACAGTGAAAAGCTGTAAGCAGCATAGTTGTCCAGGCCACCACAGGAATGAGAAAGGTCTGAAAGGAAGCAGTGGCCTTGGAGACGAATGAGGAAGTCTTACCTTTTCACAGCATCTCGTACCGTTTTACTCTTGGTATCTATTTGTCCTCGCTGTAGTTTCCTTAGAGCCCTACAGATCTTTTTCCACCCTCTCTTATCCCCATGGGATCTCACCAGCTTCCTTGAACCTGCTTCTCTGCAAAATTTGTCAGCAGCGCCAAAAAGGTTTAAGTTAGTTCTGGTTCTTAGCCAGAAGGGAAGTGGTGGCTTTGGAGATAAGGGAACAAAGGTCTAAAAAGCATCACAAATGGAGAGAGGTCAAAGCTGATCATATAATTATCCAGATTATACGGTGGACATATGCAACCCCATATTACCTGTTAGATGGGCATTACTCCCTGAATTATACTGACAGGAGGCTTTGTGGGTGCCTGTGAAAAGCCCAGCTAGAGGGGATTTCATGGCAATTGTTGGAGCTCTCTGTAAAAATATAAAATTGAGTATTTCTTTAATGAGAGAATCAACCAGTATGCAGGAGGACACTTAAATTATGTAGAAAATAATGCCAGTCAGTGTGGATGAGGACTTCTATAGGCACAGCAGTGTGGCCAAATGTCATATGTTTATACTTTCATAACAAAGGTGTTGTCTAAAATGGAGAAATTTATGGTGTAACTATTCTGGCATAACCATATTAGCAATGGGTTGTTACACTGATCTGATTATATCCTTTTATAAATGCAGTAGTGAATTTCCCTGTGCAAACAAGCCTTGTAGAGGAAAATGCAGTGTCTTTCATTATTCCTTGATTAAAGACAGAAATGTATAAAGAACAGCATGCACAATCTGCCCTTTGAAAGGAAAAACAGCAATTCTGACTATCTCTCTTCCTCTCAGGCAGACACAAAGGACTTGAAGGCAAACCTGTTGTATGTCTGCTTTAATGCTCTCTGCCCCTCATTTTAATTAATGCACAGCACTGAGGAAGAATTAAATCCTGCTTGTTTTACTCAGGCAAGTGATGCCATTGACTCGAATTAAGCTACCTGCAGGATTAGAAGTAGAAGGATTAAGACCTCAGTGTAACAAATTCATTTCACTCTTTTTTCAAATGCAAATAGTTGCCTCTCAATTGTCAGCTTGATTAATCTGTTGGTTGTTTAGCACAATGAGACCCTGATCCTGCTCCGTGATTAAGTCTCCTAGGCTGCTTTGTGCCACAAACATCCTCAGCTTCCACAGAATAATTGGAATGGAAGTGGAACAGTAAGTCCTCTAACATTTTTTTAAATATATACAAATTTATGTTGATACACAAACGTATCTCAAACAAGACAGAAAATTTTCTCATACAGAATTTGTTCCATTAGTTGAATCCCTAACTTCCAGTTTGCAATATGGTTTTATACCTATTTTACCTTCTGTGTAGAGCAGATTTTGCTCACCTCTCTACCCCACTGTGGTGCTGAGGGAGAGACACTGATACTTGATATGCAACATGAGAAGTCTCACATTATTTGACAACTGATGCAACTATCTTGTGAAGCCCCTTTATGCTGCTTTCATTCGACTGATTTCAGCGAGTTATACGAATTACTCAACATTAACCCAGCTGTAACCAAGAACATATTTTTTTCTGATGTGCAATTTTAATCTTTTACCTATCATTTTAACGTATTTATTAGGTTTTTTGATTGGACACAATTGACAGATTACTGTTGTTTTTATTTAGATTATTTGAAAAATCCAGTAAAAGAGACTATTTTTCTGTTTATCAGAAGCCTCACAGTGTCTTGAAACTCTGCCAAATTATTCCTAATTGTATGATGCATATCTTTACCTTTACAGCAGTGCTGAATCTTTTCAGAGCTTCTCTTTGATCATTTATTTGATTTGTCACTAAACTTATGTTTTACCTTCCTTTCCAACTAAAAAAAAAAAAAAAAATTAAAAAATTAAGCATTCTTACTAGGTCAATGTTATAAATTCTTTATTTTTTAATAAAAGAAAATTAAATTGACATTATGTATCACTGAAAATTACTGTGAAAGGAAAACAGTGATATGTTGGGAGGTTATCTATCATACCAAGGGGTTGAGTTCCAAACAGAAATCAAAAAATGAGGAAAACCAGGATAAGAATGCAGATTATCAGAGCACAAATAAACACTGAAACTGTTTTTAAGAAATTTTGTGGGTTTTTCTGCATTTATGGTGCCTCAAAATTATATTTTATAATTTAAAATTTATATCATTTATAATATGAATTATTATATTACTTTATAATAATTATTATTGAATATATATATTTATACTATTTTTTTTAAATGGTCCATTTTAAGCACTTCTAGCTTTGTAGCAAGGATCATTATGTGTTTGCTGCCTATATGAAAATGTTCAGACTTCTGAATCTAAATTTTTTTTGAAAAGTGGAGCCCATTAGGAGCAGCATATTTATGTAAACCTCAGAATCTGTAGGTTCTTTACTGAGTGTTTGGACATTGGGCTTACAGTTGCATTTGCCTGCAAAAGTCAGTACTGCTGGATATGTGCCATCTATACCTGCACAATTCTGATTGAGGAGTAATAGCTCAAAAGTTGGCAGGCTTTTCTGAATTAATACTTCAGGCCTTATTTCTTGAAGCTTTAATGTTGATGATTTTTTTAATGCCTTGACAGTACAACCCTCCTGGCTTTGACTTGCTTATTACATTGTCCCTATTTGGCAGTGAGATTCATTTGAGGGTATGGAGCCTTAGAAGATAGGAATCTAGGATGCCAAATCCTGGTCAAATTTAATAAAAGGGTAGGAAAAACCCCCAGTAAATTACCTGGCAATGTGGACTATGCAGTAAGAAAGATCTTGGAAAAATTTATAGTTACTGAAGGAAGGTATAAAAATATGGTGAAACAAGATAGATAAAATGATGTTTTAGTTATTGCTGAGTAGTTGTTGCAGAGAGTCAAGGCCTTTTTGCTCCTCACTCCACCCCACCCCACCAGTGAGGAGGCTAGGGATGCACAAGAAGTTGGGAGGGGGCACAGCCGGGACAGCTGACCCCAAATGTCGAAAGGGATATCCCACACCATATGGTGTCATGATCAGATACAAAGCTGGGGGAAGAAGGAAGGGAAGGACATTCAAAGTAATGGTGTTTGTCATCCCAAGTCACTGTCAGGAATGATGAAGCCCTGCTTTCCTGGAGATGGCTGAACACCTGCCTGGCCATGGGAAGTGGTGAATAAATTCCTTGGTTTGCTTTGCTTGCATGTGTGACTTTTGCTTTACCTGTTAAACTGCCTTAATCTCAACCCATGAGTTTTTTCACTTTTAGTCTTCCTACTCTCTCCCCCACTCCAAACGAGGGGAGTGAGTCACATATCTGTGTGGGGCTGAGTTGCCAGCTGGGGTTAAACCACAACACATATCAAACTGAAGAAAGATGTTTGAGACAGTAATACAACAGACTAATAAATAGTGAGGTACAAATTAGACACATGCTTTTACTCTTCAAAGAACTGCTTGGACTGAGGATAGAAAGCAGTTAACCATATTCATTACAAGGTCACAGTGAAGACAAAGACTTGCAAATGAGGTAATACATTTAAGTGAAGAACAGATAATTATTCCGGTGATATTTCACTGTAAATACTACAATGTCACAAATTGCTTGCTAAAAGAATGACATGATTCCTAGTAACTCTGTAGATACCCAAGAAAATCTTTACTGTATTGCAATAAACATTTTGCAGGTAAAATGTAATGTAAATTAAACATTAATTTCAAAACATTATTTCTTTAATCATAAGATTGCTAGAGGTCTGGCATGGCTCATACTATTAAAAAGGGTGCTGGGCTTAACTAATACTTACTATAGGTTCAGGCAATTGACTTTACAAATCTATGGCCAATCTGCACTGTATTTGATAGTAACTAGATTTGATAGTAACTAATTGTAAATAGAGGCTAGTGGTCAACAGCTCAGAGTCCTTATGGACGTCAGTGACAAGAACTGGCCCTCAGGGGTCCATGCTGGGATCAGTGTCATTTATATCTTCGTTATTGACATAGACAAACGGATCAAATGCACCCACAGCAAATTTGCAGATGACACCAAGCTCAGTGGTGCAGTTGGCATACCTGAAAGACACGATGCCATCCAGAGGGACCTGGACAAGCTTGAGAAGTGGCCCATGGGAACGTTTAACAAGAGCAAGTGCAAGATGCTGCCCTCATGTCGGGGCAACCCCCAGTATCAATACAGGCTGAGGGATGAACAGATTGAGAGCTGCTTGACAGCTTCTGCTGAGAAGGACTTCAGGGTGCTGGTGAATAAGAGGCTGGCAAATGTCTAAAATTAACTAAAAGGCATCTGAAATCCCACTGCTCGAGCTCAGGGCCTTTTGATCTGCATAATGTTCTCTTAAAAATATAGCTTTTACATGACTGCTAAAAGTAAAATCACGCCAGCCTTAGAGTACAATAGTCAGATTTTGCATCTGCAATGATTATTCTGGGCATTTCTATGTTGTCATGTTACTTTCTGTCCCATTTTATTGCTTCCCAAATCTGTGAACTACTTTCAGGTTTGATGTGGGGCAGGATAGAGCCTGCTGTTAAGACATTGCCCTAAAACTTGTAGATTTTACCTGCTTCAAACACACCACTGAATCAGAATTACACAGGTTGGATGGATAGCAGCCCTTCTAGGTTATTGCAAAAAGATCATTTTTCTTTCCTTCTATCTCCCTTCAATACGGATAAGAGACATTTTCAACTAAGTTTTCCAAGAAGCCTGATTCATTATGTTTGTTGGAACAGCTTCAAAAGCTCCTTTCAGTATTTGAGTTCCTGAAAGAACTCAGATGGTGAGAGGAATGTCTAGGTTTTGGTTCTCACTCAGTCTCTGATGGTGGGAAGAAGATGAGCTGCTCATAAAGGGCAGTTCTCAACAGTGGATGAAATTGTGGTGCTTAAGCCTAAATTCCACCAATACACATGGTATTATTGTGACAGAGAATCACAGAGGATGAGCACAGACATTTCAGCTACAGCATGTTGTATTCTTTCAGGTTGGTGCAAAAATATTTTTCAAAATTCAAAGAAAGAAGAATTTCAGCTGAAAATTTTGGATGCTGCAAGTGACAAAGAAAGGAAGTACATTTTTGGAGAGACAAGTAAGAGAGAGAAAACAGAAGTCTATAAAATCTTTCCTTGGTGGATATTCAAGGGACAACAATCCCATTTTTAGGGCCCCTAAAGTAATAAATTCAGCTAGATATATTAACAGGAAACCATTTCTAATCAGCTGGTTTGAGGAAAGGCTAGGGAGTAAGGACAAACATATGTAGGCGTTTAGATATATGCAATATACATATGCATTTTTTAAAAAAAAAAAGGTTGGAAGATTTAACAAAATTGCTTTATGGTGGGGGGGTGATACATATTTATCACAGAAAAAAGTGATAGGATTTCAACTATAGTAATTTCAGAACAGGGCATCTTGATTATGGTGAGATACAAGAAAACTTGAAGCAAATGAAAGGAAGAAGAAGGCAAACACACAAATCTGCTCATAACCTAAGATTTATTCTGTGTATGGCTTACTTGTAATGCCTTAGTATTTTCTAAATTAGTTGGAGTAAAAAAATAAGCATAACGTATGTGTACTTATGTATACTTTGCAGTTAAAACCAAGAAAATATTCTCATATTAAAGTACAAATACAAAGGCAGAGGAAATCAGTGTTCGATATGAGACTATCAAAGTTTAAAGGGCTCATGTTTGAAATAGTTAGCAGGAATTTGGAAATGAGAATGTAATCAGAATTTTCCAATAACAAATTTTGTGTTGTAGCTGTTAGTTTTCTCTTTTCTATATCTCAAAGTGACTAAATATGTTAGCATTGTTATTTTAAAAGACAAAGATATCTCGTTTCTTTTTTTTTCTTTAACTGCAGCAAGAACACAGTATGTCAGTTTTTAGAACACACTTTTGAAGACGTGCTTTCCCCCAGAAAAAGAGAATTTGAAACTGAAACCCAAATCACCACCATCTAGTAGCATTTTAAATACTTTATGACATATACCACATGCACATTGGGTTGATAGGTATGACACAAGACTTTTGGAAGGCTGCTTTATTTTGATATGCCTGCTGTAAGCTTGAACTCACACTTTCAGTTTCATACTATAAAAATGCAGTACTCTCATGGTTTCAGACCTTTTCAACTAAGAACAAAATAAACATAATGGAAAATGGTCAGGTTTGGTTTATGACCAAAGAAAGGAGGTACTAGGGTAGGGCGAGCTAGCTGAGGACATCCTCGTGGTCAATGTGCATGATAACAGTTTTCACCACCACAACCTTGCACTGGTGCATTTTGTGCCCATGTGTTTTCTGGGAGAGCATTTGCTGGACCAAGGGAGGAAAGCCAGGCAGTGCTGTCAAATGCATGGTCAAGTCTATACAAATACCATATAGTAATTTCTCTGTTCAGCAGCTGGAAGAGTTGATGTTACGTGGCTGATCATTGTTTCCTTCCTTGCATTTACAGTAGTACAGGGATGCTAGCATGACTGATAGGATTTATCAGTTGTGGATAAAAAAAGAGTCAAATACCCAGATTATTCTTTATTATAACTGTAATTTGTAATGGTTTCTGTAATATTTGCAATTCAGAACTCTTGCTTCAGATTTCTGTTTCTTATGACATGAAATAAGTGTATCAATCATAGCAATTATATGCCACTTTTCTGAAAGAAAGTCTTTGGACTGTAATATTGACAATTTCTGTGACAGATAAATATGAATTTGTTGACAGCATGAGTAGCAACTTGAGAGAATGATTGAGGCTTTCATAGTAGAATTCTAAAATAAATTCCCCTATTCTTGTGTCCTAACATGTCAATGTCAATAAGCATGGGGGGTTTGTATCGATGATTTTTATAATATTTCATATGAGTATTGTCTGTGCTTTTATGCTCATTTTTTGTTGAAACAGCATGCCAGTACTTAATGTGGGCATGCTATAATTCATCAGTTTACTCTGTTAAGAAAATAATAAAAGCTAAGTAATTTGCATTACTTAAAATTATATATATGCTACAATTAACAAAACGTAAGCTAAGAAGCTCTATGTGGTACTCCCAAGAAATTACCTATGCATTAAAATAACTTCAAATGAAAATACAGAGACCACCTCATTTAACTTCACTGATTTGCAAAGAGTCTTCAGGTGCTGTGTTACATCCTACATGTTAAATTACTCTTTTAAAATATTCATAGATCTAAATTAAGTATTTGAAACAATTTCCATTTTGAGTCTTAATATGAATATTGATGTCCCAGGGCAACTCAGAACTTGCATATTTAAAACATATTTTAAATTTCCTGATAACTTTTTATAAGGGTAGTAATCTGTTGAGTTAGAGCTTGGAAATTAAACCATAAACAAATTGTTTAATAATATGGCCTATGCTTTAGAAGAAAAATTGTGGATAGATGGTTAGTTGGTTTATAGATTAATACTATGAAAATCCTCTCCCAGTTACAATCACAAAGAAGTTTTCTGTCTTAGTTACTGCCTGCGTTGAATTAAGAAAAGGAAAATAGCTATTATATTTTAAGTAAGTTTTAAGTTCAAAAGATCTCATTCCATGCATTCTTATAGGTTTTGATAATTTAGAATTTAGCAAGGGTCTTTGAAACACCTAACAAATGCTTTGTAATACATTTGAATGTGAAAAAGAATCTTACTTTTTCATTATATCAGAATTACACATTTTGTTTCTACTCTCTACTACTACGCTTGTTCTCTCAGCTCCCTCTAAGATGCTTAGCAGGGTAGCCTCTAGTTGCAAGCTTGAATAAAGCACCTGCTTATTTACTTATGTTCTAAACTTGACTGGACTAGCAACGAAGTAATTGCTGACAAATGAGCTCAATACATAACGATTTGGGAATGCTCTCTCAGCTAATTTGGACCACATTAGGCAGTCTCAGGTAGCAGGGAGTAATAGTACTTGCAGATTATACTTCCCACTCTGCCTGGAACAAGAAATTTTGCAGCAATAGTGCCTTCCCGGAGAAAACTATTGATGCTGCAATTTTTATTCATTTGTCTCCAGGATGCTTTCAAAAACTCTCCAAGGGAATCATTAACAGATTGGAGAAATCAGCTGTCACTTTAAAAAATCCTCCTTCCTTTCTTTCTCCTCTGTAGGGACCAAATCAATGATTTCCATTAAAGAAGATCAGCTTTTAGCTACACTTTATACAAAATTCTCACTAAACATAAATGAGCAGAAATAACATTCATGAATATAAGTTACTATTTGTTTTTTTGTTTTTTTTTTTCTTTTTATTATTTAATTTGACCAGGGGATGCCAAATGAATCAAGTCATTCCAATAACATGATTCAGCTTCTCTATGGAAACTCAATATCAGTTTTTCAGAGATTTGAAACATAAAATATAAATATGTATCATCTTATATATGTAATTTCTGCTTATTTTTGCATTATTAATCTTTTTCCTAGAGGAAGGCACAAGCTACCCTGCTGTTAAGTCATTCATGAAGTTTTGCTATCTAATTAATCAGAGGAATTAGCGATGGGAATGGTGTCTTGAGAAGCTATAAAAATATATTCTGAAACATGCTCTGTTCCTAAACTTTGGTGTTGGCAGGAAACTCCTAACTTAAGGATTCTAATGCAAGTCATTAACCAGCAAGATAATTCTGACCCAGTGTCAGGGGTTAGATGGCTATGACAGGATACAAGTCTGATCACTCTTCTAGATGAGTATTGTGAGAGTTATCCTAAGAGTAGAGATGTAGGTTTGAACTTCTTGAGAGAACCCACAAATTTCCTACCTCAGCATTTCAACACTTTCTCACCCCGACTGGGTACCTGAGAGCTGACTCCCTCCCACACCTTGTGCTTCCAGCTGCTAATACCATGATTGTTCTAAGAGAATTATTGATGTTATTACTTAACTGTTGATGTTCCTAGTCCAGCAGGAATATGCTCTGTACATGGAATAACAAAACGGGCTATAGAGGAGAGATACTGAGTTAACTGTATTCTTCTGTCTTATTCAAGAAAGAATAATAATAACAACATGTTATAGGAAACAACTGATCTTAACATTGCTGCATTCTAGTTTTCTTTAAAATCTCCTTGTAGTTACAAGTTACATAAATAAAAGGTGAAAGGGAATTATTTGGCAAACTTAACACAACCAATTGCTAAGGACCACTCCCCTGTCTAATCCAAAAAGAGTAGAGAAAGAGCACAAATCCAGCCGAATAGACATACATTTTGTAATTGGAGGCTTTCACAGGCAAACAGTAACTCATGCAAAAAATTTACATTGAAAAATAAATATTTAACTGAAGTTTTTACTTTGCGCAGATTCCTAAATATAGGCCTATCTAGTCTATTCAGTCTAATCACTACTGAAGAACAGTCTCTTTGTAAGCTCCTTATTAAACTGCAGCCTTATTTACATTTTACATTTGTTGCAAATTAGATCTCAGAGTGGATGCTTGATTCAGTCAAATATTTTTCAAGCACCTAGAAGGCACTCATCAACAGATGTTTTGCTCAGTCAAGCTTTCATCTCGTGGTTCAATGTTCACGATGCTTTTCATGAAGGATTTCTTATTAGAATGGATATTTGTATGTATGACATGTCCTCTAATCACGAGTGCAGTAAAGCATGTGTGAGCAAACTAATATTTGGGCAGCAACTACTTGTTACTTCTGAGATATTTAATTAGGAAACAAAAATGACATCTTAGGATTTGAGTTGCCAGCATCATAGACAATCATGAATAACAAGTCAGAAAATTTGGCAGTAGCTTGGCTAACCTTGACTGATACAAATATGCAAATTATGATGCTTATAAATAAACAACAGAAAAAAAAGAGTAAATTAGTCTAAAATTTAATTGCTAATGAGAGTTTAGATAAATATCACCCAAACCAATTTAAACCAATAATATCCTCATTAAATAAAACCATTAGAAAGAAAAAAAATCCTTTTGTTCCAAACAACAACAACAAAAATTTAACTAAACACACAAACCTTTATTTACAGCAAACAGAAATATCAACTTGGATCATCGGACAATGTTAATCTGGTATCAACATGACACCTTTCTCCTAACAAACTTTACAAAGCACATATCACACCAGGAATGTGTAAATCATTTCATGCCAAGAACACCCTAATTGCTATGTCCCATCTCATAAATTGTGTATATTACTATGTAAGTACTGCATGAGAGAATTCAAAGGAACTAAGTCTGGTAAGAGGCAGAATCACTGCAAGTATCAACATATTTTATACATATGGTCTTACAGTCTTTTATCTGCTATAATCTCCACAGAATCTTAAAAAATTCCACCTGCTTTGATCAGATTACAGAGGCCAATCACACCACCTTTGCACTACATTCTGGTTAGAGCAGCTCAATCTCTTATCAACAGAATGTTCCATTTAAACTGATTAAAAACCATAAGAAAATATCATTAATTTGAAGGAAAGGAAATAACAAAACTTCTATAACATATTACCAATTATTTGATATTACTAAATGAGTCGGCAAAAAGTTACCTTGTATTAACTAAAGCTAAAATTCCTCTTTCAAAACTGTAGAGAGGGGAATCAAAAGCAGGCTTATAATGATGGAAGGTGGCAACATGCCACTATTCTTTTGTTGTCGCTGGCAAGAACGTAACCATGTGCCCTTTAATCTTTGTTATTCAGCCTGTTGCTCATATGGATAATACAATCAACCATGTCTTTCAATCAAAGGAATAGGAATAGAGTTGTTTGCATTGAGAGGGGTGCCAAGACTAGACTGAATTCATGAAATCCAATTACTAAATTAAAATTTAGAGAGATAAAAGATTTCTTCATTTTTCTGATTTACATTTACAAGATGTCTGTATGGTGGCACAAATTAATTTCCTAAGTAACAGCTTTAACTTATTTGTGTATTTTTTCATACATCACCAAATACAGTGCACACATACTGCATTATTAACAATAATAGTATAACTAAAAATAGCCATTTCATGTATTCAACTTTATGGATTTTTTTTGTAGTTTTCCTAAGGCTAAATCCCATTAAAGTCAGAAGAACTAAAACCACTTTCACTGGTAAATTCCATGAAATTTTTTATAATTCCTTGTCCCTTTTTTAACTCATCTAGATATTTTTTTAAATAGTAACATCTGAGCAATTGATTACTACCAATATAAATTCTTGTCAACTTTTAAAAGGCAGTTAGAAATAGCTTCAGGCAGTGGAGTGGCCTTGCTGATTCTGTGCTTTTACTATCTTCTTTTAAAGGATTATTATATCAGGAAAAGTGGATTAGGGTTAGATTCAGAGAAAGGGCTTCAGTGCAGCAAGGTTACCTATAAGTAGAATAGTACCCAGAGCTCCCACAGAGCACATGAACAGCTGCCTGAATTTAGAGCAGTGAGTAGCTATCCCAAAGAAAGCTGCGTATTTCAAGCCCTATTGCTTTATGCACAAAATCCCAATGCATCTACATGGGATTCACAGTCCAGATCTTTATACTAACTGTGTTTCTCTACTCTATGTACTAACCTTTCAGATGCAGCCTTTAGAAGACCCATGTTTTTTTTCCCCTTGTGTACCTGCTATATAGATGCTTTGGCATGACATTGTCTAGCAACTAAGAACCTTGACTTACTGGAATAGCTCAGGATGCCAGAGGTGTGACAGGTGCTATGCAATCAGTGGGAAGGTTGCTGGAGAGTAACCTACGTTCTGAATAAGGAACTAGCCTGGAACAGGAATAATTTACACATTCCTGGTGTGATATGTGCTTTGTAAAGTTTGTTAGGAGAAAGGTGTCATGTTGATATCAGATTAATATCTTCTGATGATCCAAGTTGATATTTCTGCTTGCTATAAATAAAGGCTTGTGTGTTTAGCTAAAATTTTTTTCTTTCTTATGGTTTTATTTTATTGAGATACTATTGATTGAAATTGATTTGGGTGATATTTCCCCAGGAAGGAAAATAGGGAGCAATATGGCAATTTAGCTAAGACATGTTTACAAAGAAAATCAATGGGACAAAGTAGACTTCATGCATGCCATTCAGTCACAGTTACAAATGCATATTCTTAATACAATCATAATTCAGTATTGTTCCATTTGGATTACCTGTGAATAAGAAATTAAGAAATAGTTCATTATTTAGATATGCCAATCTTTTTAGGTCTTTTTATCGGATCTTTATAATTTAAAAGCCTCAATAAAATCTAAAAGTATAGTCCACCTTACTGAATCCTTGTCTAGACTATACTTTGTTTGATCACCCCCACACTGCCTACTATACCTCCCAATACTAAGGCAGTGCAAACATTTCTGGAGGATTCATTACCATTCCCCAAAGCCTTGCATGAGCAGTTATAAGCAAGACCAATTATGTAAATACAATCTCTGTTCTAACCACGAAAATGCTAATACCTCATTCTTTCCTTAAAACAAATTAGTTGTGTACAGTTCACCTGTATCTTTGTGTCATTGTATACAGAGGGAATCACACTGATACTAAATATTTTACACTCCTCAAGCTCTTGTGTGACTCACAGTGGAGTAATCTAATTTTTCCAGGAAGAAATCTCACTAGAACATCAACTCAAGGAGTAAAAACGCTTATGGTAGCAGAGGCTTATTTAAATACATGACAGTATTCATAAAAAATGAAGACAAGACCAGGCTTTAGTTCAAGAAATAGATAACAATCTAGCTTAATTTTAAGTCTGCTGGTCTGACATCACAGGCAATCAGTCTTCTTCTGTAAAAGCTTGTCTATGTTGCAAAGCCACTTTCATTCCTCTGATGACAGCTGGGTAACATCATAGGTCCCTCATACCCTCTCACTAAAGAGTCTTGCCTCACATCTTTATGTGTTATGGACCTAACACTGATGCACTCAACACTTTGCTAAAATGCTTTTCTTAATACTCTGTCTAGTGTAGTTTAAGAATGCCCACTACGGTGCAATAGATTTCAAACCCCAGGCATTTTTCCAGATAATCTTCTTAAATTTCATTTATTTGCTTAGTATTGCTGAGTAACTCTCTCTCTAGATTTCAGTCAGTTCAGATATTTAGAGATACCCAATTCCCCAGTTTTAAGCACTGCACATGCCAAATACATGAAAATTTAAATACATGTACATCTAGAAATTGTAAAAATTTTATAAATTATATTAATAATTAATTAATAATTAATTAATAATGATGATTTTTATTAACTGTTAATATTAATAATTGTTTAATACTGTTTGTTTGATTGATTGTTTTTTGTTTCTACAAATACACTTTTAGAGGCAGTGATCTGGAATTTTATAGGTGGGTGTGCCCTGGAGACGACCTCAAGCATCTGCTAATCCTTGCTTATGTCCCAAGAAATCAACTAAGCCTGACTCGTTCCACTACATGTTTGACAAAGGGAGAGCAGGGGAGGGGAGGGCAGAGGAAGGGAGAGGACAGGAGGGCAGGGGAAGGGGAAGGGGAAGGGGAAGGGAAAAGGGAAGGGAAGGGAAGGGAAGGGAAAAGGGAAGGGAAGGAAAGGGAAGGGAAGTGGAAAGGGAAGGGGAAAGAAAAGGGGAAATAGAAGGGGAAAGGGAAAGGGAATGGAAAAGGGAAGGGATGCATCTGACTAAAAGCCTGGGCATGGAGAGATACCTTTCTCCAACCATGATTATCATCCATCTAACGTGATTGCCTTAAAAATTAATTAAGAGAGAAAATATGATTTTAAATTATATTTGCTTTCTAATCAGCAAACCAGTTGCTTCATAGAAAAATTAAGGCTAATACAGCCTTCTTCATCTATTTCTACACTTGTTTTTTTCCGGCAGTGTGTAAAACCTTTCACTGGTTATTATATAATTCATCCATAACTAATACAGTCTGACTTACTCTTATCAATAAATATCACTTTAAATCCAAACCCTACCATCCTTAGTGCTTGTAGAGAGATTTATTTTGCTTGCAAAAGTAGAAAACACCCTCTCCATCCTTGATACAAGACACAGGAATAGCACTAACTGATGTCCAGCCCACGGAAGGCTTTTGTGCAACCCTCCTTGATACATCCCTATAGTTTGACAGTAAACCATTGAAACCATTTTCCTGAACTTTATTTTTTCACCTAGTTGTGCAGCCTTACACTGGGATCATCTTGATCCCTAGCTTCTGCATGAAACTCTCATGTGAAATGGTGCCTGAAGCCTTTCAGTAGTCAAAATAAATCATAACTGGTCCTTTATCTATCAGTTCATTACTCTGTCAAATAGACAAATAATATGGTTTGACATGGTCTGTAATGGGCAAATTGATGAGGGCTGTTACTTTACATCTTGCTGCTTTCAATGAGTTTATTTGTTATGGTGCATTTACAGGAATTTAAGTTGTTTAACTGTATATAGTCACTTGGTTTACTTCCTTCCCCCTAGTTCTTAAGGATTAGTGCTATTTTTGTGCTCTTGCAGTCTTCATCCATTGTGCATGAATTGTCAGATACAAATGCTAACAGCTTTGAGATGGTCTCATTCAGTTTGCTGAATCTCCTGCTGGGAATTTTACTTGGCTGAGCAGATTTGAAAATGACACATGAATCTCTTCCCTCTTTTTTTACTTATACTACAATGGTTCTTTCCTCTATTTCCATACGTCTTAATTGCGTTAACCAATTAGACATTTTACCAAAGAATTGAAAAAAAAAGACATTAAGCACTCTGGTGTTCTCAGGATATTCTACTATTAGATATCCTGTCCTTTTGTGTAGAGATCTTTCTTTACTCTTCTAAATACCATTATGCTTAAAGAATATTTTTAGTCTCCTGATAACTGTATGTCATTTTATACTTCTGTGATTTCATCTTACAAGTTCATGCTATTCTTTCATATTCACCTTTAATAATTTCTGAAAAATCCCTTCTGGTCTGTGAGGGTGCTGAAGAGTTCATATCACGTTTAAACTCATGGCATAGCATGCTTTCTAGTCTCTCTTTTCACTGTGTTCTATACCTGTGATCCATAAATGGCTTTTAAGAATATATTAGACTTTGTGGTCTTTGTTCCTTTAAATTCACTTTCCATGGTTCCTCATCTGTCAGTTCTCTGAGTTCATTGAAGTCTGGTTTCCTGAAAACAACTCATATTAGTCTCTTTCTCCATCTTTAGAGCAAAGAACTTTAAAACTCATTATTTCATATTGACCCTTATCCATCTACTTTCATTTTCTCAATAAGGTCTTCCCAACCGGGCACAACCAAGTCCAAATGAGTTTTGCTCTGCATCCCCTTCCCTTAACCACCTGTTCTATCTCTTTGCAAGTTGATGGCCAAAGATCTGAAAGTTTTCCACTGACAAAAAAAATCCCTTTTTCAATTGGTAGTTCCCCTTGAAAAGGCAAAAATATCTAACACTGATTTATTTTACACAGGAGACTCTGACCGCAACAGTAAATAACCTGTAGTCAGTAGCCCCTGATTGTGTTGGGTATGGCTGGGATAGAGCTAATTTTCTTCACGGTAGTATGGGGCTGTGTTTTGGATTTGTGCTGGTAACAGTGTTGATAACACAGGGATGTTTCAGTTCTTGCTGAGCTGTGCTTACACAGGGTCAAGACCTTTTCTGTTCCTCACTCCACCAGCAAGGAGGCTGAAGGTGTACAAGGACTTGAGAGGAAACAAAGTCAGGACAGCTGATCCCAACTGACCAAAGGGGTGTTCCATACCACATGACATCGTGCTCAGCATGAAAAACTGGGAGAAGAAGGAGAAAGGAGGGGATGTTCTGTAAATACGTCCAGAGCGATGATGTTTGTTTTCACAAGTAATTGTTACACAGCGTGGAGCCCTGCTTTCCTGGAGATGGCTAAAAACCTGCCTGCCCCTGGAAGTGGTGAACAAATTCCTTGTTCTACTCTGCTTGCATGTACAGCTTTTACTTTACCTGTTAAAATGTCTTTATTTCGACCAATGAGTTTTCCTACTTTTCCAGTTCTCTTCCACATCACGCCAGGAGGAGTGAGTGAGTGATTGTGTGGGACTTAGCTGCCAGCTGGGGTTAAACCATGACACCACTTTAATGTATCTCATATATATATATATTTATGAAAGGCAAGAACTTTCTTTTCTATTCAAAACCAAACTGTACTTTCCTATATCAGTATTCTAAACCTGTGAACCAATTTTCTGTAATGCAAGTTAAACCATTATTTCACTTGTGTACTCAGACCATCATTTGCGTTACTCATCTAAAATCTCATCTGCTGTTTTAGGTTATACATCATGTTTACGATAGAGTTTTATTCCTTCTATCACCATAATGGCATAGTAGCTTTACTCTTTTCAGTTTGGGGCCTGTAATACTGACCTGTAGACTTATGCTGCCATCATTTGCTAATCTAGTCTAAAATTCTTCTCTTCTGTAACATCAAAAATATTCCTTCATCTTTGCTATGACCTGAGTGAAAACTCCAGTGGAAGAAATGTTCAGTTGTCCTCCTTAGAGCATCACTATGAAGACAAAGTCACCCTACCTACAAGTCTGCAGCTCCATATTTTTATTTAATTTTTCTTTCTATACCTATCCAGACTGTTATCAATAGCTATGGGTGCAAAATGGAACTTCAGTTGAGCTTTCATTTTTGCTTCAAGAACTATGCTGGCACTTACCTGCCTAAGATTACTCCTGGTAGCATCCTTACAGCCTATGACTTGGGCTTATAAGATTATCAAGGAGAGGACTTAGGGTAAATGAATTAATCTGCCTTCCCAACACTATTATTCTGTGGTTCCTGCATGTTTTCTTTCTCTTCTCCCTTAAAAATCACTATATCCTACTTAATTTGAAAAATGTTACCCACTTGACTGCTCCATCCCACTCTTGATCACATTTATTCTCCTAATTTTGTCTGATGCACGTAAATGTACTCAACATCCCAAACAGGATCTCACTTCCCTGTTCTGTTACGATTGTAACTACCCATAGTACATGATTTATTCAAGAACTTCTCCCTCAAGATTGTACCTTTTTCCCAGCTAATCAAAGCTAGTCCTTGATTTTTGTAACTTTTTTCTTCAGAGCTACTGGAGCAACAAACACTCATTCAGATTTTCAGCTGATGTTCACCAGTCTAATTTCTTCAAATTCTCTTTTTTTTAGAGTACTCTCTGGTTAATATCATTAGCGAACCCTGAAGAAGCTCTCCAGATTTCCACATAAATACCAATGGTTAGACTTTTGCATGATGTATGTCCATGGCATTTTCCTTTCCAAATGCATTTTTGATAGATTTTATCCATTCATATAATACTAATAGAAATTAATGAAAAAAACCCCCACATTTAAACAAATTATCGTTTCTCAACTATAAGACTGAAAATATGCTTTTATAGAGTTTATTTGGCCAACTCCTTTCATTAACTTACTCCGTTAGCAATTCAAACTTGAAGTAGGCTTTTTTCCATACTGTGTTTTAAAAATAGATCACCTCTTAAGTGGGCATGATAATTCATTATATTTTCAAAATTCAAGTCACTTTCAAAAATTATTTTACCCTATTTCACAATTCTTTTATTTGGGTTTTTCACCTTTTACTATGTCATCCAAGTACATGTTCCCAAAGCTGTTGAGATCAATATAGGTATCAGTCTTAAATAGCAGCCTTAAGTAGCCTTATTAGACCATTTTTCTTCTCATTCTGCTGCTGCAATATACTGGTATCTGCAAACTTTGTTGAGGAAGAGAGCAAACAGATAAAATGGCAGTGGTTCTAGGGAAGGCACAAAAAGAAAACTAGATAGAAAATTAAGAATGAATGTATGAAAAATAAAAATGTTCAAGAGAGATTTCTTTTCTCAGATGGTTCAGTCATATTCACTACACAATAAGACACCTATACAGTCACAGCTTCTGAAGGGTGTACACATGACAAATATTGACATCAAAAAGCAGTCAGATAACTTGTTAATAAATGTTAAGGAAAATTGAGAAGGGATAGAAATAAAGGAAATTAATAACTTCAAAACTAGTAGCTACTGCACATTCACCTTTTACATAATGCCCTGGGAAATGACAGTAAGCTCCCCCCTCTTCATCCCTCATGCAAGACCATGCAAACTCAAAACTTGCCTAGGTAATTTCTTGTGTTAAGGAAAAAGCCCACTAAGTGCTAAGTAATTGAGCATATCTCCATTTGCAAGCATGATTAAGAAACACAGTGGAAACTGAAGAGTAATTACAGTGAATTCATGAAAAACTCCTTGGAAGCAAATATGTCTTGTCCTAATAATTTTATTCATATTACATGTACTGTCTGGTTAATATAATTAATTAAGTGTAAATAAAATGAGCAGTGTTAGGCAAGATTGGACGTATTCTCCTGTATTATTAAAAAATTTGGGACTATGTTAACTACCAGTAGTTCAATTTGTCCCATTCCTGTGAATGGGCTTCTTAATTTCATGTATAGTAAAACAGAATTAGAAAGTTAAAAAAAAAAAAAAATTGAAAGCAAGTGTTTTTCAGGCACTTTAATTCCTCACAGTTTTATTTAGTCTACCATATTTATCTTATTTATGGGTGTTTCTTTAGAGTTCTGCTGAAGTTCTGCACACATACTTTATTTTTCTATTATCCATGAAAAGAACAAAACTACCTCCCACAAATTGGGAGGAAACAAAAGTATTAATTTTAAAATAAACTAAATCTTTGAAACTGCAGAAGACAAGATATCTGAGTCTTACTCGTGATAACATTACGAACTAGTTCCACTCATAACATGGGTAAGTAAGTGAAAAAAAATGAAAACATCTATTGTATTCCAGTATTTGTCAAAAATTTTTGTCAACATGTGCACAAGATTTGTTGAGGCTTACTTGGAATGTGAGAAAGTATGAAGAGTGAGACTGATGAAAACAGAGGCAATAGAAGTGAAAAACTAATTTCACATTAAAATTCAAAAATATGTACTAATAGTAAAAGATCCATTTTAGATAGTTTTTCAGTCAGAACTAGCATCTTGTAGAAACCAGTTATCAGAAACATACAATTAAAAAATAAGTACTAAAGAGGGGAAAATTTTGGTTTTTACGTAACATTAAGTTATGTAAGGTTTTCATCATTCTCATGAATGCAAACTGAATCAGGTCAAACTTTCATGTAACTTGACAGACTTTCTGTCTTTTTTTATTTTATAGCTGTGTATGAAATGCATAAAATATTTAACTGTCTAAGTATCTCTTTAGAAATTTGTGCTGGTTTCAGCTGGGGTAGATTTAGTTTTCTTCAGAGTGGCTGATATGGGGCTGTTTTGGATTTATGCTGAATACAGGGTTGATAATACAGAGATGTTTTTGTTACTGCTGAGCAGGGCTTACACAGAGCCAAGGTCCTTTTTGCTTTTCATACTGCCGCACTGGGGAGGGAGTTCGGGGTGCATGGGAGGCTCGGAGGAGACACAGACAGGACAGGTGACCCAAACTGGACAAAGGGATAATCCGGATCACGTGACATCATGCTCAGAATATAAAGTGGGGGAAGAAGGAGGCAAGGGGAGACATTTGGATTGATCGCCTTTGTCTACCCAAATAACCAGGGCCAGGCTCTCCTGGAGATGGCTGAACACCTGCCTGTCCATGGGAAGCAGCAAATTAACTCCTTATTTTTCTTTGCTTGTGTGCACATCTTTTGCTTTCACTATTAAACTGTCTTTATCTCAAACCACAGGTTTTCTAGCCTTTATCCTTCCAATTCTCTCTCTGATCTTACTGGTGGTGGAGCAAGCAAGTGGCTGTGTGGGACTTGGTTGCTGGCTGGGGTTAAATCGTGACAGAATTATAAAAATGTACCAAAATAATCTAACGAGTGATGAACAGTATTTTATTTCTTTATTGAAATTGCTGCTCTCTAGTTCTCACAGCTACATTAATTTTCATTGTTGCACTAAACATATTTTTTTGTGTATCCTTCTACTGACTTAAAAATGAGAAATGTGTATTTCACTCTTTTCTATTGAGCTTGTGCTTTTTTCTTCCACCTTTCCTTACCAGTGCTATCTGATCACACTCATTCATTGCTATTCTCAGAGACAAGTTTTATTCTGTACTTTCCCAGTGTTCTAGCTTGCCTATGGTATTGTTTACATTGGAACTGATTTTGGATATACCAAGATCATTGGAAGTTAGAACTGAACTGAGTAACAATGAAGTCAGGACTTCACATGGCAAACTGGGCAACAGTCTTGCATTAAGAAATTTAAATTACACGAAAAGGTACTCTCAAAAACTCACTTGGAGTTGAGGGGTTGGCAGGAAGACATATACTGTCAAAAACAGACTCTGAAAGGGAAAATGAAATCTCAAAAACAATGACGGAAAGCAAGGAAGGAAAAATAGAAAGTAAATAAAACTGCAGGGAGGAGAAGAAGGGATACAATCCATTCAATTAAATAAGTTAACACTAAAATTAGCAAACTTTTATTTATAACCAATACATTTTTAATTTTTATATCATTTGGTTTAATTAAAATGTAGGAATCCTAAGCCAGCAGCATTAATCTGTTCTGACTGATGATGGAATTTTGACAAAGAATTTTTTTTTTGTCTTGCTGTTGCTTTTTTTATATCTGAAATACTGATGTTGTTTTACAAAATGTTTTGATTTGATAATGTTCAGAACCAAAAATTTAGTAAATATGTATTTAATACTGACTTTTAAACATATTTCATAATGAAGGCGAAATTTCTTATCATATATGATTACCTGATTTTATCTTGTTTTGCAATGCATATTATATATCTCCCTGTAACCTATGAAGAATTGACACAGAACTTGTTAATATTTTTATTTAGGAAGGTATACTGATCTTAGCACACAGTAGTGCCAAGACAGCCAAGCTAGCTGTAATGAATGTATCAATTACATTGAGTGAAACCTGGAGACAATTTTTCCGTATGAAAAAGCTTAATTTTCATTGGGATTGTACAGCCCAATACGTGAGCTGTACAACCAAAGTAAAAGATAATTTTCCAATATCTGGATTAGGTGAGATGCTTAAGTAAGTCGTTGTCAGTACTCTTTGTTGTTAACCATTTGCTATTCTTTAATGACAATGCAGTAAAAGTTTGCTGACTGACAATCCTACAGAAAAAACTCAATGGTTTAAGAAGTTACCACCTTCAGCTGTTAGTTTAAGGCTATCTGAAAACACGCTTGAATTATAGTTTCTTGATTATTGGAGCCAGCCTGACTTCCTTCACTTTAAGAAATATTAGGAGATTACACTACTGCTAACAGGGCTCAGTGCTAACTTTCCAAACTACATTAATTAAATTCACAGTAGGTTATCTCTCCATACCTCTATCTTCAGTCTGAAAAAGGGAACGAAATAATACTTTGTCTTTAAGCAGCACTATAGCTTAGAAGACTATTAGATTTGCATAAACACCAAGAACTAGCCCATATCTATTTAGCACCCATAAGCAACTCAGTAACTGGAATACTAGTCTCTGCTTTCCAAGATCCTAACCAGTCTACTAAATTCCAGATCACTCTTCTACTGATTCCTCAGCAACATAATAAATCCTGAATTATTTTCTGC
The DNA here is from genome assembly GCA_036023395.1 of Myiotriccus ornatus. Classification (NCBI taxonomy): domain Eukaryota; kingdom Metazoa; phylum Chordata; class Aves; order Passeriformes; family Tyrannidae; genus Myiotriccus; species Myiotriccus ornatus. Next base: position 67,976,425 of record JAYRBT010000001.1, on the reverse strand, counting down.
CAAGTAAATCATGCAGCTTTAAAAGAAACGTTTTTTTGCCACCATCCTCCTGACATCCCGACACTGAGGTCATTCCTCAGAAATAGGAACTCTTGGTTTGAATCAGTGAGTCAGTGAACACGAAATTTGAGACAGCAGTAGCAGCTAAGATAGTGAAATCCGATGATGATTCTTTAAGACATACATGCCTAAAACCTTTGCTCTGAAGTGATAACACTAGCATTTAAATGACTCACCTTCCTTTCTGGTGGTAGATATTTATATGCATTGCATATATATAATTATATAAACATGATTTGCAATATAGCATCTTTTATGCATTTCTTGATGAAGAGATCTATTTTCCAATTAGAAAACTGAAGAAATAGAAATGTAATATTCCAAAAAGAAATACCATCATTTTCTCTTTATAAAAGTACATTATATGTACTATAAGGTCTTTGCAGTAAGATTCAACCCCATTTCAAACCTCACCTTTCTTTAATAAAGGTAAATGGGTTGCTCATTCTCCATCGAAAATTCATTTTAGCTTTCATATCTCAACTAGCTTGTTTTTTAGCTTATAACATAAATGCTTTTTTGACTGATTCTTTAACAGTCCAGTTCCATATGACTTAAAGAAGGTTTGTTTCGCTATAAGGTCAGTCCTTATTATCGCTTCCAGATAAAATAAGAGGTCACATCTGATGACTGCAGCCATTCATAGTACACAGAACTTTCCATTTCAAAACAAGTGACTAATGAACAATCCTTTAACATCATGGTTTTTCCCCCTAAATGTTATACTTGTTAATGAGCTTTTGCAGCCTCACTGACAATGGGAGGATCCTTCCACCCATCCCTTCCTTGCAACACTTAATGTTTTATATTTTCAAGTAGTTTATTTACCTTTCAGTTTTTTCAACGGATATTTTATTCTTGTTCAAGTTCCAACAGCATCCCAAATTGGAATATGACGCAGATCCAGACAGTTCCCAGAAAAGCATGTCAGGAATCTGGATTAACAGTTGGACCATCAGAAATTGTGTAAATTAAATATCTTCTGCACTTATCCTTCTTTGATTAGCCTCTTGGATATGGCACGTATGCTCAAAACTACAGTAAAACAGTATCATAAAATACAACCTCTCCCAAAACAAACACAAAACCAACCAAACAAAAGTGCTCTGAAAACCAAGAATCCCCTCAGCATCTTGTAAGCAAGAACATGAATGGCTGGACATGGGTTATAGAAACTGTGAAACTGTGACAACAAAGTTGGTACTGTGGCATTTTGTCTTCATTTTGGTGGCCATTTCAAAACTAATAAATATATATTTTACCACATATAAAAAGAAACTAATTAGGCTAATCCATCCAACTCAAATTTTCCTGTTTCAGCTGGCCTTGGATATCATCCAAAATCATGGGTTAAAAGATAACAGAGTAAAATAATTCAGACTACATCTCCTTATAAATAGAACATGACTTTTACTTGATTGTTAGAAGAAAAATTAGATATCATAGAATATTCTGAGTTGGTACGGACCTTCAAGGTTTATCAAGTCCAACTTCTGGTCCTGCACAGGACACTGTGATATATACACTGTCTTTCACATGGAATTCAAACCAGTACACTTGCAGCATAAGAAGACATTTCCATGCAGCCTGTGCAAGGCACCAGAGCCTCAGAGAAGGGTGGAATTCAGATACATTTCTGAACTGTAATTTCTAAATGCCTTCTACTCTCTAGTAGCATGCTCCACAGATCAGATACATTGGTTCCTATTCTGAAGCTCCAAATTCCTTCTTTTCAGAGCACGTAATGTCCAGGCCACTAGCCCAGCTTCCTTGTGCACTGCTTATACACACAGATGCCTAAAAGCACCTAAGACCTCTAACTTTAAACAGCTAAGGTGTTTATTGACTACAGCCTTTGCTGTAGCACTGTAAGCTGTTCTGTGAGCTTCGCCTATTACAGTAGTTCCGCTTTTTCTCCTTTGGAAACAATGCCAAAAGTTTTATTTTTCTGAAAAAAAAGGAAATATATTTCTAAGAAAATACGTCTTTTGACTTATATCTTAAGTTTTATATTTTGTGCTCTAGAATAACCCTGCTTGAGCAGGGAGGTTGGACCAGATGACCCATTGTGATCCCTCCCAATATGACCCATTCTGTGAATCTGTGATTTTTCATTTATATCTTATGTGTTAATTCTGATAATTAATAGGCTAAGGGTGGTCTTTTCACACTCTCAGGGATTATGAAAAGTACACTAAATCTTGGACGCTCGCAGAAGTTAGCAGCTCTGCCTCCCGTTATTGTCAGATCTGTTTGTCCCAGAAATCAATAAAGGTTTGAAGAATGTAACACACACACACACACACGTGAAAGTTTATGAATGAGAAGCAGCTGTAATTTAAAACTGTGCCTGCAGACAGATGTCATGAATTATTTTTAGTAGTTACAATAACATCTTGGGCAGAGGCCTCAAAAGCACTTACATATATACTTGGACATATAAATTCAAATCTGAGATTCTCATAATCTTCCCTCAGTTTCTGCACAGCTGTTTAAATTCTGCATGTTCCCCACATGTTCTGAATTTAAATGCGTGCCTACAAGAGCAACAGCCTCAAACAGCCAGGTTTAGGCCAGATTTGGCACAAGCCTGACTGTGACCAGCAGTGAAGCTCTCCTCTGCCTTTGTCCATGACAGAGTCTCTCCGAGGCAATGAAAGCTAAGTGCAGGCACAAAATGCAGGTGTGGCAATTCCTGTCTTCTGAAATAGGTCAGTGGAAGTGGCAGGCTATCAAATGTTACATCGGGGAATAACTAATTGATAAAAACACCTGCCCAGTAATAAGTGATGGGATCAGGTTCCTTACAAAATGGAATGACATTTCTTGTAAGACAATCTAATGGTTATATGGTTTGCCTGGGAAGAAACTCAATTACCTTTTTACAGTGCAATAAACTTTGAAGTTCTTGCTGCAATCGCTGACACCTCTCTGGGAAATTAGAGGGAAAGCATCTGCTCTCAAAACAGACCATCCACTGTTTGGTCTGACTCTCTAGAGATATAAATTTGAATCCTTCAGGGAAAAGATGCTTTTCAAGCCAACCAGCTGCTTCTTCCCAAATGCTCCAGTGTCTACTCTAGTGCATGGAAGGGTAACACCACATGACACACACTCCGCCAAAACAGTAAGGAGAGGCATCAATAACAACTCTCTGTCTCACTACAGTCCTTCACATTTTGAGAAGGGATTAATTCTTCTCGTGTGTGTTAGGCTTGTTCAGTTCAATTGTAATTGATTAGGCCAATGGGGACACAGCATAAACTTGCCTGATATACACAGGTGGTATTCAACCTGCTCAAGTCTGTTTCTGCAATGTAGATGGTCTACATTTAAGAGAAGTTTGAGGGTTTCTATTACTTTACCAGAGAGATAATCGGTCCAGTGAATGGACTCTAGAAAGCTATTGATCTCATGTTGGCGTGGATACCCACATTTCATCGTCTGAATGTATCTCCAGATCTGGATAGCTATCGATCATAACTAGCCCTAGATACAATATAATTAGACCTAAGATACCTAGTTCACACACAGACAACGGCCCCAAAATTAAGATAGGTTGTATCGTACCTTAGCTGCATAAAAAAGGTAGGATGAAAAAGAGACAGGACTCTCTCATGTAACTGGACTTGCATGAGAATAGGTTCAGCATTACCACCTGAAAAAATATCCTCAGCATGTGTATATGTCTATAGTAACAGAGGCAGAGCGTAGAAGCCAGGGAGCCAATTGTACCAACGGAGCAGACTCACTAGGTATAGATCCTGGAAAATAGAATATTTAATTTCATACAATTGTATGAATTATGAGTCTGGCCTCATTACATTTGTTTAATGATTACCTAAATGGGTTGGAGAATGGTCCCAAATTAAAGGCCAACCTCTGATTCCCCTGACACTGAATTTACTCTGGAGTCAGATAACCCAGAGCTGTTTGTTAACTTTACATCAATGCTGTCCAGCTCTCACTTTCTGTCTGTGAGAAAAAGGTTTTCAAACTCCCCAGAAGATCTTTGACAATTCTTTAAAGACTTGAAAAACCAGTCAGTGAGTCATGTTTGGTGTGATGCTAATTAGTACTGATAATTAGTGCTTTCTATTGCCTTTTATCTTCAAAGCACTTAAGAAATGCTGACTTGGCATTAATTCTCACAACATTTTCTCTAACCTTGCTGAGTGTACTAACAATTGAGCAGCTCAACAAAAAAAAAAAAAAAAAAAAAAAAAAAAAAAAAAAAAAAAAGAGAGAGAGAGAACAACACCTCAATACCTAGTTTCTACCTATGTTTTGTAATATTTACATAGCCATGTAACTCTTGGAAGAGATCCCTACTGTGAGCAGAAACTGACCACATCACAAGTTCAGACAAAGATGTATAAATTCCTTAAACTTAAAAACTGATACGCTTGTCATGTATACTTTTGTGTTTTGTTTACATTTCACAGTGTGCATCCACATACTGATTTTTGTGACTCCCTTTTTAGTCACCTGAATAATCCAGAGCTCCAGATAAAGCCTTATTCTTTATGCCTTATTCACATGCATAAATTTCAATATTTATCTAAGAACTCAACATCTAGCTGCTGTGAAACACATTTTACTTTTTGTAGGGCTAGCCTTAAAAGATTCATAGAAGTGAAGTTCTGAAAAGAACCTCAAAAATCTCTCCTGTGCTCCTAGAGAAGAGCAGGTTTTATTTTTTAAACCCAAAACATATTGACCAAGTTGTCCTTCTAGAAGTGCTGACGGTAGAGGGAAACCTCAAAGTTATGTTGAGTTGTTCAGGAAAAATTCCAAGAATGAAAATTTCCTTACATCTCTCGACAATCTATTTAGTGCTTAACACCCTGAAATTTTGTTCCTTATATTCAGTTACAACTTTCCTTATTTCAACCTGCGGATAATACCTTTTATCCTTTTGTTGTTCACCTCCTACAAGAATCTGCTTCTGTAAGGCCCTTTTAAGTCACCAAAGACAGAAATGTAATTCCCCTTTAACTTTCTCCTCTCTGGATCAAGCAAATCCAGTTCATTCGTCCTCATACTTTATGTGCTCCTGCCACTTAGTCCTCTTTGCTAAACTAACTTTAGTACTGGGACATGCAAAACTGGACTCAATATACCAGATGTGGCCTTCACAATGCCAGGTAAAGGGGAATAAATACTTTCTTTGACCTGCTTTGACCTGCTGGCTGCACTCTAATCTGATGATTCACATTCAATTTGCTGTCCACCAACACCCCAAGGTCCTTTTGTTCACTGCTGCTATGTCAGCAGTCTGTATTGCTGCATGTGTTTGATATGTCTCAGATGCAGGACTTTGCATTTGCCTTTGCTAAACTCCATGAGGTTCCTCACAGTCCGTTTCTAAAGGATGTCAAGGTTGCTCCAAATGTCAAGACTTTTCCTCAGTGTATTGTTCGGTGTTGCACTCCATCCCACCCCTTGCCATTCTGGCATCATTCATAAACTTGCACTGTTAAAGGTTTCATCACCTGGGTCACTGATGAAAGTATTGAATAGAATCAATCCCAGTACTGGGCCCTGATTGTGCTGGTTTTGGCTGGGGTAATTCTTTTCGTTGTAGCTGGTATGGGCTTATGTTTTAGGTTTATGCAGGAAACAGCATTGATAACATGGGGATGTTTCAGTTATTGCTGAGCAGTGCTTAGACAGTGTCAAGGGGTTTTTTGCTTCTCACCCCAATGCACTAGCAAGGAGGCTGGGGGTGCACAAGAAGATGGGAGGGGACACAGACAGGACAGCTGACCCCAGCTGACCAAAGGGATTTTCCCACACCATATGGTGTCATGCTCAGTACATGAAGTTGGAGGAAGCAGAAGCAAGGGAGGGACATTTGGAGTAATTGCATTTGTCTTCCCAAGTCACTGTGAGGCATGAAGAAGCCCTGCTTTCCTAGAGATGGTTGAACACCTGCCTGCCCATGGGAGATGGTGAATGAATTCCTTGTTTTGCTTGGCTTGTACAGGCAGATTTTGCTTTGCCTATTTAGAGGTCTTTATCTCAATCCATGAGTTTTCTTTTACTCTTCTGATTCTCTCCAGCATCCCAACACAGGGGGAGCGGCTGCATGGGCCTGACTTGCCATCTGGGTTTAAAACACAGTTCTGAGGAATATCACTGCCAGTTAGACTGCAATTTGTTGTCCATGGCCCATTAAGCCTGGAGTTTCACACAGTTTTTCATCCAGTTTGTAGTTCACCCAGTCTGCATCTTGTCTTCTAGGTTACATGTTTGTTATGGGAGACTGTGTCAAAGGCATTTCTTGGTTCAAGGCAAATGACATATACCACTGCCTCCACACCATACAAAGAGTCAGTAGTATCACAGAAGGCAATCAGTCAAGCATACTTTGGCTTTGGTTAATCCATGCTATCTGTTTCCAAATATATTCTTGTCCTTCACATGCTTGAAAACCATTTCTGTGAGGTCTATCTACATAATCTTCTGAGACTGAAGGGAGGCTGACTGGTGTTTTGTTCAATGTATCATTATCCCTGCCCATTCTGCTCTTTCCCAGTCATCAGAGACCTCCTTCAATCACCATGAACATTCAAAGATAACAAAGAGTGGTCTCACTGTGGTATCAGTAAGCTCTTCAACCTTTCCTCGTAGTTAAACTTTTCTAACTCTCTTATCATTCTTTTGACTTCTCTGAACGCTTTCCAGTTCATCCAAAGTTTTAGAAAAACACAGTGACCAACAGAGGACACGGTGCTCCTACTATTACATACCATTGCATTCTAAAATGAAAAGCATCATTGCATTGTTGACAAATGCTCCATTTTTGATTCATGATAGCTCCCACACTAGCTAATTGGAGGCTGCACTGAAGTCTGGTAAGGCAAAACACAGATATTTCTGATTCATAATGAAAAGCTCATATTACCAGGCAATGCTTTTCTCTCAGGAGAGATTCAGGTTTCTAATATACTGAGCTCAATGAGATTTCATGATTTATAGCATCCACCATGATCAGAATGATAAGATTCAGTGTCCTTGACCAAGAATTTTGTGACACAGAATTACTACAGATAAGCTAATAAAAATAATTCACTTGTTATATTAGACTCAATATATATGTCTGCCCTACCATAAAATGTGAAAATATTCTACTTCTTCCCCAAATTAGGTCACAAAAGTATTTTAGCAGCTGTTTTAACTCATTTTGCATCTAATGTTAAACACTTACTCTGAACTCCAAAGCCTCTCTGTATACTGAAGATAAATTTTAAATGCTCAACACAAAACAAAGGAAGGAAGAAACATATGATCTTCACTCAGTGGGTGACTACTTCAGATATTCATCTGACCCTGAAATTAAAACAGTATTTCACTTTCTTACAGAAACATACTATCAGCTACAGTATAACTGGAAATAATTTGACATGGTCTTTTTAGAAGACAACTAAAGAAACAGACTGTCATAGTCTTCAGGAAGGGAACTCAAAAGTTTATCTGGCCCAGCCATTCATGGGAAAGGGAACCTAAATGAGGTGGTCTAGCACCCTGTCCCATTGAAAAATCATCCTGTGATAAGGAGTCTATCACATCCCTGCAGAGATTGTTACACTGTCTGACTGGTCTCACCGTAAACATTTCTTTCTTAGGTCAAGATGAAACCTCTACAGGTGCAACTTGTATCCACTGCCACTTGTTTTCTCTATGTAGATCCTTGTGATGAGAGAGCCTCTGTCCTCTCTGTGGCCACTCTTTAGGTGTTGGAATACTATGATGAGGCCCCTCCTAGGTCTTCCCACCTCCGGGGTTAAAAGACCCAATTCCTTCAGTCTTCCCTCACAGGGCAGGTTCTCCAACCTTCACAGTCTTCCTTTGGTCTCTATCCAGTCTGTCTACATCTTTCTTGAATGGTGGGGAGTAGACCTGGACACAGTACTCCTGGTGTGGTGTAATACATGCTGAGTACAGTGGGCGACCACATCTTTATTTCTGCTAGTAACATCCTCATGTATGCAGCCCAGGACCTGATTAGCCTTTGTTGCATCTGTTTGGCTCATGTTTAGCTTGTTGGCCACCAGGACCCTCAGGTCTCTCACAGAAAAGCTGCTCCCATCCACACAGATCCCAACCTGTACTGGTCTTTTTGGTTATATCATCCCAGGTGCAGGACCTTGCACTTGCCTTTGTTAGATTTCCTACAGTTCTTGCTGTCCCGCTCTTCCTATTTGTCTATTTCTCTCTAACACAGGGCTCTGCCTTCTGACAAGTCCACCTCACCATCCAGTTAGGCATCATCAGCAAACTTGGTGAGGGTGCTTTCCCACCATCCAGGTCATTTGTGAAGATGTTGAACAGCATGGAGCCCAGAATTGATCCCTAAGGGACCCTACCTGTAACAGGCTGCCGGCTGGAGTGAAAAGCATTGATCACCGTCCTCTGAGTGCAGCCTGTTAGTTGGTTTCCTACGCATCTCACAGATCATGCATCCAATCTGTATCTTGCCCACTTGTCTAGGAGGAGGCTGTGGGAAACAGTGTCAAATGTTCTGCTGACATCCAAGGTAAACAACATCCACTGCTCTCCCCATGTCGACAGAAGATGTTATGTTATTGTAGACAACATTCAGGTTATTCCTGCATGATTCACCTCTTGTAAATCTGTGCTGATTTTTCCCAATCACTTGCTTCATTTGGAGATTTAGTTTCTAGGAGGGCTAATTCCATTGTTTTCCCAGGGACAGAAGTAAGACTAATGGGCTTGTAATTTCCTGGGTTTTCTCTTGGGCCCCTCTTGTAGATGGGTTTGACAATGCATTTTGAAATGCTCACACTGAAATTGAACTTATACTGATAAATAAAAAAGGTTAATTTCTCTTGCACTTTCTAATATTATTGATTCTTCCATGACTATGGCTACCGCTAAGTACTTTTTCACTGAATTCTTCACTGCCTCAAATGTTAAATTTGGGGAATTAGGTTTTGATTGTGTTTAGAAATTCTTTCATGAGTATTTATGATGAAATTTCAGTGCTTTGAAAGTTATTTGAAAGTATGATCTACATTGTATTGTAATGATCTCATGCCAATTTCAGATATGAATACTTTCATGTTTATTTTTAAATAACTAATTTCTTAATGTACTACCGGTTGCAAAAAAAAAAAAAAATTCAAATAGATCTTCATATTCAATAACATGATCCTTAGAGAATTTCTTTATTTAAGATGTAGAAGCAAACTTTACAGTGTTCCAATTCTATATTCCTCCAACCTTCTACTCTGATACAGTTTCTAAGGAAGTTGTATAAGAAATATTCTGAATCATATTGTGTATTATATTGAAATAGACTGATATGAGATCACCACTCTAGTCTCCCATTTGTGAGTGTGATAAAATTGATAAAGGGCTGCCATCTGAAGGATTGTCTGCTTATTTGGAATGTCCTGGATCCATATCCTCTCTAATCATACAAAAGCCTGTTTAGAATCTTCAAAATTGTCTAAATAGTTAGAAGGCTTTGAAAAATGTCAAACTTTAATTCTAAACAGTCTTTTCAGTTATACACTATTGTATGTCTTTAATAACATCAAAAACCCCTACTATCATTTTACTAGAAGTTGGCCAGAACACTACTTTCCACTCACTATTCAACAGCAAACTGGCAAATCCTTTCTCTTATCCATAGCATAAGACTGTAATGTCTAAAGTACAATTAGATCAGTTTCTGAGGCAATTTAAAAAGATTAAAATAGTTAAACTTTAAAAAACTTTGCCTTTTTTTTTTTTTTAGGGTATTTCTCCATTATAGTAAATAATTTTTCAGCTGTAGGTTTGCAGTGGGAAGATTCAGGAGCAGAAACACCCATCTCTATAGCTGCTGCGTTGACAATACATACCCTAGTCCTCTCTGTATCGTAGTGTTTTTTCATTACTTTGAAACAGGACGGAAACATTTCTGACGAGGAAAGCAGAGAGCAGCTGACTTCCCATTTACACAATGGATGCCTCTGTCCCACTACATTGTGGGGGGTTTTTTTAAATAATTTTTTTCCTCAGCTCAAAATGAACTATCTTTATCATAAACTGATTTATTCGCTGTTGGGTATTTTTATTTTATTTCTAAACAATGATTCACAGTGGAACCTGAAAAATTAAGTGCTATTTTCTGCTGCTCCATTATTCACAGCTATTCCTGGCCTTAATACTTAAAATTGTTAGTAATACTGTTTTCTTTGCTTGTAATGTAACTTTTGCTGGTTTGAAAACAAAAATATAACTATAACTATTTCTGTAAGCCTTTTCTGACAGGGATTGAAGGCACTGGTCACAGGTAAGCAGTGAAAAAAAAAAGAAGTGCATCTTTTTCAGACACAGGAGGGATTCCATTTCTTTGCTCTGTGAGAAAAAGTCAATACGTTATCACCATAGCAATGCTTGCTCTGAGCCGAACAGTTTCTGTGAGGAAGGGAAATGCATGCAGTGCTTTTTCGTGAACAAAAAATTACTCCAAATGGGTCCTCTAAGACATATAGCACCCAATGCTATATCATTCCCTGTTCTTTTGGATATTAACAAGAGAACCATAGGTTGTTGAAACTTTCCAGGATAGCAAATTTCACTGAAATTTTGTGCATTATTGAAATATATTAATACTACCCTTGATAACTTTTTCTTTCTCTCTTCAGGTGTTTAGTTTCTTCTTCAACATGGAGGAAAAAATATTCCCCAGACAATGAATTCACTGAATAACCTATTCTTTAGGAATTTTTGTGTTCTTTTGTACTTAATGGGAATGACACACCAGTTATTTTAGCAAAGACAGCCATTTTCTTCATTCCATTACTATTTTCTGTTTACAAGAGGGCAAAGATGTGCCCTTTTACCAAAGAACAAGTTTGCATTTTGTGCTCTTGAAACTATGGAAAGGGAAAAGCCTTCTCAAAAGCATCATTCATTAATGAATTTAAAACAAAATCAAACATAAACAAACAAACGAACAAAAAACCCAACACTTATTGCAACCTTTAGGTGTTCTGTTTAATTAAAACACATTAAAATCTAGGACATATTGCCCTAGATGTGAAAAAGTGGACTGTAAGTAATGTCTGCAACAAACACTCCACTCCTGTTGTTCCAAATAATATGGATTATGGAAACACTCTGAAAACATGTTCCTATTAACTGTTAATAATGCAGCATCATCAGTGTTGTCTTTTTGAGTAATCAGGCAACATTTTTTTTCGTAACTATTGACAAGTGGTATGGGACAGATATTATTCACCAAGTGTCTTAGCTGTTTTGGATCCAAGTTGCTGAGTTCTGGACACAAGTCTACAGCTTCAAAATTAAGACAAATGTTGAAAAGGTTGTGATATCGTGGGACATTATGTATATCTGCAATATATTACTGCAGTATATTACTGCAATAGTAACTTTTATGTGCAGGAAGCCCATAACTCTGAGAACATGGGTTGACTTCCCGAAGGGACTGAGATCCACCAAAGTTCTCCTCATTTTCCACCCGAGATATGAGACAAAGAGGAAGAAATCAAGAGACTATCACAGCAAAGTAAATGACACATCATGGGATTTTGATGCTTAAGCAATATGTACAGAACTCAAAGAATGAATTTTTAATTAGCTAAACTCTTTCAGTAGGTTTAATATATTCTAGGACTAATTTGGAAAAAAATTCCACAAAATGGCATTTCTATTGAAAGACACACAGTTACAGTGAAATACTCATTAAAGAAAACACAGAAACTATCCTATGGCTACACCTGTGGTATTCTACCATACCAGTGGGTGCCTTACACCTTAGAATTCAGAATTAAACATCTTTCTGCTATTTCTACATGGCTCTTAAGGAAAAGGGAGCTGTTTCTCTGTTGTTTTGAAGACTATTTCCATATCCAATCTTTTGATATATTCTCCCAGGAAGTTTTGGTTTACAGCTCTTTCAGCTAGAGGAGGTAACAGGATATATGTCTCTCATTTCCTTGGCAACTGTGCTGGTCATTAGGTTATTCTATGAAAGAAAAGCGTGAGCCCAGCAAAGTCCTCTAAGGAAGAGTCTGTTGGTGCTTACTTTCAGGTAAAAGCTTTTTCAGGCACTCTGTGCTGTTCTGTAAGCTTTCAGTCTGCTAAATACATTTTGCTGCAAGTGGATAAGATGATAATGGAAACCATAAAAGAAGCCACAAAATATATATATGACGTATTTGGCCTTGTCACTAACAGAAAAGCATTTAACACCGCTGTTAACAGCATCTAAATAAATATATTTAAACAATAACTTGGCCCATACTGTTAACCTACATAAAGGGACAGGAAGCCAAGGGCAAATGGCACTAACCTTCTCAAATCTGCACTGCTTAGTGCTGGCCCCTTGATGAACAGATATGTTTGAGATGAAGGTAATACAGCACAGAGACAGCGGCTGAGCTAACATTTAAGTACCGTGCTCAAGATCACTCTGCAGCACTCTTTTATTTCACCACAGATGTACAGAACACAGACAAGTTACTGGTTTTGTTTTCTCAAAATCTTATAAAAGCTTCAAAATATTTGTTAATGTTAGAAGCTTCTTAAATTTTACTATAATCCTTTTTTTTTTTAATTCTATTTTAAACCTAGCAGACCTACCTGGAACAAACTCAGAGCCTTATAGTTCACAGAAGTGTTTCACAGTCAAAGGATGACCTTGTAACTGAAAACAGCTATGCCAAAGACAGGATCAGTTCAAATGTTCCCACAATGTACTAGACATGTTGTTTTCAAGCTTTTCTACTTTTGGAAGCTTATTCATTTTTCAGTAACATATAGAACAATTTAGGCTCACTGAGAAATAATCATCCTGAATTTCTTAATTATGTTGGGTTTTTTTATTATTTAGAAGGAATTTATATTCTCTCACGGGTTGTTTTGCCAGTTGATGGGCGATAGAGGGGACACAAACACCAATAGAGAGAATGGCATTACTTTACTAGCAAAATTAAGGGAACACATAAACCAAAATAATTAATTTAATAAGCTTAGCATGCACACCATTTGGCAAAAAAACAAACTAAGCAAGGTAATGCATCTAATCATTACTATACAAGCAAAGAATAGGGATTAAGAAAGATACATCAACAGTCACCCCACTAATACATCACCGTCATCCAGACCACTTCATTCACTGGGGAGTCCCGGGCCACAGTAAAGGGTTGGAGACGCATGACTTGCATATTTTGTCATGGGGAAACATCTTGTGACAGTCTTCTCGACCATCCGAGACCAGGGCTTGGCCAGAGCCCAGGTCTAGGTTGGGCGAGGTTCCTGGGCAAGGTTCCTAAAGGTCCCTAAAATATCTTGCAGACAGTCACAGGAGTACACCACAATTTCTTAAGCATCCGGTCTAACAGACAAGTTTAGCAAAAAGTATCTCAAATATATGGTTTGACATAATAATGCTTAGCATAAGCAGTTTAGCTAATCTATGTATAAGGTTCATATGCATATGCAATCTAATTAGGCTTATATATAGCTATATATAAGGCTATATACATTTTCCTATATCAAATAGGTATAGTAAGCAAATTCTGGCCTGTCTCAGGCCCTGGCACTTCACTGGTTAAAACCCATTATGCTGGACAAACATCTCTCCATCTCATTCTACAGTCCTCTCTCTCTCATGCGCAATTTTCACTTGCCTTTCTTTTTGATTTAAGTGAGAGATCTTGATATGCTTTTTGGGATCAGTTGACCTCCTGCATCCTATTATTTTTTTTATAGAGAGAAGGTGCTTCCTCACAGCTTGTTTCCAGGCAGTGGCTGAATTTGTCTTTCCTTTTCAGAGCAAATAGTTTCCTAAAGTTTGTAATAGGAAAGCCAACTGTGTACAACAGCCAACAGGAAAGACAAATCTGTATACAAACATCGAAAATTAAAATTATACTAGAACCTATAGTCACCTAGGTTTGCTTTACCTTAAAAATATTCAGGCTTGCATTTGACTTACTCTCAATGTAACATAAAAATACAATTAAATTTATTCTGAAAAGCAACTGAATCAATACTAACTACACTGAACTACCCCATGAAATTTATTCCATAATTTTTACTAGTTTTAAGTCTAATGCAATCCTCAGCACAACAATCTTTCCCCAGTCATCTTTTAAAAGCAAAATCTGAGATTTTTCTATGGCTTAGGGATGTTCAGTTTCACACACACAAAAAAGCAGTAGACATAATAGGACATGAAATCTACCTGACAGCTCTCTCAGGGAACAAAGCTGTAAAGAAATGTTAAAAATATGACCTGTTCTTCAAAAAAGAAATGACAATGGTTGTTTATTTGTATTTCTTGGATGTATTACCCAGGAATCCAGTCATGAGTAAGATACATGGAGCAGCAGTGAATTAATGAATCCCAAAAGGAAACAGGAAAGGGACAAACACCAAAGAACCTACTACCCTGAAAAGATTGTCCTAAATAAGTTTATCTTCAAAAGAACAAGGGAAACTTTTTTTTTTAAGAATTCATCTTAGCCTGTACATGTAGGACATTTTTAGTGTCCTTTTTGTTATGGACAGACTTTCTAAAGAGTTGAAATGTTATTTGATTTCTAGTATCTAGACCAATCAGATATACTGAGTCAACATTTGACTCCTCACTACAGAAAGAAAAGCCACCTACCAGGCTTCAACCCATAATCTACACATACCCTCTAAATTAAATACCTAAGTCTAGGATCAGCTTCTGAACAAAGCTGAAGCTGAACTAGAACTACAACCGCTGGACTCGAAAGCTGCTTACTTTCACAGACATTGACAACAGCCACCCTGTTGTTTTCCATTTATATATTCTTATGAAGAAATGGCCATTTGTTCCCAGCTGTATTCCAGCTATCTGGTGTTAATTCTGCTTTCCAAGTGGGGCACACAGAATAAGTGCATTGCACAACAGTAGTTTCAGTAGTTTTCTACAGTTTCTTTGCTCTTAAAATTACATGTAGAGCCCAAAGCATTTGTTGTCCTCCTGTTTGAAATGCCTACATAGTCTGACAGCTATCTCTAACTGTATGTGTAATTTTATGTCCAATACTTGGCATGCTTCTAGTACCAGTTCTAGTACCACATATTAATCTGGTCACTAATGTCTTAATTGCATTTGGTAATTTCAGGAAAGGCACAAATTATTTTGGACAACAGCTTACATCTTCAGTAACAATATTTTAGCAATTTTGTTCCCATTTAATGTCTAAACACTCCTTCACCAAGCATTCTACTGTGTGAACAGCCTCTGACTCACATATAGATCAGGTGCCCTTCTCCATTAACCTTCTGGGATAACATGTGCTGTTCCCTATATGTGCAGTGACTGTCTGTAAGACAAACTCCTTTGGAAAGCTCTATGGAGCTGTGGACAGAACAGCATTTCAAAGGTTTCCAAGGCTTTGTTGCAGACTTCCCTCTATATTACTTTCCTGAACCCATCAAGGTCAGTCAAAAAAAGAAACAGGAATGTAAATAAAATAAATTCTTTTATGAAGAGGTTAGGTAGGTACTTTTCAACTCTTTCAGCAGGATCTCCCTTAAGATATGGGTAGATTTAAAAAGTCCAGTGGGATAGTTTGAACTTTATCCCTTAGCTGAGCTCCATGCTGTTGTCTGGGTTAAAGAGCAATGCAGATGATTGCCAAGCCAGGAAAGGGTTGGCTTGAAGCAGTTGCAAGATGCATGGCTTGCACTGAGCTTCCTGACTCAGCAGGCAAAGCAGACATGGCACATACATGACCAAATTCAATCTTAGGCTTTCTGGGGATATGGAGTGAGAAGTCAGTTTTTTCCTCTCTTCTTTGCATCCCTGGACAACTGATGCACAATTGGATACGTGGTGAAATTATCAGATCGACCTTTTCAGCCCACTGAATGGAATAAAGAACTTGAGCAAACTGCTTTTGGACTACTGAATCCCACCATGGAGCAGTGCTGAGGTGACCAGTTTCAGACAGCCACAGGGAGTCTCAGAAAGTCTGTGTTAAACTTGCATGGGACTAGAGAAGGGAATTCCCCACAAATGACTATTATGAGATCATTTTTAACTGTCCCAAATCCATTAAAGCAGTCTGCTCTGGGGCTTCATAGGCAACTTGCACTTTTCTCTCTATGAGAGCAAACTATGGAGCAACCTGACTGGTTTATAGATCCAGTTACATTATTAAGGCCTCTTATCTCAGAGTCTACTATCATCTTTGGGATAAGAGTTGCAGCAAGAATCACGTCAAGCATACTTATCTCAATGCCAACCATTCAGGCAGACTTCAGCTTCCCTATCTCTGACGTATGCTGAATGATCTGTTAGCTCCAGAAAGAATTTCCAGACATTGTTTCTGTTTATGACAGAATTCTGCCTTGTCAGTCCACGGACTTGAGATCCTTCCTGAACATGTATTCATTTCAATAGTTAAAAAAGGTCTGATTCAGTGGCCTCTACAAAGGCACCAAAGGTACCTCCCTGACTTCAGCTGCCACTGAAGAAAAGTGCAAGTCTCTCACAGAACTTGTGTCGTACCTGCAGGTCTTCTGTATAGGACATCAAAGACCTCCTACATTCTTTAGAGCATATCAAGTGATGCTTATCAGTTGCATTTGGGCAAAGACTCTGTGTTTCTGCCATGAGAACACTCACTCCTAGCAAAGATCATCAGTTCTTTCAGTACTTTTGGAACAAGGGGGCTTATGTCCAGTCAGATCTTGAGCCAGTAACATCTCAGGCTATCACTTAAAGCATCTACATTAATATTAAAGCTGAAAGCATGTTGGAAGCTGGATACATTTGCAACAATTATTGTGTGTTTCAGCAAGAATTCCCCATGTACTTCACCTGTTTTGAAAAACAGAGTCATCATGCACATTTCCTCATCAACTCAAACTCTGATTGGAAAGACCAGAAGAAAACTTCTTTCATAGGAAATATTCCAGCAAGATGATTTTCGTTGTGATACTAATTGTGATACTGAGAGATGCCTCTCTCATCAGACTAAGATTTTATCTATCTAGTGTTGAAACCAGGAAAATATTATATTTTCAGAAAGTCCCATAGCTTGAATGACACCAGAAAAATCTTTGGATTTTCCTTATCTTGGATTATCCTTATCCTTTCCTTACCAGACTCACAATTTATGCCATCACAGCTTCCGTTTAAAGACATGGAAGAAGAGATGGAAGACTCACTCTCCACAGCACCTCCAGATGGCAAACTAGCCCACCTAGCATCTGAGTCACTCACTGTTAGGAGTCAAGGCAATTACATTCCCAATACTGGATCTCTGGTTATTTGCCCAAAATTAGTTTGGAAAAATTTGGACTGTAAAATGCTTTAACACACTGGCTTGTTAAACTACAGGTGACTCTCACAGAACGAACTGCAATCTGCAGAGCAGAAGGAAGATTTGGAAAAAGCAGAAATATCTCTATTTCTTCCATATAAATAAGCCAAATAATCAGATGAAGCACAGCTTCAAGTTCAGCAGTCCTTAGAGTCTTGTCATCACCATCAGACTTAAAAGGAGTACATAATTATTTTCAGTTTTGCCCAAAAGCAATTAGTTAATCTCATTTACAACTATACATCTTTTGTTAATTTTATCAGGCTGACTGGCTGATCTCTCCTTAATTTGTTAATATTCTTAACATTCTACTAATCCATTTCTCTCTCTGTTCTTAATCATTGTTTCTTATTGAGTGTGCTTGTTTCTTGTAATTGCCCAACAAATTAATTTGCAAGGCGTTTTCTAGTATCCAAAGGAATTCCTGCATGTCAGTATTTCTGAGCACTAGTTATATGGCTGATACACAAATAAGTTACCGCTTGTTCCCTGTGCTTTCCTACATAAGAGGAGGAAAAGGATGAAGGTTTGCTCTCTGATATGAAGCTGGAATGTAGCTGGACCCAGACACTGGGACATGCCCCCATATTACATGGTTTAGATTGCCTTATGTACTACTAGTATAGCAGAAAGGAAGTCAAATAAGAAAATAAAGAGTAGAAATTTGGTTTTTTTATGAGGCTACCTTTCTGAAGTGTAGTGATGGCTGATCCACCTCTTTCCAGAAGCAATGTTTAAAGCTCTAAAATTTTGGCTGTTGGTTCAGTTGTCAGTTAGCTAGGACTCAGTCAATGTTTGTTTCTTTGCTGCATTTGATTTGGACTAGTGACTTTAGCATTATTAAGGATGTTACAGGTTTTGCATGACTACCGCCTCCCTAAGATTGTGCTCTACGGGGAACTTGCCACTGGCTGCCGCAAGAGAGGAGCCCCGAAGAGGAG
>JAYRBT010000001.1:67926481-67958041 GCA_036023395.1 Myiotriccus ornatus | reverse complement strand
TATCTCGCATTGGCCTTTTTAGCCATCAGCGCACTTGTAGCAAGCGTGGGTAGAGCCCTTCTCAAATCTTCGTTCACGAAGCCCAGCCATGGATGGATGGACAGGTTTTGTTCAGTAGAAATCAAGGATCAATTTTTAATTTCTTTAATTACTGGAACCAAAGTTCCGGCCTGGTTGCTTGTTTACCTCTAGAATGATCTGGCAGAAAGCATAACTTCACATTAATAAATATATTATAGGGAAACATTTTTCTTAAAAAAAATACGTTTCTTTCCTCTTCATTCCTTTTAGACTTCCTAAACTACCCAACATATTGATTTCCAAAACATTTATAAAACATTAGATTATATGCCACTAGCTACACTCATTTAAACTGAATTTAAATTGGTTTTTATTACTAAGTCACCATAGCTAAGTTACTAATATAACTTAGCTTTGAACTTGGTTACTTTCAAACACAAATTATTAAGCATCCAAGACATTGCAACTTCCTAAAGGTGTAGTTTTCCTTTTCTTACTTGACATCACATAAGATTTTTAAATAATAACTAGAGCCCTTTTGCTAGTGAACTAACTCCTATTTATCAGCATGTGCATAATTCAGTTAATTTTATGCAAATAAAGCCAACTTCTTAAACTTACTTTTTGGCTCACTGCACTTCTCCAAAGCCAGATAGCCTTGGCAGCTTCATCATAATTTTTATACAGAGCTGTTGCTAAGGAAAAAAATTTCAGAAGGCCTTGAATTTTTAAGAGCTATTTCTGGACTGTTCTTTAATATTAGGGAAAATCTGACTCTATGACAAGGATCACCTTATCTTTGCATATATCTAAAAATTGCAGGGGGCTATACAGCCTACAGCCTCAGCATAAACATGATAACTGACGTTCAGATTCAGACAAGCATAAATCAAATCCCAGCTTTTCTGTTTTTCTCAAAACACAGCAGAAGTAAAATTCTGGAAATTCATGAAGTAAAAAAGATCTAGCAAAACCAAAATTATAAATTTTAAAAGCAGAGAAAACTTGTTGCAGAGTTGCCTAAAACTGGGACAAGTTAAGGGACTGGCTGACCCAGCAACTTAAAGCACCAGTCAAGCAGATCCTATATAAAAAAACCCCAAATCAACAACCACAACAATAAAACAACCAAAAAAACAAACAACCACAAAGCCCTCAAACCCAATAAAAAAAAACCCAACAGCAAATAAAACAACAACAAAAAAAAAACAAAACCAGAAAAAAAAAAAAGAAAAGAAAAAAACAAACCCCCAACCGAAAAACCTACAACGAAACCAAACAAACCAACGAAACCAAACAAAAAACCCCAACCAAAACCAAACCCAAAAAACCAAAAAACAACTCCCAAACCCAAACCATATCTGGTTTAAGTGCAATGGAAATATTAATAAGATGAGCTGCATTCAGTAGTTTTTTAATAATTGAAGTCTGAGTACTACACTGGGACACTGGAATATAGCTTTAGCTAAAAGTGTCCTGGTGTGGAAAACAAAATTGCAGTAGCTGATTAGCAAGATTCTTGTTCTCTGAAATACAACTTTTTCTGTTGTAGAGGTCAAGGAATGAGATTAGTAAGGCTTGGGTGAAAAGACTGTAAGAACTTGGGTGAAAATGACTAAGAGTATAAGGGTTAAAGAAGATAAACATATTTTGAATTTACTTGCTCTCACAATAGAACAGAGGTCTAATCAAAGCTAAATTTCATTCAGTTCTCACCTGTAACCAAAGTAAATGGCCTTCTAACACATTCTAGAAAGACTAGCACTGTAAGCCACATCTGCTTTCATATTTTGCTACTTTGCATTGCATCAAGATGAGTAAAGAAAGTGGAAAATGCATCATAAGTGCCTGATTAAAAGATGTCTTAAGTTTTTATATGCTATTTATCTGTTTCAAGCTTTAATTAAAATATGGTGGGTGCATCCAGAGGGCAATTGCTCTTTGGAGATACTTTTGTCTTTTCTTTTTACTCTGAAAAGAGCTTATCTAGTGTAGGCAACACAGCTAACACACACATAGGTCGTGAAAATGAGGGAATCCTGCATGGAAGATATTGATTATTAGCTACTAGTGACAGACTGAGATATGTACTTAGTTAAATTTTAAGCCAGATTAGTGTGAAATGCCTAACCTTTAGATGAATAAAGTTAGATAAAAAAAGTCTTTCCTTTCTTTGACAAGAATGGCTACTCTAGAGAAGAGGTTGTAGGTCATCATTCAGCTTATTCGAAGTGTGACTGTTGTGAGCAGGAAATAGTTGGAACTGTCATCAAATTGTAACTAACTAAATCTATATTATAGTTTGTTGCTTTACAATCATTATTCCAGTAAGTGTTTTGAATGGAATGAGATTTTAAGGTTTTCAGGTTATCCTAAATTCAAGAGTTACACATCGTGCTTTCAGATTACTTCTGAGCACTACACTGCAAACAGTCCTAGTCTCACATCCCTGTAAGTGGCTCTGGAAGAAAGGAGTGGGGATAGTACACCTGTATATGACTACTTATTTTGTATGCTGCTCCAACTGGATTCTATCTATACGGATTTATACAGATACAGCATTCACAAACCTGATAATTCATTTCTGGGTGAAGCCTCACTGAATATCATTCTTGTATTTCTGTTCCTTGGATGTGTGTTTTTTTGGTTTTTGTTTTTTTTTTTAAGTTAGGAAATGTACTACACCAGTTTTTTTAAAAAGGGGGACTGTTCAAAATTCAAAATTAAACAAATTGTCTAAAAATCCACCTGCTCTAGAGCTACTCAATAGTTAATCAATCATAAAAAGTTTGTTTGACATATAAATTAATTCTGTTTTTTCCTCTGTAGACTATAAAAATGTAAAGTGTGTAAACAGATACCAATGTAATCCAAAGAGATAAGTCTCTGCTTAAAAAACATGGCTGCTTCTTCACCTGATATCTAATGATTTCTACAACAGAGAATATTAGCCTGGCATCAAATTCATATAACAAGAATGCAATTTGGTGAACAGCCTTTTTAACAGAATGTTTAGAAGTCATCATCTTTGGTTCCTAATTGCACTATTGCAACAAGCATTGCAATGTAGTTCACATAGTTGCTACTTTAAAAGTTGCTATTTTTATAACTTTAAATTTTGTGGCCAGAGCTTATAGATGCCCATATCAATGCTTGCTGGTGAGTCATTTGTTTCTAAATACTTCCTTAAAGTCTTCATGAAACATGAACAGTGGTTTTGATATACCAACAGATATACAACATTATAAGAAACCGCATGTCTTCACTGATCTTTGGGGCATGGACAACAGGTAGGGGCAGATATAATCCTGGTTGCAGCTAAACACCTTTGTGTTGCAATCTGAAGGGTGTTTCTATCCAAACTTTTATATGGCAATCTAAACTCAATTAGGAGTACTTCTACTGAATGCAATGGCAGTAGGAATAGGTATAACTCAACAACATGGTGTAAAAAGACAGAATCACTTCTCTGTAATCTTAATTCTGTAATCAAGGATTACTTTAATTCCTTTTTGAGATAACACTGTGCTTAGATGTTACACACTTATGAAATTAGCCTGCCTCACTTTGAGAAAAAGTAGTACATAGCTGTGAATCCACTAAGGTATATGATTCCCAGCTTAAGGCAGTCCCATATTAAAGGCAGTCCAAGCCCAGAGAGAACAGTGTTATTGGGGGTGAGAAAATGAAAGAAAGGAAGGTGAGAGGTGGTGTATGACCTGAAGGCTAACAGGATGCTTTTGTCTGCATGAAAAACTGAATAAAAGCTGGGATTTTTTTTTTTTTGAATTTGTAAAATAAAACCTGTCTGTTAAATTGCAGTAGCTGTACAGAGCTAGAAGCTATCACAACTATACTACTTTTGTAGTCTGTTTCTCTTTTACAAAAAAAAAAAGTAACAGAGGTAATTATTATTTTTCTTAACAGTGATACTAGAAAGTGTATTCTACCCATAGAATACTAAGTAAATTGATTGTAAGAATTAAAGCATTAAGTAACTTTGCGGGTGGGTTTTTTGGGGGGGTTACTTTTTTTTTCTTGTACAGCACTAATTTTTCAGTTATTCTATAGTGTAAGAGTGGAATGGGAATTTGGTCAATTGCAAGAGCATTTTTTGTCATAGAAGTAAATTCTATTAATAAGGATAAAGCACATATACTGATACATCTCAAGAATTACTTGTTCATCAGCTAGTTAATAATTTATTTATTTTATGTTCTACATGGTGTTGACGTCTGAGTTGGAATATTGTGTAGTACTAACCTGGAAACCCATACCTGTATTTCTGCCAAAGAGAGAAAGAAGATTTACTTAATGAGATCTATTTTTGTGTAAGAGCATAGCTAATGCTGTTTCATCTTTGGCTGTCTAGCACTGCAGTCGTCCTTTCTGTTACCTAAGGAGTGACATTAAAATAATTACAGAGTAATTATTGTTATCATTCTGTTTGTACTTCTGATGATAGCACAAATTTAGTGTTCTAGTTTTCTCCTTTCAAAGGATCTTTAAGTACCAGAACAGTTCAAGGAGAAAACATTTAAAAAATAATCTTTGAATCTTGAGTCAGAGGTTTTAGACTTCTTGATGTGGCTCATCTCTATGATCAGTTAGTTTTTAAAAAAACTTAGTCCTGCAGATTTTCCTAGTATCTGTCTTAAGTGCTAATGGAATGAAAAGTGCCTGGGTACTTCAAGGTAGTGCAAGTACTCAAGTACTCCATGAAAATAACTTTATGTAAGTGGGTCAGTAGCATTCGAGTAATAATTAAGAAATGTTGATAGATGCTGACTTTTTTTGAGTGTATTTATCGGTGTGGTTTAACCCTGGCCAGCAACTAAGTACCACACAGCCGTTCACTTCCCTGCCCTGCCCTGCTGAGGAAGAGAATCAGGAAAAAACAGTAAAACTCATGGGTTGAGATAAGGACAATTTAATAACTGAAACAATGTACAACAACAATAATAATAACTACAATAATAATAATAATAGTGATGAAAAGGAGAGAGAGAGGAATAAACTCCAAGAGAAACAACTGATGAGCAATACAATTGATCATCACCTGCTGACTGATGTTCAGCCAGTCCTTGAGCAGTGATTGGTGGTTCCTGGCCAGCTCCCCCAGTTTGTATACTGAGCATGAGGTTCTACAGTATGGAATATTCCTTTGCACAGTTCAGAGCAGCTGAACTGACTATGCTCACTCACAGCTTCTTGTGCACCTGCTCACTGGCAAAACACGAGACACTGAAAAGTCCTTGAGTTCGGGTAAGCACTGCTCCGCAACAACTCAAACATCAGTGTCTTATCAACATTATTCTCATACTGAATTCAAACACAGCACTGTACCAGCTACCAAGAAGAAAAGTAACTCTATCCCAGCTGAAACCAGGACAGTATACCACTGTACTCTGGTGTGGCTTACTTCTTTTTATTTGTCATAGCTGTGTTTACTCTAGTACCACTTATTCCTTGGAATTTTTATCCATTTCCAGTAATTTTAGGTTTTCCTTTCATGTGTCACTGCTCTCTAGGTTTCTTGATTTTTCTATCTTCAGGTGTTCCTCCCTTTAAAATGGAAGCAATTTTAAAAGGACCAAAATTGAGGACCGTTAAGTAGACTGTAACTAATGTTAGGGCACTTTCTCAGGAACTTTTGCTTAGTTCTCAGACATACAAATTGGGATGAATATTTCCAAAGACTGATCATGCTACCTCTCTGCTCTCATAATTATTCTTTATCCTAAATTTCTTGCAACTCTGACATGTGTACATGCTGTAAACAGTTCATGGATGCTGCACCTGTAGATATCAAATTACACTATCCACTAAAAAATAAGAGGTGAGATTTCAGACTCCAGAAATGAGACCTCAATATAAATCATGCTAAAGCTTTAAGAAAAAGCAAACAGAAGGAAAGTAGGTAAAACATACAACAATATATAATTTGGATTAATTTATAGCAGATGGTGATCTGAGGGAAATTCTTCAAAATAAAGCCTTCAAAACTGTTGTAGGCACAGCATCTGATGCTTCTAAACAGAGATGACCAAAACCACTTGTAGCACAAGAATTTGGTTAAGTAAATGGACTTGTAATTCTGAGTTAGAGGAATGCGAGCAGAAGGGAGAGCAGCAATTGAGGAAGCCAGTTGTGTGAGATCCACTCCCAGTCTTAGCAGATCAATCACAAGCCTCCAGAACAAAGGGCCAATTTCCCAAAGTACTATAAGCATGTTACTAAACTGTATGATAAACTGCAGTACATCATAGCAGAACTAGCAAAATCCATAACTTGAGATGCAGAGTTTAGCACGGGAAATGGTAGAGATGTAGAATCTCCCACAAATAATGGCCAAGTATGCTTTGCCCATTTGCTTTGAAAAGCTAAAAAACCTTAATACGTAAATAGAATAATAAACTGTGTGTTGGGAGCTTGCCCCTTGGTTTAACTGTTTACTATAAGCTCACAGAAATATTGGGAACAGGGCTTGTTCTCAGGACCAGTTGAAATGGAAGGTTTCTTTTGATACATATTCATAAGAAAATCACCTGTGAGATGACTAATATAGTAGTCCTTAGTAGTTATAAGATTACAGGAAAAAAAAATCCCACAGGGAATAACGTGGCTAGTGCAGCAACAGATATATAAATGCAGTGTGATGAGTCGTGTCTAGAAAGTATCTGGGTGTTTGAACTAACAGCTGAGAAAGTTCACTGAGCTATTAATTTAACTGAATCCCGGGACTCTGCATTTTATAAACAACAAAAAGACTGAAAGGACTTAATTTAATTTACAGTTGCTCAAGAAAACAGTTACTAAAAATATATCCATGGATAACTCTGTGAGGTTTTAAGGAGTTGCACCCTAGACTGCTTTTGTTTCCCCGTGATCACAGCACCATCCATACAGTTTCTTAGCTAGACTTCCAAAGATTTCACTGACAATGTCATTGTTCTAAATATTTCCCTGGCACTTGGTTCTGAGTCTGGAATTTGAATTTAAAATTGACCTGTTTTATCCATTTGAGAAGTCTCAATAAAGTGATTTCAGTCCTGTGTGGAAATATGAAAATGGGAAAAAATGGAAATATAATCTCATACTATTTTTGGTTTTGGGATATTCAAGATTATTGCAGATTAAAATGTTTTAACTGCTAGGGTTTTTTTCTCTGACAAGCCGATTTAGTTTCTAATAGAGTTCAGGTGTTCTTGTAAAGGATGCGGTATTTATAGTTTCTCATGCACATTGCATCATTTTTGGTAGAAGACTGGTCTTGAGGACCCACGTGGATTTTTGCAGTCCTGTGTTTTTATGGCAGGACTTCTCAATGGGTTTACATCCTACTCTTTGTTTCTTCATCCTATGTTTCTTCATCCATTATTCCATATGTTATACTGAAAAGGACTCGAAGTTTCCAAGTTTCAGTCCAGTTTCAGTCCAAGGTCCAGTTTCAAAGCATTCTGACATATGATTTGAATGTCAAGTCACACTGGATCTTCCTTTTAAACTATATACTATTTTCAGAGCAATAATATGTTATAAAACATTACTTGTCTTTTTTGTGGGTTTCTAATATTTTTTATGTTATTCTTTGAGGTTTTGCTGCTTCATTCGCACACTTCAGCGCTGCTGGTTAAAATGTTCTGCACTACTTTTCTTGCTCTTCAGGGTGATTGCAGATTATGCCCTGGTAATATTTCTTCAACTATGTTTGTCTTCATGTAATGCATAGCTGGTTGAGACAATTAGATATATACATATATAAAGTCTGAATTTCTATGTGTGAGGAAATCTGGTGGAATACTGTTACATAATAATTGCTGCAATTTTGAAAGGAAAAACTTACTCATGAATACCATCTTTACTTCAACGTGTACCTATTTTTATTTAGTCTAATGCCAGTCATATTACCATGGCAGAAGTAAATTGTTGGGTTTTCTTTGTTGATGTCCCCACCTAAAAGAAGTCATTATCTTAACTGAAGAGCTTATATCCATGGTTCAGCATTAAGCTGTAAGATTTTACTTCACACAACTTTTTTTTTTGTGCGTACTAAATGAATTTTAAAGAAAGCATTTAAATGAGAAGACAACAGAGTTTGGTTAAAGTAGAATTAAGTCTAAGCATTAGCAGAATAAACAGTATAAAGCCAAAAGTGGGTGAAGGGGTGCATAGAGGGACCTCTTGACAAGCAAACTCGACTTAAAAAAAAACAAACATTACAAAGAAAATAAATTTGGAGAGTTGCATTTTTAAAATTATTTCTATTTTTTAAATATGTGAGCTTTGTTTTCCTTCATTTGTGCTGTATATCATAACTAAACCTGGGTAAGCGCAAGTTAGTGCCACTATTTGACCTGGAAAACAAATGGATAGGGAGGAACAAGAATCTCCATGTAGCATGGAAAAGAAGGCCTTGTCCCTAATATGGAGGCAGTATAGTGCCTGTGCCGTGCCTTCTATCATTAAAGAGATCTTTATAATAGAAAAACACAGGACAAGAACTGTGCTGTAAAGTTTTGTGGGTTTGGAGTTTCTGTGTGTATGTCCCCCAAGACAATGAAGTATCAAAATAAATGCTGACAACTTAAAAAAATACATATTTACACTACAGAGTAAAAATGCCAAAATGGATTTCAGCTTTTCTGAAACTATGTGTTGAAAAATGGTCCTTTTAACTAAACATATGACCTGCTTCACAACATGTCTTGTCAGTGACATAAGCTTAATGACCAAAAGACTTTTTTTTTTTTTTTTTTTTTTGCCATTATTACTGGTTTAAGTGCTGTTTGTGGAGAAAATGTGATGGTAAGAGCTAGTTGCTTCAGGCAAACCAAGAATTCTAGCATCACTAATTGCAGTAAATTGCAAGTTTTACTGCAGAAGTACTGAATTCTATGGTTCATAATACCCCAGCTTCAATTTGATATGTAAACTTACTATCTTACGTATTTTGAAGTTATTATATTCCGTATTCCCTGCTTGCTTGTGAAGAAATTACTATGCTGTTTTGTATAATATTTTGAAAGCTTAAAAAAAAAAACCAAACTGGAAATATAATTGAAAAGTAATAAGGGTTAGGTTATGAAATCATGGAACTTTCTACTTTACATTCTGTCATGCAGGATATGGGAATTACCCGGTGGCAATTGTTCTGCTGTGTTGAAACTCACATTTGTACAATGCTGATCCATGGGAGTTGTGATAGTGAACAAGTTCTGCTAAAACTTATTTACAAACCTGCCAAGTGAATGAATACAACTGCTGACAGCCCCACCTCAAAGAAAAAGGGAGAGGCTGATGGACAAAGCACTGCATTCTGTATCAGCAGGAAGATGTTTGCAAACAGGAAAAGAGAAGTAAGACATATTCTGCTTTCAAAGTACAAAGTAGCTTTGCTCAGTTGACTGAGTTTGTTTTGGTGGTATAATAAATCCATCTTTCAAATATGTACTGCTAGATCTCTGCAGTTACAGAAAGCAAAGGGCTAACCTGGTGCAGTCTCCAAAACTATACTACCACTTTAAAAACCTAACCCAACAAACAAACAAAACCCAAACAAAAACCCCAAACAAACAGAATACACCAACAACCAGCAAGCAAAGAAATAGATTTGAACTGGTAATAATTTTATGTTAACCACAGGAATATAGCCAATATCAAATCTAGCAGAAGGTAGATATTCCTCTAGATGAAACTTTCTCTAGATGAAATATGTACTCCTGAATGTTCTTATATGGCACAACACTGGTATTGTTGCTCAGGATCAGAGTCAGAATATGAAATATGAGTACCACAGTCCTATTAAATAAATAAATAAATACATACATACATAAACAGAGGAAAAAGAATAGGTGGCTTTCTTGGAGGACCAAGCAAGAAAAGGAAGGATGGCTGTGAATGAGGACGGAACATCCAGCTCCCACTTGGTGCCATTAACAGCCTCACAAGTTGGACACCACTTTGTATTTTCAGTGAAGAGAAAAAGAGGTTGGAAGTGGACTACAAGAGGGTACAGAGCTATTCTGCCTTGGCAAATCTTAGTTACATTGTCAAACGCTATTGCTCATCACAGATTAAAGCTTATGGAAGTGGACTGTAATTGTGGGCACTTTGCAAGTTTCACCCAAAAGCAAAAACACTTCAGATAAAAAAAGATGAGGAGTAGCAGTTGTAGCTTGCAAAGAACAATGATCAGTGCACTGTGTATGGCTTTGTAGAACACAAGCCCAGACAAATTCTAGAGTTTGCAGCAATAAGCAAGAATTGCAATAAATTGCATCACTTTCATAAAAGTTTGCCAGCACCTAGCTTCCATGGCACATGCATTAGAGTAGTACAGCAGCATTAGTGCAGAAGAATAATTTTGAGATGAGACAGACAATGTTATACCAGAAGATAGCCTTTTGTCAGACAGTGTGTGTTTGGTGAAGGAAAAATTACTATTTGGATATAAAGTAACAGCTTTCAACAAAACTCAAAGATGTGATAAAATGCGGGGGGTTTTCTGGTTTTGCTTTTTTTCCGTAGGGTTTTGTGTTTTTTTGGGGGTAAGTTTATTTATTTGTTTTTGTTTATTTGTTTTTCTGGTTCTTGCCTGTAGGTATGATTTTCGGGAACTCCTAGAAGAGGAGCTACAAAGACTTATTACTCTGATTCTCAGAGGGAATGTGATTTGGTGGTGGTTAACACCGTAAGACATGACAGTTGTTTTCTCATGGCTCCTTTTGATCACTGCTGTATTACTATTTGCTTTTTCTTTTCTTTTTTTTCCCCCACCCACTAGAGCGGAATTATAATCAAAAGCTTATTATGTAATTGGTGCTTTAAATAGTTCTTCGATGGTCTCTAGTACCTCTAACTGCATCAGAAAGTAGCTTTTTTTTTCAGTGGTGACACTAATCTGGCTGTCTTTCTGCTACCTGGACAGCTACCTTTGTGAAAACCTGTATGAATTCACCGGTTTCAACATCCCTAGTTTTCTGTAAAAGAAGTATTTGAAATTCAGCTTGAATTTCAAATCATCAATGAATTTCAAAAGCATCAGTGGGTAATATACAAGCTTAAGAGAGATGACAGTTGAACAGTTCCCTTATATTTGCTGTTATTTGCTTTCAGGCATATGCTGTAATTCTGTTGTCATGGTTGTCACATGCAGGCCAGGAGACTTGATGATCATGGTGAGTCCCATCCATCTCGGGTATTCTGTGATTATACTCTGTGATTCTACGGTTGTGCAGAAATTGCTTTAAAAAAATATTTATCTATAATTAGGGGAATTCCAGGCTTTATTCAGGCCCTTTTTTTGGAGGGTAGAACTAAAAAGAAGAAAATATGACAGCATACACATCCTTTGGATGACAATTTTCTGCAGTCTGCAAACTAGGTCACATTTGGCATGATGACTTTTAAAATCATTTATTATTATTATTTCTTATGTGTATTCTGGTCTGGACACTTGAAGTTTTCAGCTGCTACAATTCCAACAGATAAAAAGCAATGATGTAGGAAACCTGAAGATAAGAAAGTGCCTACTGCCATGCCTTCCTTATCCTCTAAAAGCAGGTAAGTTGTCCTGGAGACAGTGAAGGCAGCTTAAGGAAAATGTCACCTAACGTGGCAACTCAATTTAGCAAACTCTGCCTTAAGTAAGAGGGGATATTTCTCCTGGAAGAAGCATCCTGCCTAGGTAGCATTATGTAGCACAGCAACAAGGTGTGGGGCATTCGTGCATAAGGGCTCAGCTGCTGCAGTTGGTCACACCAGGCTTCTTGCACCCAGGCGATGCTGCTGATACTCCAGTGTGGAGCTTTAGGGCGATGGAATGTGGCTGCAAAGGCTGCCATTGCTAACACTGTCCCAACACAGCCGGACACCCCATTAAAATATTCCCAGACACCCCCTCCAACTCGTGGAAAGGAGATTGTAGCTATCTTGGGATCAGCCTCTTCACCCAAGCAACTAGCGACAGGACAAGAGGACTGCGTTTAGTTGCGCCAGGGTTGGATGTTAGGAAGATGTTTAGGTTGGATGTTAGGAAAAAATTTTACCAGTAAGGGTCATTAGATTTGAATAGGAGATGATGGAGTCACCGTCCCTGCACACGCGCAGGGAGAGACTGGACGTGGCACTGAGTGCCATGGTCCAGTTTACATGGTGGTGTTCGATCGTAAGATGGACTCGACGATCTCTTCCAATCCAATGGATTCTGTGACGCGCACTCTCAGCAGGGCCCTGCAGCCCGACCCCCCGCGGCCGTGACACCGCGGCTCCCCGCGGGCCGCGGGATCAGCCCAGAGCACAGGGAGCTCCCGCCCGGCTATCCCGGCCTTCCCGGGGGCCGCGCGGGCGGGGCGGGGCGGCGCATGCGCCGTCGGCGTCGGTGCCCGCGGGAGGGAGGCGGTGCCGGGCGGCCGTGCGGGGAGAGGGCGGCGGCAGCGCCGAGCACAAACTCCGGAGGGGAAGCGGCGCTGCCGGTCTCCGCCCCCCGCCGTGCACACACAGCCCGTAGCGGGAAGGGGGAAGCGACCCGCCCGCCCCCCCTCCTCCCCGGTCCCGGCGGCGCACGGTCCTGCCCGGGGCTCGGCGGCGGCGGAGGGCGGTGTGTCCGGGGCGGAAGGCGAGCGGCGGGCAGCCGGGGCCTGGAGCCGCCGCTGCAGGAGGGGAAGAGCGGGGTGTTCCCGCGGCGCGGGTGGATGCGCAGCCCGGAGGGCGGCTCCTGCGGCGGCTCCTGCGGCCTCCCCATGGCTGTGCCCCGACGGTGAAGGCAGCGGGAGCCGCCTGTGTCCGCGCCGCGCCAGGAGGCGGCGCCGCCGCAAGCAGGGGGCGGGCAGGGAGGGGGATGAGCAGCGCCGCAGCCGCCGCCGCCTCTGCGGGAGCCGCCGCCTGCGCCGGGGCCGAGCGCGGCTTCTCCTCCTCCTCCGGCGGCGCCGCTCCGGCCATGGGGCCCATGGGGCCCGAGGAGGGCTCGGCTGGCGGGCTGGGAGCCCTGCCCGCGCCGCCGCTGGGCTGCCGGAGCCGCTACCAGCTGCTGCTCTCCGGCAAGGCCCTGGCCGACAGATACCGGCGGATTTACACGGCGGCGCTGAGCGACAGGGAGCTGGGGAGCCACCCGGGCAGGTAACGCGCGCCGCGCTCTCCCCTGGCCCAGACGCGCAGCCCCGGCCGCCACCCCTCCCACCGGCGGCTGGGAGCGGCCCGGTGCGTGCACCTTCCTCCCTGCCGGCAGCCGCCCTCCTCATCCTCCTCCCTGCCCCCGTGTCGGGCAGCGCGGGTGCTGCCGCTGCCATGTGGCCGCGGCCGCCGCGCCCCGCGGGACGGACGGCGGGGAAGGGGCGGTGATGTAACCCGGCGGCTGCCCAGGTGCCGCCCGGGCCCTGCCGCTCGGTTGGCCGGCGCTGCCGCGCAGATGGCGCTGCCGCCCCTTCTCGCGGGGCCCTCGGAGGTGTGGGGGGGGAATTACCTGTGCCCGCTGCCCTCCCCTCCCGCGGGGGCCGTGGCCTCCGTCCCGCCCCAGTGTACGGCCCAGCTCCATCCGCCAGGGGGGATGGAGGGTGTGATGGAGCGTGGCCGTGCGGAGATCCCGGGCAGACCTCGCTCAGGCCGGGCCTGTCGTGCCCCGGAACGGGCGGTCTCTCCAGCCAGGCTGCTCAGGGCACCCTTGGATCCCGCTGCCAGGGTAGCCCCAGCGAGGGCGCTTGGCGCCTCCCCACGTGCTGGGGCCGCCTTTAGCTGCCCTGCCTTATTTTTTCTCCTCCTCTTTCGGTCATCTTCTCTGCCATCGCCGTGTAGGCGGCCTCCGTATCAGGAGGGAGGCAGCACCTTCCCGGGGGAGCCGGGAGGTTGGAAGATGTGGTGCCGCCCCACCCGGTTCCCCAGCCCTCCCCCGGCGGATGGAGCCCCACGGGGCGCCCTTTCTGGTGCTGCCGGCCGGCCCTGGGGCCGCAGCGGCTGCCTGTTGCTCCTCTGGCCGGGGATGCCGCCCTGCCCTGCCCCGGGGCGCGCACAAGCCTGAGCGTCAGGCGGGGCGGAGGTGCGGGTTGCGGCGGTGCGGGGCCGCGGGGGACAGGGAGGGAGGGGGCGGCCGCCCTTAACCCGCAGCCTCCGCCCCGGCCCCGGGGGACCCTCCCGGCCACGGAAGCCAGGGCGGGGAGCCCGGCCGGGGCCCGGTCTGATGGCTCTGTGCGAGGGACTCCCCCGTTGTGCCCAGGCGCTGCCCATTGTTTCCCTCCGAAGGTCGCTGAGAATGCGGGTGACACGAAACCGGCACCTTCCTGCGCTCTCAGGCCCTGCTGGCCCATAACTGTGATGTGGGTGGTCGGATCGTAAGGGGAGCTTGGAGTCTACGTTGTTTCAGTTTGCAAAGCACGAGGAGACTGGCTTGGGTGGCTTCTTCGGGTCTTTTTTTTTTTTTTTTTTTTAACCCTGACTTTACACCAGGGCTTATTTCCCTTCCCACTCCTACCCCGTGGAAAGGCTGTGTCTAGGAGTGGAATTAACATAAGAAATTGAAAGAATAACATGACTTTCCCTATTTGCTTATGGCAAATGCTAGAAACGTGGGCTGTTATTGGTATTTGACATATTTGCAATTAGTGACATGTTTTCAGAGTGTATAACAGGGAAACTACAGTTCTTTTTTCCCCCTCTGTCTTTTCTTACCCCATATATTCCTCAGTCTGGTGCTAATGCTTTTGCCTTTAATCTTCTCTTCCTGCTTTTGAGCTTTTTATCATTTAATCCTGGGACTGCAAGTGCTAAGTGTAAGGATACTACTAAATGCAAGGAAATCAGCTGTGCAATTGTTCCAAGGTGTTCAGATACTTGTCTGAGTTTTTTCTTAAGGGGTCTGTATTTTTTGAAGTTGTAGTCTTGAATTTGTCATGTGCTCTGTTTTTTTGGTTTCAGGATGATTGAACTGGTATCTCTTATAGCTACAGTTGTAGAAAATGCTAGTTTTAAGTGTGTGTAAATGTTAATGCTTCTCTTAATTGACGTTTTTGAGGTCAAAGCAAAGAAGCCAGACTCCTTGTACAGAGTAGACAGGTTATATTAAGCTTTTGGCAAGTAAATGACAGGTATTTAATACTGGTGAATGCAGCCAATGTGCATTGTATGACTTGCAAGAGGAGGAATATGTAATAACCATCTAGTTGCCCACTATCACTTCGTAGTCACCCACAACATCTCGTGTCAGACTGATGGCAGCCAAGTTACTGCTTGTGATCTCCACCCTTTCTACATATTGGTGTCAAAATATTGCAGTTTGGGAACTTCCACCAGCTGGTAGACTTAAACAGAAATGGTCAAAAATGCTTCTTTACAAAAACAGTAACAATTCCAAACATTTCCTAAAGAGATGCTTTAAAGTTACTTGTTGATGCATCTAGTTGTTAGGGTAGATAACATTACCAGATACATTAATAGGAGGTTAATATAATACAAGTTTATGACAGGAGTCTTAACTTGATTTTTATATATATGGAAAATCTGAAGCTCCTAATCGGTCAATAAGAGTGTTTGGGACTAGAAAAATATCTTGAAAGTAGCTTAAAAAAAACCCTGAACAAATTTGCTTATGAACAGTAATAAAATGTCAAGAAGACTAATTTAAAGAATGATAGTGCAACTTATTTGCTATAATTGATGTAGAAATTTTTGCTTCAAGTCTTCAAAATTGTACTCTACACTTCATGGGTCGTGATGAATGCCTGCCTCAGTGAGTGCTTTTATTTCAAACCTAACTTTAATGTTTATGAAGAACTTGGCAAGCAGTATGAAAATGCTTCTGTGTAGACTAGGAAATCAGACATTGTGGAGATTATCTGAAAGTCACAAGTAAGATTAGTATCACATTTGGAAGGTGTTTGTGCTGGCTGTTGTCTGAAAGGATGAATATCACGTGTTGAGTAGGATGCAGTAATTGGCTCTGAAAAAGAACTAGCAGTGCTTTGCATTTCCTCATGTGATACCGGCTGCGGTGTCGTGAACACTGGCCTCTGAAGGAGACCATTCTGTTGGTGTACTTGTTCCCCCTGCCACGTTGACATAATATTTATATAGTCACTTGCAGTAACAGATTAGAGACTCACTCTGGGTTAAAATTAACTTGGCAAAACTGGTTTGTTGTAATCCGGACTAAATCCCTGATCTGGCTCACCTTGTGATTGTGCTTGTGACAGTGTGAGGTGAAGGGTTGCACAAAGATTTCTGTACTGAGAGGCGGGAGCAGAGAAACTTGTTTTTGTCACCAGTGCCAGCCTAGTAATTTTATGAAAGGAAACAGAAAAATGTATCTAATTCTGCAATTTACCACACAGTTGTCTTTGCTCAGATAACAACACTAAGAATCTGTTACAGTACTACTAGCAGTGGGAAAGAGACTTGTCAATTCAAGATCGGTTTGGAAGAAAAATCTACTCTGTGCCTAGTTCATAGTCTCTGCTTTGTGGCCACTGAAATATATGAAAATAATAACTGGTGGCATAATGTCCAGTGTAGCTATGAAAGTCTGTAAAACACTAATAGAAAGTATGGGCCTCTTCAGAGGGCAAGTAAAAAGTTCATGTTGTTGGAATGTTGTCTCGTACGCTGGGTTTTGAGTGGACGAAACTGGAAGTCTGTACTGCTTTCAGTATCAAAGCTTTGTGTTTGAAAAGCAAGGTATTTCTGATTTTTCACATTTTTGGTGTCTTTAAATATACAGTTTTTCTGTTGTATAACTTAATCCTGACAAACATCCCTATCCATCTGGATTGCTGCTATTATTGCATGTGCCTCTTGGGGTTTTCCCAATACTAGCTTGAAACTGGACTATTACAATGGCAATATAATCTAAAATGACAGTAAGTTCATACTTATGTCAAAGTGACCATTACTTTCTTGCTAAAGTTGCCTCTCTTAACTTAGATCCTTCAGAGAAGAAAAGCTTCTATTTGTGTTGTGGACCCTAATGTTGTGAAGTGGCCTGACTGAGATCAAAGAAAATTTCCATGATGACTGGAATGTAGGATTTCTGCTATTGAGCAGAAATTAGATGGCTGGTTTTCCCAGCCATTTTGGCTGAAGAAGAGCCAGCCAACTTTATTTCATTTTACATTGATTGTTTCAGCTGGATGATTAAAGAACACTTAGAGTTGTAAATGATACATCCTCTGGAAAAAAATGATCATTAGGTTAGTCTTTAAGCTTTTCACAATTGACTCAAAGTCTTCCCTTATACCCTTGCTTATACTCCGTAATGCAGTGCTTATTTGGATCAAGGATGTCTTTTATATATAATATATATATATACACACTTCAAAGTTTATTGGAGGGATGCTACTGAAACACTTCAGCTTTTCCCTGCCAACATTAAAGAATTTGTGAAAACTTTGTTTAATAAATTTAGATGTATGAAATTTGTGTTCATTTGATTGTTGGTTAATCTGATTGTTGCAAAGCCGTTGTTTGTTCAGATCTAGAGCCTTTACAAAAGCTGTTAGCTGTTTTGTTTTGGGACTTGTTGCTCTTTTAAAATAGAATTACAATTGCAGAAGTTTGGAAGCATTCATTTGGCTGGAAAAAATGGAGGTTCTGTACATAAAGGCTAGTGAAGCTATAGCAGTGTTTCCTGTGAAATACTGCACATTATGTACTAAATTCTCCTGTTCATTCCAGTGCAAAGGTTTGCTCTATAGGACCTGTCCAACTGAAATATTCTAGCTCAGTCCAGTTTAATGTATTCTCTTCTCTTTTTCAATTTTTATGTTTTGTAAATGTCACTTGACAAAAAAATTCTGAGTCTTTATGTAAACTAAAACCTCTATTTAACTGGAAAATTGGTGTGCTGTTCTTACATTAAGCTAACCCACCTGTTAGAAAAGCTGATGAGAGTTGCTGTATGCTTTTTAGCTGCAATATAGCACTTTTAATAGTGTATCAAGCCATTGGTTAATAGGTATTAGCAAATGACTAAAATTGTGTATTCTTACTTTGTTTTGTTCTTATATTCTGTTAAGGGAAACAGTTTTACATAGTAGTTATTTTAAAAAAACTCTAGTAGTCTCTTAGTCTAACATGGTTTGTATTTGTGCAGTATTGGTGTAGAAAACATAACAGAAGCTGGAAAGAACCTAATAATACTATGTTGAGAGGCTTAAAATGTGTATTTTATTTGTGTATATATATGAAAAAATTATAATAATATATACAATTAATTTAAAAAATCTAAAAAAAAAAAGGGGGGGAATCCATGAGCATATTCAGGTTTTTGTGAACTCCTGGAGATGCATTTTGTTTTCACAACAATGGAGGCTGAAGCAACCTTAGAAGTCTAATGATGCTAAAAGACGCTTTTGTCTTTCGTGGTCATGCATCCTTCTGCTTTTTCATTCGTAAGAAAAGTGTGTAGTTTGGAAAGGAATTCGTGCATGTGATGAATCATATTCTATAATTCCTCCCCCTCTTCCTTGCATTATTTGTGTTGGGTTACAAAATATTACCATGTGGAACCTCTTGCACTTCAGGTAGAAGTTCAATTATAGGCCAAACTGAAACTAAACAGAAGTGATAAAAAACTGTTTCCTTTTTCAACTATGAGAGTGTGTCAAATAGCAGCAGCTACAGTGTTTGTACTGTGACGTTCTAAATGTTCACCTGTGGAGATGTGACATGTTCTCCATATAATGGGTTTGTTACTGAATCACTTATATCGGGTACCTGACTATTTGGCTTGTAATGTTTCCATCAAATGGTAATTGTCTCAGAAAATATATTTTTTAGTAAAATAGATTTTTGGGATTTTTGGGGATTTTTAGTTAGTGATTTGAAACCATCTGTATCCACATTCTGGGATATTTTTGTTTTATTTTCTTGGTTTGTGGTGGGTTTTTCAGGGTTGTATTTTTTATTTTAAATTTAGAGGACATGCCAGCTAAATTTTCAGTTACACTATCTGCTCTGGCACACTGATGGTCTGTTAGGTGGCAAATTTAAGCAGGTAAAGTTAGGCTGGAGCAATTTAATAAGCTATTATTCCTCTGATAGCCATGTTAAATGTAGTAAATGCATTTCTGCATACTTAAAAACTTGATGTTGAATTTGTGTTTCTGCTGTGTTAACCATCAGCTGTCAGGGTTTAGTTTTTCATTTTCCTCCCATATTGTCTTCCTCCTGGCCAAAATATTTTGAAGATGTTTCTTTAGTAAATTCTTCTCCTAACAGGACAATGTATGTTTTGCCAAACCCATGATCTAAAGACTATTTATGTCTTTCTGTAAATCACTTACGATGGCACATGTGACATAACCATAACACAGTTTTTTGGTACTGAAGTACTTAGTGCAAACTGTTTCCCTAAATCTTAGTTTACTTTGAAAACGTGATCCCTTGCAGCAGTACTTGAACACATGGTTGCATTTTTGTGTTTTCTTTCTTACCTTGCTAGCCATAAAGGCTGCTTTGTGCTGAGGTGCTGACTGGAATAGTACTCATTGTAATGAAGTTTGTAAGTTGTAAGTACATTTCCCAGCAGATCCATCCCAGTGGTTTTTCACAGCCACTTCCTAATATTATGCAGCTCCAAAGGTTGAATACTACAAATTAGCACAGGAGAATGGGCTCCTTGTGCTGTAAGTTTATGCATTAAGGCATATGGTATTGGTACATTTAGATTTAATGTTTCATATGTTTTGAAGCGTATTAATATGCTACATATACTTTTTTTCTTAGTAGCAAGTATGTCATACTAAATAGCATGTTATAGCTCACTGCCTCCCTTCAGACTGACAAATGTGTTGATGAACTTGATTAGGTTTTATTTTTATAACTGAATGATAGTTCTTTCTTTGCATCTAGTATATCGATGACTACTTTGGCCCAAGAATACTGTTCTGATTTTCTTTTTTTTTTGTTTTTAGTTTGATAAATCTAATGCCAGTTGTACACACTAGAAAAGAATCAAAAATTGAGTTTCCTTTTTCCCACAAAAATTTGGTGAGTTGTGGTTAGATTAGTGCCGTTCCTTATTTTAGTTTTCTTTCCTTAACTTTCCTTGACTTGTGTTCCCAAGCATTATTGTCTCAGGTAATGGGTTTTGAACTGAGCTTTTTGAACTGTTGGAAAATACTTTATAGATCCTGTGAAAAGTTGCACCATTCCACTGCCTTGGTCATTTCCACCTGCAGTAGGATGAGGGAGACAGAGATAAAAATGTGAAAACTCAGAGGTTAAGATAAAGACATTTAAAAAGGTAAAACAAAAGCTGCGTGCACAAGCAAAGCAAAACAAGGAATTAATTCACTTTTTCCCATCAGCAGGCCGATGTTGAGCCATCTCCAGGAAAGCAGGGCTTCATCATGCATAAAGGTGATTTGGGAAGGCAAATTCCATAACTCTGAATGTGTCATCCCCCCTTGCTTCTTCTCCCTGCTTTATATATTGCACATGATGTCATATGGTCTGGAATATCTCAGTTGGATTCATCTGTCCCAGCTATGTCCCCTCCCAACTTCTTGTGCACTCCCAGCCTACTTGCTGGCGGGGCAGCATGAGAAACTTAAAAGACCTTGATGCTGTATAAGTACTGTTCAGCAACAGATAAAGCATAGGTGTGCTATCAGTACTGTTTTTATCACAAATCCAAAACATGCAAGCGTGTTTCAAGCTATTAACTTTATTGTAGCCAAAGCCAGATAAGGTCCAAAAGTATAAGCCTGTTGTTTGCAGTTTGAATTAGCCAAAGCCATGGTATTTAGATTATTTTGACCATGATCTCTGTCAGTATAGAAAAATGTCTAGCTAAGAGTTTTAACCTCAAAAGGGTCAAACCTTGAACTCTTAGTTCTCCACTGTTCTTGTTGCAGTTGATAACACCCCTCATCTTTTCTGTTGCTGAGCCTTTAAGCCAACAACTGTGTCTGTGCAGGTCTGCAGCCTGTCATTTAGATTACATTGAGATGAGCTGGTTGTTAGATAAATGCCTTATTCTGTTTTTGTTTCAGTCTCTTCTTTCTTGTTATTTTGTTTCACCCTAAGTTACATGTAGTCGCTTGTCACTTGCCTCTTACCTGATTTTGCTTTTCCTTTCTTTCCCACTAGCCAATGCATGTCTTTGCAACAGATGTGCTCATGTATCTTCATTATGCTTGTATGTTGTCAGAATAGTCATGTCGCTATTCCATTTCTCTTCAAACCAGTCAATTATTTATCCCAGGGTAGACTATTGACAGCTGTAAATTGGTGAGTTGCTTCTTCTGCAATTCAGTGAAGACAATGTAGAATTTATTTGGTTTACTTTTGATACTAATCAGTCTTAGGATGCTATACTGTCATTAACCACTGGTAATGTGCTTGTTCTTAATAACTACAGATTTTCCTTGACTTCATCGAGGAATATTTCCTAAATTAAAATTTTGCTGCTCTACAATAGCTTTGTATACACTCTGAGTTTGGTGGTTGCATTTAGATAGGAAGGTGGCCAGAAATGCAGATCTTGTCATCTTTGCTGTGGTTGAATGGCTTTTTTAATGTTAAAATAAGAGAAGTCCTGGAAATGTTTAAGAATAACAGATAAATACTTCACTCCACATTGAACAACTTGAAGTAGATTTTCCTTGCATGTGCTCTTACAGATCTAATTTTGTAGATAACATTGAAGCAAATAATGAAAAATAAGATAATTACAGAAAAACTCTAGCTGTCGGTGGTTGCACTGGGAGACCTTTCTCTTTGTGCGGAGAACACTTTGAAGTGGTGCTTTCTTTTGAGTTGTCCTTGTTTATTTGAGATAGATTTATGCTCTTTCAGAAACCCTTTCAGTTACAAAAGGGATCAGATACTGTTTTTTATTTCTGCTCATTTGTCATAGTTAAATAACAATGAGAACCATTTTACTTGTGCAGTTGGGTTTTATTTTAATTCATGGAACTTGTAGTATTTGTGTTTCTGACTGTATTGGAGAGGCTTTAGAAAAGGTATTCTGGCAGCTGGAATAACCCTTTTCTATCTTAGGCCTCCAAATTTTGGCTTTCAAAAAGACCTTAGTTGTTAAAAAACTTATTGTGGTAGTATAATAGTTCTGAGTTGTGAAGTTGAAATAGTGATTAAAAAGATGTGCAATTTTAGCTCACCAACAGTAGCACAATAAAGTCCCAACTGAACAATCAAGTAGTAAGCTGACCTCTTTCTTTGGGGTTAGAGCATGCAGGGAGGAGTTCTAGACCATAGGAATATGGCTGTTAGTCTTACCTGTCTTCTAGATGTTTGATTCTTAACTATAAATATATCTGTATCTCTATACTTTCCCAGCCAGTGTTCTCTCAAATCCATCAGTCTCTATTTTGAGTTTTCTTAATATTTTCTTTTCATATGCCTTAGAAGCCCAATATAACCTGGCCTAGTAGTCTGCTTGTGTTTTCCTCTAAGCCTGTGGTAATTGGATTGCAGCTGATGTTCCTTACCCTGATTTATGGATTTAGGGGATGGGATTTTGATGATTTTTCCATTTGTAGATATGCTGCTTAAGCCCCGCTTTTTCCTTTTATATTGGCTTGGATGAAAATTCACGTCAGAATGCTTGATTAATAATTCAAAGAAGATAGTGCATAAGCTGGTAATGGTTTGGAGGGTGTACACATGGCTGGTTGAATGACAGTTAAATTTTTGCTCACTTCACTAAAAATTGGGGTCCCTTAAATGTTAAATTTCCGGCTTTCTGAAAGAAAGTACCCGTAATTTTAAATATCTGAGGTCATCTGAGGATAATATTGTCAGTAATCAAAAAATACCAAGCTTGTATTATTTGGAGAAAAAATCGTTGTCTCTAGTGTGTTGTTTGAGATCTGTCTATCAAGCTGGGCAGTTTTTCACTCCAATGATTGTCACTGCTGAGTGCCTTAAAAATCTGTAGCCTTTATGAAAACTAATAGTAGGTAATGTACAGATATCTTCTGGGCAGGGAGAGCAGGGGATAGTTTTTCACTGTTGTCCATAGCATGGACAGGCTGACAAAGTACAGGTTAAATAAGTGAACAGTGAAGTAGATTGAGAACTGGCTGAAGGGCTGGGCCTGGAGGTTTGTGATCAGTGACATGAAGTCCAGCTGGCGTGAGGTTACGAGTTGTGTGCTGATACTGGGGCAAATGCTGTTTTCATCTTCATTAATGGCCTGAATGCTGGGACAGAGTGTGCCCCCAGCAGGTTCACAGATGGTACAAAACAGAGAGGAGTTGCTTATATACCATTATGGGACCATTAGCCTGGAAAGGAGAAGGCTCAGATGTTTTCTTTAATCAATGTAGTGAGGGAATAAAGAAGGAGTCAGATGCTTCTCAGTAGACCCCTAACAGGACAAGAGCTGGTGGGCACAAATTAAAAATCTTGAAATTCCAGTGCATTCCAATAAAAAATTCTTTACTCTTGGAGAGGTCAAGCACTGGCATGTTGTCCAGAGAGGTTTAATATCTCCTTGGAGGTATTGAAAATTCAACTGTATGTGGTACTGAGCAACCTACTCTTTCTGACCCTACTTGACCAGGAAGCTTCTTACAATCAGTCACAGAATCACAAAATGATTGAGGTTGGTCCACTCCTCTGTTCAAGGAGGGCCACCTGGAGTCAGTTGCCCAGGACCACTTCCATATAGCTTTGAGTATGGAGATTCCACAACCTTGTTGGCCAACCTGTGCCAGTGCTCAGTCACCCTCACAGTAAAAAGTGTTACCTTAAGAGGTCCTTTTTACCCTAAGTGGTTCTGTGATTCTTGGGAAAATAGACCAGAAAGAGAGAGGATCTGTATGAAGTTTGTCTTCTGAGAAGAGGTGTCACAGGGAACAAACGTGGTGTTGAACAAACAGATCTTGTGGCAGAACTCGGTTGCAAGATGTTGTTGTCTTCTTACTGGAAGCAGAATTGTTGGATTGTTTAGGTTGGAAAAGACCTTTAAGATCACAGGGTCCAACTGTAAGTCCAGCAGTGCCAGGTCCTCCTCTAAACCATGTTCCCAAGTGACACACACACCTTTTAAATAATGCTAAGGGTGGTGACTCTTATCACTTCCGTGGGCAGCTTGTTTCAATGCTTGACAACCTTTTTGGTGAATAATTTTCCCCTAATATCCAATCTAAACCTTCTCTAGTGCAGCTTGTGGCTACCTCCTCTTGTCCTATTGCTTGTTACTTCAGGAAAGAAACTGACCCCCAGCTGGCTAGAACCTAATTTTAGAGAGTTGTAGAGAGAAATAAGGTCTCTCTTGAGCCTCCTTTTCTCCAGGCTGAACACTCCCAGCTCCCTCAGCTGCTCCTTATAAGACTTGTGCTCCAGACACTTTACTTTCTCTGGACATGCCAGAGAATGTCTGTCTTGTAGTGAGGAGTCGAAAACTGAATGCAGAGTTCAAGGTGTGCTGATTACAGGGGGACAATCACTGCCCTAGTCCTGCTGGCCACACTATTTCTGACACTAGCCAGGATGCCGTTGGCCTTCCTGGCCACCTGAGCACTGCTGGCTCACGTTCAGCCAGCTGTCAACCAGCACCCCCAGGTCCTTTCTGCTTCCCAGCCACTCTGCCCCCAGCCTGTAGCACTTCAGGGGGTTGTTGTGACCCAAGCGGCACTTTGCTTGTTGAACCTCATGCCATCAGCTGCAGCCCATTGATCCAGCCTGTGCAGATCCCCCTGCACAGCCTTCCTACTCTCCAGCAGATCAGCACTCCTGCCCAACTTGGAGCCTTTTTCAAACTTACTGAGGGTGCTTTCTATCCCATCATCCAGATAACTGATAAAATTATTAAACAGAATATTGATAGAGATAATAAACAGGCCCAATACTGACCTCCGGGGAACACACTTGTGACTGGATGCCAACTGGATTCACCATTCACCACCACTTTCTGGGCCTGGCTGTCTTGCCAGTTTTCCACCCAGCAAAGAGTACACTCTCCCAAGCCAGAAACAGCTAGTTTCTCTAAGGAAATGCTGTGGGAAAGAGTCTGAGGCTTTACTAAAGTCTAGGTAGACAACTTCCACAGCCTTTCCCTCATCCACTAAATGGGACTGGTTATAGAAGATCAGGTTGGTCAAGCAGGACCTGCCTTTCATAAACCCAAGTTGGCTGGCCCGTGTGATGACATTCGGGATGATCTGCATTATGACCTTCCCCAGCCCTGAGCTCAGACTCAAAAGGCTGTAGTTCCCTGAATCTTTCTTTTGACCTTCTAGTTGAGCAGCACATTTGCTAACTTCCCATCAGGTGGAACCCCCTTGGTTATCCAGAACTGCTGATAAATGATGAAAAGTGGCTTGGTTAGTTCTTCTACCAGTTCCC
This sequence comes from Myiotriccus ornatus, assembly GCA_036023395.1. Lineage (NCBI taxonomy): Eukaryota > Metazoa > Chordata > Aves > Passeriformes > Tyrannidae > Myiotriccus > Myiotriccus ornatus. The sequence continues at coordinate 67,932,718 of JAYRBT010000001.1, read as the reverse complement.
TAAAATACCCTTTGGTGGATCCCATCCAGCCCCAGAGACCTGTGTGTGTCCAAGGGGTATAGCAGGTTGCAGACCACTCAGCCTTGAATTATGGTGGCTTCATTCTGCTCCCCATCCCTGTCTTTTAGCTCAGGGGGCTGCATACTTTGAGAACAACTGGTCACTATTAAAAATTGAGGAAAAGAAGACATTAAGTACCTCAGTCTTTTACTCATTCTTTGTCCCTATGTTTCCCCCCATCCATTAAAGGATGGAGATTCTCCTTGCCTCTCCTTTTGCTGGAAATACATTTTTAGAAACATATGTTGGACTTCCATGCTATAGCTTGATAGAAGTAAAAGGAATATGAGAACTGAAAAGGTGGCAACAGTTACAGTTTTAGATAAGACAAAGCAACATATTTGTTCAAACATCTGTGTAAGAAGAACTGCATGGTAACAAAATCCAAATGTAATTGGATTTTGTTTAGTTTTCACTTAGAGTACTTTGGAACTGTTTTAAGGTGTTTTGTGTATTAGAGTCTTGCTGGAGTAGTTGGGAGTGTCTAGTGACAATTAGTCCCCAGTTTGGGGATATTAGTGCGAAAATTCTAGCTTTCCTCTTCTGCAACTCTTTTCTTTTTGTTTGTTTTGCTAGCAAATACAATATTCAAACTTCTAATGTATCACAGCAGGCAAAAATATGGTTTGAGAGCCAACTGTCATGCAACTCAGCTATTTTGGCTGTGATTTTGGCAGAAGCAATATCTGTTATTTTTCCTACCCTGCCTGCAACTGTGCAAAGAGGAAGGGAAGGTCAAGCAACTGTTTCATGGAAGTATTTTTCATCAAGTATTTTACAGAGCAATTGTTCCCTTATCAGAGATATTCTAAAACTCAGGGACACTAACCGGTGTTAGCAGAAAGCATTTTTTTTCCTCAAGTGTCATGTAGATGCAGTCTATTTATTTCTTCAGAGATGAACATTCTTGGGTTTTTTTTCTGTTTGTGATTTATATGGTAAAATTTTGAGTCAGTTTGTAAGTATATGTTATATACTCTGTGCATGTTTATTTCGTAAAACTTGCTAATACTTAGTTTTGCATTACACTGAGAGAGTTTGTGTATTTGTATTATATGCATTTGATATGTGCCAGGTTTCAGTTCATATGTATGTACTTTGTTTCTTTTTAACTATTTTATGGCAAGTCCTTTTGGAAACTTGATAGGTATTATCATAGGTGATATGAAAAAGAAAGCATTAAAAAGCTCTTGGAACTATAGTTTGTAAGCAGACATTTTGTTTATCAAGACAAGAACAGATTGGGGATTTTGAGTGATATTTATTTCCTTTCTTGATTTTTGCAGCCTACTGACACTGTCCCCATTGAAAGTATGGGGTTGAAAGTATGCTGAATGTTTCAGCACTAGGAGGAATGGTAACTACTTAATTATCAAAGGAAGGTATCTGCAAACACAGAAAGTTGTGTGGAAAACCTTAGGAAAGTTCAATTGCAGGGTACTTCAGCAACCTCTAAATGTCATGAAACATTGGCTGGGTCCATTTGACTCGAACCACTTTGACACTAAGTGGTAGTTTTGTGTTGTAGGGAGTTATGTGGAGAAAACCAAAGGTGAACTGTTTAAGTGTTTGATATAGACAGGACTTAGTACTTGAGCCATTTTCTGAGCATCTCTGATTCTATAATTATAGATTTAAGGCTAAAGCACCTAGCCTAAAGCAATACGTTCCGTATGCATAGGCTTGAGAAATGGCCCATGGGACTCTCATGTGGTTTAACAGGGCCAAGTGCAAGGTCCTGCGCCTGGGTTGGGGTCACCCCCAGTATCAACACAGGCTGGGGGATGAACAGATTGAGAGCAGCCCTGCTGCGAATGACTTGGGGGTGCTGGTGGATGAGACGCTGGACATGACCCAGCAATGTGCACTTGCAGCCCAGAAAGCCAGTCATATCCTGGGCTGCATTAAGAGCTGTGCAGGCAGCAGGACAAGGGGTGTGATTCTGCACCTCTGCTGTGCTCTGGTGACGCTCCACCTGGAGCACTGCATCCAGCTCTAGGATCCCCAATATAGGAAGGACACTGATCTATTGGAGCTAATCCAGAGGAGAGCCAAAAAGATGATTAGAGGGATGGAGCACCTCTCCTAAGAGAACTGGGCTTGTTCAGCTTGGAGAAGATGAAAACTTCAGGATGACCTAATTGTGGCCTTCCAGAACCTGAAGTGAGCCTATAAGAAAGCTGGGTAGGACACAGGGGAATGGTTTCAAACTGAAAGAGGAGATATTTAGATTAGATATTAGGAAAAAATTCTTTACTAAGAGGGTGGTGAGGCACTGGAACAGTTTGCCCAGTGAAGTTTTGGATTCCCTGTCCCTGGAAGTGTTTAAGGCCAGGTTGGATGGGGCTCTGAGCAACCTGTTCTAGTGGAAGGTGTTCCTGCCCCTGGCACAGGGGTTGGATCTAGATGATCTTTAAGGTCCCTTCCAATCCAAGCCGTTCTATGATCATCAAGCAGATGCAAGTGAGAAAAGCAACTGTTGCCCCTCTTGTCCCATTGTCTGGACTGCATCCTTCCTCAGTTGGAAATTTTAGGTGTGTTGCCTTCTGCCTGCCAACTTGACTACTTCTGTATGAGATAGAACTACTGTAAAGTGGATTTAAAATTGCACAGAAGCCCACCCTGGAGAGGTGCTGCAGAATGGCTCCTTGTCAAGGGGGAAGCCTGGGAGAACAGGTAGTAGCTGTGGCTCTGCATCTGGATCTGTCCTAGGTCCTGAACTGTTTAGTCTCTCGCTGACAAAGAGTTGGAAATGAGATTGCAGATTATAAAGTTAATAGGGGTTGCAAAACTGTGAAAGATTACATGTATACTGAAGACTGTAACAGCAGCAAATATTTAGCTCCAAAAAACTCCACAACCCAATTAGTAAGCACAAATGTAAAACCAAGAGTGAATAAAAGGTACCTACTGACAATTTCTACACATTGCACAGAATTATAAAGTGTTATGATTCAGAAGCGCCATGCTGTTGGAGTGTTTCAGTTTGGAGGGTTTTTTTTAATTGAGAGAAATACTTTTGTTTAGAAAAGTGGAAGTAATTCTTGACCTTTTCTTCGAATTTCAGAATTGTGGGACTTTTTTTTTTTGCTTACTTATTGTTTGTTTGTTTTTTTCAATAAGAAGGACTAGTTACTATGAGAGAATAATGACTAGATGTCAGTGATGTAAAATAGTTATGGTTTAGGCTGAAAGAACAGCTTAATTGACAGAAGATTCATTTCTTCTCAGACTTGAAAAAAAAATTCAAACTAGCTATGGAAAAAGAGGACAATAAACTGATTTTTCTGTAATAAAGACATAACCAAATAACATTTAATTTCCATAAAGTCAATTTAGAAAAGATCCTAAAAAGAGTTTTCTAGTAGGAGTATTTAGGGCATGGTGGAAGTGTGATCAGTGACAGTGTCTAATATTTCCACTAGGAAAACACCTGTCAGGAATGCAGGGGAATTTGACTAGAATCATTGAATATTCTGGGTTGGAAGGGACCCGTCAGGATCATCAAGTCCAGCTCCTGGCCCTATGCAGGATGCCCCAAGGATCACACCATATGATTCCTGGGCTTTGTCTAAATGCTTCTTGAACTCTGTCAGGCTTGGTGCTGTGACCACTCCTCTGGGCAGCCTGTCCCAGTGCCCATCCACCCTTTGGGTGAAGAACGTGTTTCTAACATCTGACCTAAACTTCCCGATATAACGTCAGGCTATTCCCTTGGGTCCTCTCATTGGTCACCACAGAGAAGAGATCAGTGTCTGTCCCTCCTCTTCCCCTCAAGAGGAAGTTGTGGACTGCAATGAGGTCTCCCCTCAGTCTCCTCCAGGCTGAACACACCAAGTGACCTCAGCTGCTCCTCATACGGTTTCCCCTCAAGGCTCTTCACCATCTTCATTGTCCTCCTTTGGACACTCTTTAAGAGCTGAATATCTTTCTTATATTGCAGTGGCCAAAACAGCACACAATATTCAAGATGAGGTCGCACCAGTGCAGAGCAGAGTGGGACAGTCCCCTCCATTGACTGGCTGGTGATGCTTTGCCTGATGCCCCCCCCCCGGACACAGTTGCCCTTTCTGGCTGCCAGGGCACTGCTGACTCATATTCAACTTCCCATTGACCAGGACACCCCCAGTTTTATGCTGGACCAGGAAATGGAAAAACTGACCTTTTGGAGTTCTTTTCCAGATGCTATTCTCAATTACTAGAGAGTACCTTCCATTTGACAAATTATGTTTTAAATTTCCTGGGGATGTACATAGGCTTTGTGTACGACTGAAGTTCGGAAAAGTCTTAAAGATCCTGTACACAGTGTCAGTGTTGATCCATCTGCACAGAGAAGTTCTTGATTATTGCATGTAGGCATGTTCTCTGTCATGCACTTCTTAGTAGACCTGTGGGTGTTGATTATATCCAAGAAAGTGTGGGTCTGTTTAAGTGACTGCTTTAGCTTAATGCAGGCATATATTTTGAGTGTGGTAGAGTGGTTTTCATCCCTTCTTCTCTTGTTAGCTTTGTGTAATATTGTAGGTTTGATTATGCTGACTGATTCCCATAGAAGTCTGCCCTATGCCTGAATTTGCTGTCTGTTTGCTAATCCAGATGTTGAACAGATGAAAAGCTCAGTATGTCTCTCCTTGGAAGCATAATCAGAAATATGGCATGACACCAGGAGAAATGCAAAACTCAGAATGAGGAAAAAATCCGCACTTTCCACAATGCAGAATCACGTTTATTGTACAATCAAATTTTACTTTAGTATGTAACCAGTGAAGATCTCAGAATAGATGAGATTAGAAGAAACCTCTGGAGACTTAGTGTAACATTCTTGCTTGAAGTAGGATCAACCAGAGCAGGTTGCTCTGCACATTGTCCAGTGGGATTTTCAGTATCTTCATGTATGAAGAATCCAGAGCCTCTCTCTTTGTCTCCTCTAATGTTCCAGCGTTTTACCACTCTTACAGTTCTTATGTGTAAATGGAACTTCCTGTATTTATTTTTTTCTGTGTTGTCTCTTGACCTGTTGCTGGATATTGCTCAGAAGAATCTGTCTTCATCATCTTTACTCTCTCCCATCAGGTATATATGCACACTGAGGAAATTCCACCCCCACCCTCCCAAGTTTTCTCTTTTCCCAGCTAAACAGTCTCTACTTGTTTGGTTTCTCCTCATATGGCAGATGCTCCAGGCCTTTAAGCATCTTAGTGTCCCTTCTCAGGACTTGCTTCAGTCTTTTTGTACTCAGGAGCCCAGAGCTGGTCCTGGTATTCCAGATACGCTGTAGCAAGTTGTGTGTAGGGCATAAGAGCCAACTTGCTCAAGCTGCATCAGCCAGCTCTTCTGCACCCCTTTCTCTTCTGGGAACTGTATCCCATAGACTCTTCAAAATAGATTGAACAGGCTGAAGTCTGTTCTTAGGAAGTCTATGGTTGTGATCCTGCTCTTGCCTTGCTCCCTGCTTTCAGGTTCCTGAACTTAACCTGCACTGTCACTGCATCCATGGTGCAGTAACGTGATGCTGTGATGAAAGACCCTGAAACTTGATGGTGACAACATGAGTGATAATAGCTTCCTGTTGTGGTCTACGTGACAGTTTGAGTTTAGGATTTCACTTTGGACTGTTTAGAAGCAAATACTTCCTGCTTCTTGTCCAACCAAGTTGATCACCAGCAGCAATAATTCATCTAGTGGAGGAAAAAAATATCCACAAAAACAAACAAAAAACCCCACACAAACCTGACGGTGTTTTGTCTCAGTGTTAGTGAGAGAATTTCCACTCCCCCTTGAATGCTTAAGCCAACTGTGTCAAGTAAGTGCCTGTGGAAACAAAATAATACAGTATATTTGTCATTTGGTCACAGTCTGACTTTGCTGGGCCTCTTCTGTCAGCAATATACTTCTTTACAAAGATGCTTAACCCTCAAACCAGAGCAAGCAAGTTTAGACAAAACTTGACACAGCTCAAAGTAATTTAGAGTTTTTAAAGATTTTACCATGTGTTGCCATGTGGCTTAGTCAATTAATTTGTTTTCCAAAAGTATACTCAAAGATTTAATTAACAGTTGAATGACTGTCTAATGCTACACTAGCTACCTTTGGTAACACGCTTTTGTTGTTCCTATTCTGCTTCAGCAGCAGAGACAGAGTAGTATTTTTTCTGCTCATCAGTGATAGCTTTATTTT
>JAYRBT010000001.1:67908344-67918556 GCA_036023395.1 Myiotriccus ornatus | reverse complement strand
TATATATTTTTATATAAGTAGCTTGACTTTGAGTTCTTCAATTTGCATAGTTTTTTTCCCTTTGCCCTAAAGGGAGAAGGGAGGGGGAAGGGGGGGCTGCTGCTGTGGATTTGGGCATTTGGCAGGGAGCCTGGTCCAAACTGCCACAGTTGGTCAGAAAATAAGCTATGTAAGGATTTAATCCTTTGGGAAAACAATTTCTTTGCATCTGAGACAAGTGTAAAAGAGACCAGAGGATTTTGGTTTTCCCGCTCCCTTCCTTGAGTATACTGGAACATTATAAAAGGCTAACTGAGAAGAGCACTTACAAGTTGGTTGCTCTTACTTTATGAACCAAACCTGTGCTGTTTAACCTTTTCTACATAATGTGCCCTTCCATTTATCAGGGACTATGTTTAGAAGGAGAGGTCACACATCAAGGTGTGGGCATCTGTGCTTCATTCTCCCTCTCATAAGTTAGCCTCTTATCTTCTGGAAAATAAAAAATAACACACAAGAAATCTTACCTTTATGTATTAAAACTGTGTTCATGAATACTGTATTTTTTTTAAAGTGTTATGATGTATGTTGCATCACGTTTTTTAATTTAAGAAAGTACATTTTCAATTTATGATGTTACCAAGTGAAACAACAAGGATGAAGATTTCAGAATGTCCTACTTTCTTACAGCTCATATGAAATATACTGAATCAAAAAGCATAATTCTGTTTTCCAGTCTAGAAGCTCTGTTCTTTTTGAAAGTGCTAGCAATTTTATATTCTGACAAACCCAACACTCGGGGAGAAAAAAAGTATAGAACCTATAATCTCATATTCTGCTTAGACACCCTGGAAGCTGGGCTGGTAGTCGTACTTAGTGAGCGCTTTGGATTGAAATATTCCAGTAGCCATTAAGAAAGGGACATTCAGAGGTGGAGAAAAAGTGATTGTTGCTCTTCACCTTATTGATAAGTGTCATGGGAATCTTAATAGTCCTAACACAATTAAAACAAGCTGTAAGAGTGTGTTTCTTTCTTGAAATAATGTATCCTGTAGCTCAAGAGCAATCTGTTTGGATTACTAATAATCCTAGGTCTGTTAAAATTAATAAATTGCTTTACAGAGTTCTTAGAATTTAATTTTGGCTTAGTTTTCCACTGTTTTCCTTGCCAATGTAGAAGTATTTTGTGCCAACATGAAATGCAGAATCATTAAGAAAATTGTTGTAAATTAAAATAGACTTTATTAGTTTGATATAAAATTACTGAGTGGATTTCTGTAGGCACATTTACTGGTTAGATTTTCTTAATTATCTGTTTTACCTCAAAATCTATTAACTATCAGCAGGATTGTAGCAAGGTGGTAGCATGAGTCTCATATTATCAGGAAAGTTTGTATGACTGTGAGGAATCACAGAATATGCTGAGTTGGAAGAGATCCACAAGGATCATCTAGTCCAACCCATAGCTCTGCACAGGACCTTTCCCAGTAGTCACACCATGTGCCTGAGAGTATCATCCAAGTGCTTCTTGAACTCTGTCAGGCTTGGTGCCGTGACCACTTCCCTGGGGAGCCTGTTCCAGTGCCCAGCGACCCTCTAGGTGAAGAACCTTTTCCTAATATCCAACCTAAACTTCTCCTGACACAACTTCAGGCCATTCCCTTGGGTCCTGTCATTGGTCACCACAGAGATGAGATCAGTGTCTGTCCCTCTTCTTCCTCTCAAGAGAAAGTTGTAGATTACAATGAGGTCTCCCCTCAGTCTCCTCTTCTCCAGGCTGAAGTTTGTATGACTGTGCAGAAGGCTCTCCATTGTTGCAGAAAAGGAACCTTTCAGTTGATGATGGGATGAACTCAAAGCCCAGTTTTCAATTTGTTTAGTGTATCTGACCTCAGTGAAGTTAGCGATCTGTTGTAATCTGGAAAGGAAAACAACTTGCTTCATATGGAAAAAACTGCTGATGTCTGTTTTGAATAATTTCATCTACCATTGATAAAAGAACAAAAGAAAAAAAAAAAGCTCTTCACTGAATGAGCATTTGCATTAGAGGGACAAAGTTTTCCTGTTTTGTTGCCTCTTTTAAGAGATATCTAGGAAAGTGATGTTTATGACACCTGCTTATATCTCCCCACTTTTGAACAGATGTTTGTTTTGAAGACCTGGTAACTACAGGTATTATAGTTAAAGCCTCTCAGACTCCATCATGAATAAATCATTATTGTTACTTTATGGTGAAGTTTCAAGGTAATGTGCTGTACTGAAGTCTGAGTAGGAGATTAGTGTATATAACTGTAGTTCATGTACTGTTGTAGAAGACTGAAACACTAAACACAAAGATTGAATGATTAAAATGCTTCCTGTTTAAAAGTTAAAGCATCGAGTAAGGGACTTGTTAATAGTTACTGTAAAATACTTGTAAATACTTGTAAAATATAGAGAATAAGGAGTTTATTTCTGAAAATTAGCTTGTTATTATTAGCAAAGAAAGATACATTGATGTTTTTATCTAACACCGTAATTTCTAAAATTATCAGTGATGTTTAAAAAATTTGGACAACCTATTCCAAAAGTGGTTACATGAGCTACAGAACTTAGGCTGTTCCGGAACAAAGGCTAAGCTGAACTGACAAGAAAAAATTGGAATGGAAACTCTTCACAGAAGTGATAATTACATGATACTAACTAGATAAGCGAACTTCAGATAGAGATATTTCAGAGGCTCCAGATATTTTTCTCTTCCTGTAACCGACAGTAAACTAGGAAGCGCATAGTAAATTTAGTAAAGCATTTTTTTAACCTGTGGAGTTCAACTGAGTTAGCTTTAAAGCTGAAAGCTTAGACTGTGTTTGCCTTAGCAGCTGCAAAAACTCTTGGGGTAATGTATATGGATACTTGGCATACAAAAGAGTCATATGTTATAACCGTTTAGTTTTCTGGTGCCAGATAAATTCTGAAGTATGTAGTAGCTCATTATCGTTGGTATTAGTCCATATCTATTTTGATACAACCTTCTATGTTGTTCCAGTATCAAAGTGTATCTTGAGTTCTTGCACTGATTAATACTGCTGGATTTCTAACAGGAGCTTTATTATTTCAAAGATATTGATGTTGAACGAGGACTAAACTTATGCTGTCTTTAATCCCTAGTGGCATTAGTTCTGTTGTGCTAAAAAAAAGGGGGAAAAAACCCTGCCAGACTTCCAGTATGTGTGTAGGGAACTTTTTCCAGCTTTTTTTTCCTCCTTCGTTATCTTTATATTATTGTGCTTACTGCTGACACTGGCACAGGTAAGAAAAATTAACACACTGTGTTGGGTAAAATAGGCTGCCGAGTAAAGCATTGCATCTTTATTTTAGTTTGCAGTAACTTTGTAGTAATAATAGAAAGGAAGGAGAGGCAAATAATATACCAACCCAGTTAGAATAATAGCATAGTCAAAAATAAAAGGAAATACATAAACTAGAAAATATTTTGTAATAATGTTGAATTTTTTGGTGTATTTTGGAACATGATGTTAAAAGGTTTAGCTTAGAGGCTTGTGTTCTTTCTAGTATTAATAAAAATAAAAATACACATAAAAATGTGGTTTCGATGTATAAAATTGTGGCAACCATATTGTAGAAAAATAAATCACCCCATTAAAATTGGTTCCCAAATTTTCTTTCACTCATCTCTGTTTTTTTCATCATCTTTGCCATCACGGTTCTCTCTGATCTGTTCCAAATCATTGTAGTATAATTAACCTCCTGCTACATAAATGTGGCCATGCACAGTATCTATCCTGGGTAATTAAAAGAAAAAGAAAAAAAGCCTCTACTCTTAACAAACCCTGCCCCCCTACACCACCCAAAAATACAAGGAAGAAACCAGAATGACCCTGTGAAGTTAATCGATTATTACCCTGTCTAATGCTTCTCCAAATTTTACCTTGCATGTTCAGACAAATTTGTCGTGCCTTCTTAAGCTAGGCCTTATGCCCTTACATATTCTTTGTGCCCTCTGTTTATACCTAAGCATTACAGAGAATTGCTTTCTCTCATATGCCTGAAATCTGGTTTTTCATAGCCTTATCTCCAACCAGCCTAGTCATTGCTAGTACACAACCAAATGGAAAGAATAACCCTGCCAGAGGATTAATTTTTTGTTGTTGTAGGGTTTTGTTTTTTTTCAAGTCAGTCATACCTCCTGTCCCATCTTACTGTTGCAGAGTGGGAGAGCACAGAGCAGAATTTAAGAAAACCCAAATTTTTTTAAAGATGGTTTTTCTTATTATTTTTCCAAGTCTAGTGACAGCCTCATGAAGGACTCTGCTGTGTCTTGGCAGGGACTGACAGTAATACACCGGTAGTAGATACCAAGGAAGGGGTGGGGTAGGGTAGTTGTAGTTTCTCAGAACGGTTTCCAGACTTTTTGTGGCTCAGAGCTTCTGAAAACAGGATGGTGTCCTCTTAAGTCATAGATAGGCCTTGATCGATTTTACTATTTAGTAGTTTGTCCATAAAGTATTCACTGTCCTCAAAAATATTATCCATAGCAGTTTTTGAACTTGCTGTCAGTTTTCATTTAATGACGAAACAGTCAGTGGTGTTTTTAATTTTTAATGTGTACATAGCAAACAAAATTAGTATTTACCAATGGGTAAAAAGTAACAACTGGAATAACAAAGAATGCATTTTAAAAATCAATAATAATAATTAAACAACAACTGACCCCTGTTGAGAAGATAAATCCCGAATTCTGCTACTCTTCTGACTGTGGCACAGATTTGGACCATTTTGTAGCCTGAGCTGCTTTCATTTTCAATCCCCAATGTCCTTGTCAAGTTACAAGAAGTAGAGACCTAAAGCTAGATGAAACATTGAAATTTCTTCCTCTTCCTGCTTTCTTCCCTGCCTGAAATACAAATTAGTACTTCAACAGCAAAGTTATCTCTAGTTCGAAAATAATTTTGTCTGTCAGAGTTATTGAGACTGTTGAAATCGTTTATATTTAGCAAAGCTTGAAACTTCTAATAAACTAAAATTAAAATTAATCTTGTTTTTCAGACTGAAAACCTAGAGAGTACAATAACCATACCAGATATCAGATTACATAGCAATCCTTCAGCTTTTAATGTTTACTGCAATGTCCGCCATTGTGTGTTGGAATGGCAAAAGAAGGAAGCGTCTGTATCTTTGGCTTCAAAGAACAGTGTACAGAGTGGGGATTCGGACAGTGATGAAGAAGAGGAATCCAAAGAGCCACCTATTAAACTTCCAAAGGCAAGTAACCAATACCACCTAAAGCACGCCACGTATTTCATCTAAGGTTGGTATGTTCTTTGTGGGGAATAAAGGACCGTGTTGTAAGCCAATTGCTCAGGAAAGCACTATAGTTTTAGTTTATTTGCAGTCCATCTCGTCCAAAATCATCTGTTTTGATGAATTAGGATGATCTGTGGTACCTGCCCAAATCACAGTCAGTTAAATGTCAGATAAACATTCTACTTGCACTGCTTTATAAGTGTTAGTAATTGAAAACCTGTAGCCTCAAAAGTCTACAAAAAATGGTGCAATTAAGGCAGATCTAACATCTGTCAGAGGCTACTAGCTCACAATGGTAAAGAGGTGCTTGCTCCTGCTTTATTTTGTAAAAAGAGTAAGTCTTTCTGCTATTGGAAATCACTTGCTGGAGCGTTTTCTAAGATGTTTTGCTGGGTATGCATGTAACTGTAGGAACTGTTAATTATTCTTGTTAACATTGTTGTTTAATCTTTCCCTTTTTTGGCTTTAGTGCCCTTAATGGCAGATAGTAATGCACATTAAGATTTTGATGCTATAGTTCAACAGTTAGGGTGAGTTTTTGTAGTATTTGCTACTTCTGAGCTTATAGTAGGATTAATGATGGAAAGTCAGAAATAATCTGTATTGGATTTACTGATTTCTTAATTATTTTCAATTTCCCGATTGACATGTTTTGTACTGTTTAACTTCTGTGCATTTAGTTTTGTTCATTGCTAGCTTACCAATGCTATGAATCCTGCTTAGTTTGTTATTCTTCTGAGTCCAAAAAGCATATTCAGATTAACTTTACTTGTTTGTATTTGCTCTAAAACAAATACAAATGCTGAATTAAAAAAGGTTGTTGTAGCCATGACTATGTAGAATGTTTAAGTTGCTTAGAAAAGTAGGTTTTTTTAGATTATTGTGTTTAGGTAGGATTATCTGAAGGACCAAGTTTGCACTCTTTAAAATAGTGGTGGTGAATTGCAGAGGAACATAACCAAGTCAGGTAACTGAAATGTCATGATTGATAATTGCAAGATAATGTGTGGTAAGTAGAAATAAAGTTCATTTTTTATAAACTGCATCTGACTCCCTGTGGATTATATTAAATGAATCAGCAAGTGCTTGTAGATGGTTAATTTACTTAAAGTAAAAGGCAGTGTAGTTATTAGCATTTTAAACAATGCAATGGATTTTTAAAGAGATTTTGAAATTAAGAGAGGTAATGAGATTTATCAGTGGTATAGGCAAAACACTTGCATGTGGAAACTAAAACATTGTTATTATTAAAGGTGTTGGAGATTATCAAAAAGAGACTTGGATAAGTAGCACAGTTTTAGAAAGATGGTGACTTAGAAAAAATGGTAGGGAAACTGTGGGTAGGAAACATCTCAAAACAGAAAATTGGTGGGATATTTTGTTGTATTGTTGTTTTTGTTGTTTTGTACTGTTTAGTTGTTGTACTATTCAGTTGTTGTTTTGTACTATTTAGTACAGCAAATGTAAAATTGATGAAAATCAATATGCTTTCAAACTACTTGTTTTTAGCAAAGAATCTACAAAATTTCGAAGAATTCTAGCATTTTTGTTTCAGTAATGGCTTAGATGCTTTGTACAACCTCAGTATTTTTCATAACTATATGGCTAATATTAGGTTGTTTAGGTTACTTGGTGGTAACAATCTGACTTGTATCCATGCTTTTGAAAAAGGCATCTGCTTGGAGCTGCCTCATGTAGTAAAAATGTACGGAGACTAGGTAAATGTCTTGGTATCTTGGATATACATGTTTGTCTCATACTTTGAGTATGTTATGGTCTGATTTTGTGTATAATGAACAATATTGGGTAGGGCTTAGTTTGTTAAATGTAAAGAATAAAGTTATTGAAGTTTCTAAGGTTTGCAATATTTACAAGATCAATTTCTGATAGTAATTGTTAGCTTATTTAAAAGAATACTGTATTTTGAGTTTGACAGTGTGGTGAAAGTCAAATTAAAAAAATGTAGCCAGGATTTTTACTTTTCCAGATTCTCTAGAATTAAACTGGTGAAGTTAGTCCATCGTGTGATGGGGGTTTTTTGTTTACAGAAATGCTTAATTTAATTGAGAATAAGTTGAAAACATTTTACTTCTTATGCAGCTTAGGTTGATTTCAAATATTCAGTGAAGTGTTTTATTTTACATCCTAAACTTGAGGAAGTGAGGTTTGTTAGAGCTTTTATTTAGAATGTATTTCAGAATTAAAAGTTGTCCTATGCAATTTCTGTAATTAGATTGAGAGCAATTGTTTTTACCATTGTTAAAAGAGACCTAGAGACACAATTTGCTGCTCTTCAGATAACAGCACAATAAAAAAATTGTGTTTTGGTGTTGTTCAGACAGTTTAGTAACTTGCTTTGAAAGCTTCATATTTTTGGAAATTTTTGTGTTGCTTGACATACTTATTTAGTACTTTTTTTACTTAGTACATTAGCTAATGATGGGGAATTCTCTCTACTAAAAATAGGGGAGATTGAGTTCTAATGATATGATTTGTAATTCTAAGAGTTAAAAAGAGGTACTTCCCCCCCAGTATTAAATCTAACATTCAGTTACAGGTAATCCATAAAAGCTCTGTACTAAAAGGAACAAATACTGTATTAAAGTGATTAAGATAGAATTAACTGACTTAACTATTCTTTGTTCCTGCTTTGGCATACGTTTTGGTAATGAACTTGAGTAAAAATGAAAATTTTGAAGTGTAATAAAAAACAAAAAGCAAAATAATTACTTTATTTAGAGGCTGACTTTAAGTCTCTTAAAATACATTAGGAAAATGTGTTACCTTTGTAAATTTGGGTTTGGATTTTTTTTATATGTGTATGATATGAATTAATCCAGAGTATTAAATATTTTTAAACAAATATAGAAATGTGAGCATTGGGCACAATGCTTACTATGCTGTGAGAGGGAAGATAGAGAAAATAATAGAGTAGAAAAGACTTCTTGAAGAAAGAGGGTTTTTAGGAATTAGATATGAATCATAATGTCTGCATTCAGGCCAGAATTTTGTGTACCCTTTGTTAAGTGGGCTTAGACTTAGACTTTTGATCTGAAGTCTCAAAGATGTTGCAAAGGGAACAGGAGGGTGACCGCATGGAGAGCATCAGTAAAAGCAGTCAGGCTGTGAAGTAGAGACTGAGGCAGCAGTGATTGCTTTGGCTCAGAGACCCTTCAGAGAGCAGTGAGAACAAGCTTGAGATGTCTTGAAAAGAACTTTTTGCTCATTCTGTCCTTCAGTGCACAGTTTGGAGGAGAGAGGTAGAGAGATACAAACATCATATATACATATATTCATATGTATAAATACATATATGTATATATATAAAATATAGGTACTTGAGCTATTAAGGTGTGTTTTAGGGAGCCTACCCAGTCTCTTGGTCTTAGATATTTAAAATCCAACCCAAAACATGGGCAGACTTGATAACATCCCAGCAAGAACTATCCATTGTTGATTCCTGCTGTAATGGAAGTTCACCAAATGATTTTCTCCACTGCATTATGTTCTCTGCTTCCTCCAACTGCCTCTCCTCCCGTTGTCAGCTCCTAGATGAGGTCTTCTGTTTGATGATTGGGAAGAATAAAATAAACCCTTCAGTTTCTCTCAAAGATAATATAACTGAAAAGAAAGTGAATTTCTAAAAATGTACTACAGGGTATTTTATTTTTTAGCCTGCAAGATGATGGTGAGTTTTGGATCCTGGAAAAACGATCTGTGCCGTTATTTTGTTGACAGTTTTTTCCCCAGTAGGTTCCATGCTTGTGTTTCCCCCTAATCCATTGAAGATGTGAAACGTAAGGTGTAATTTGCAGGAAAATTGGTGTTGCACTTTGAAGACTTGATTAGATTATGTTTTTATTCTTCCTCCAAAAATAAAACAGGTAGTAAAATAATTTCTGAAAGACTGGAATCAAAATAAATTGAATGGTAGCAAAATTACAAGGCATCCAGTAGAACTTGTAGCTGACTGTCAGATGTATTTTAAGCATTAGTGGCAGTTCCATTAACAACGTTATTTATTTTCACAGTTCAGTCTTTTCCTTAGATTTTACTCAAGAGTGAATCTATATTAAATACTCCAAACAGCTCCTGACCAAAACAGATAGTGAAGTTTTGAAGATATGGTTGCTTATACAGATGAGCCAACTCTGCTTTTTTTTTATTCATCCTCATGGTTATTACATATGGAATTCGAGAAGGAAACAAAAGAGAGCAGTGGAGGGAAGCATAATTATAATCTCAGAATATTCAGGAATTCTAAAAGGGAAAGTTAGGAGTGGCTATAACAGCACTTTTGCACACGTTCTGTTAGTTGGCTTAATGCATATCTGTGATGAGTACATACGGAGTTTTAGTGAAAAACAATTCATCTTTGTTTTTGTCACAATATAAAAACTAATCTCCGAGGCTTTGGAGGGGAAAGTACTAGAGCTGCCAATATCAGCTGTCAAATGTATTGTTATTCAAGTTGTGAAGCCAGGTTGCAAGCCAAATCTAGCTTGCTGGTTCACATTAATGAGCAAGGAAAAAGAGGTCTGTCAAATAAAGGGTGAACTGGATGGAAATAAGAAGGGCCTCAGAGACACAGTTTGTCTTACACTGTGAAAAAAAAAATTAAGTTTCCTCATTTTTTCAAGAAACTTATTGCTCTGCTTTGATATGCTCTTTTCATATAATGGCTGCCTTCTGTGTAATATTTGCTGGTACAGTTGATTTTGATTCTCATTTGAATTACCACTATATTCTGTATTGCCTTTTTTTTTTGTTTGTTTCAGTAACTGTCTTGTTCAGTATTACATTGGAATATACCTTTATTGATGAAGATGTAAAAATATTATATTAACAGCTGTTCTGAAAAATCTGTACTTCCTTAGATCATTGAAGTTGGACTATGTGAAGTCTTTGAACTGATAAAGGAGACAAGAT
>JAYRBT010000001.1:67865041-67902200 GCA_036023395.1 Myiotriccus ornatus | reverse complement strand
TTCATCTTAATTTAAAGATGAGCTTAAATTCCTTCTTAAAAATTTTTTTCTTCCCTATTTGAACTTTGAGCATTTGGCTCACATATGTCTTTGTTTCCAGGATCTCTTACAGGCAGGTAGTTATAAACTGTGAACAAAACCATTTGGTTTTTAATATAAGTAAAAATGTATTCAAAAAGCCAAGGCAGTTAATGAACACAGATCAACCATACTTCTGATGTTCATATTGGTGGTGGGTTTTACTTTATTTGTTTGGGGATTTATTTTAGGTTTGTTTTTGTTTTTGTGGGGTGTTTTGTTGTTGTTGTTTTGTTTCATTTTGTTGGTTTTTTTTCAGAGGAGCCTCATAACTTCAGTCTCTGTTTAGAGAATGAGCATGTTCCTGGAACATGCTTTAATGGCCTCCTACTGGAACACATCTGTTCTTAGCCACTCACATAAATAGTAGAAGGACAAAAGAATACCTGTTGATCAAACAATGACAGGCTTATTCTATAATCAGAAGAAAGATTTTGTGTTTCATCCTGACATAAATAAGAAACCAATGACCGAATCCTCCGAAAAATTCTCTTACGATTTTTGTCTTTGAAACGCAAAAAGTAATTTTTGAAATGAATTATGAACGTCGAATCTAATCCAGGCAACTTTCTGTATATCCTTGAAGCATGAATGTCTGTTTAAGCTGCTCTTGTTCTTTGTGGGGCTGTATTAGAAATTTCAGTGAGAGCATATTCAAGGATCTGACAAAATGACTTTTAGGGTAGTTTTTCAACTTTATTCACCTCAGGGCAGCTTCTTCAACCAGTAGGGTCCTTTGAGGTCCTTAATAATGTTACCATTTGTAACATTATTATTATTAAGTTCCATGTTGGCTGAGAACACTTTACTGTCATAGTTTTTGCAGATGCTCCGTTTGCCTTCCATTTTTGTACTCTTTTCATTAATTTGATATTTAATGTTGGGCTTGGATGTTAAAGTGCTAATTTTTAGTAAGTCTTCTGGAGAACATGTATTTAAAATAAAAAAGCATCCCTGTTCCAGATTTCCTCTTTGGACCCATCTACCAAACATATGACCAACCCCTAAAAATGCTTACTGGGAAACTCGCCTCTTCTTGAATGACTCAAGCAATGGGCTAAACAGTATAATATGGACCCACTGGTGGTCAGAATGTGCCATTTCCGTGACTGTTCTGCTTGTGTGAGCATGTAATTTTCAGTCATTCAAGGAATCTAAATACTTACCAACTTCCTGTAACCTTTTGAGAAATATCATTTAGATTATTTTTGGAACTTCATGTCAACTTATTGAAATTTCTTTTGTTTTATCACTGATGTAATTTTGCAGCATAGAGAACTAGTAACGTGAATTGGCTTTGGTTGTTAAATCCGAGATTGTTTCTGGGAGAGCAGTATTTCAAACTTGACTGTAACTGCCGTTCTCCATCCTGCTTGCTGCATGCCCTCTGTTATTCATACCTGGGTCTGCTCTAAGGGGAAGGTTGTCTACTTTAGGTACTTTGCTTAAAGATGTGAGAATTACAGAAGGCTATCTTAATGCGTATTCGATTATTGAACAGGGCAGCATAGCAGGTAAAAGTAAACAAGTTTATGGGATTCTGAATGCTGTGGGGCGTTTTCAGGTGTATTATTTTTAATGCTCAGCTAGGTAGCAAAAAAATAGCAAACTTGCTAGTTATGCTAGAAAGATGTGCTTCATTTAACATTAAATTTAGTAGTTAAAATGACTGAGACTGGATCTTTGTTCAGGTAATGAAGCAAATACTTGGAGTGTGAAGTAGCTGTCCTGTAGTATTTTTGGAAGAGGTGTCTTTCCTGTGTGTAATCAATGAGACAAGCACCTTAGAAACCGTGTAATATCAATCTCTTTGTTTGTAGCTCCATAAACAAATCAGGAAGGGAAGAAGAAATGGTATAGGGACATATGTTTAAACTTACAGAAAAAGTGATCTTTTTTTCTCCTTATTTGGGTAGAATTCTTTTCTTTTTTTCTTGGAATTGGCTGACCTATTTTAAATAAATGTGTGATATATTCAAGTATATGCTTTGCAGTTTTCAACCACCCCCTATTTTTTTTAAGATGATGGCCCTTATGTAAAAAGAAGATCTCTGGGAAAGGACTTAACAGTCTTGGAAAATTAGAATTTAGTTCTGTTGTAACTCACAAATGAATACTAAATGCCCCTTTTTTTTTTTTTTTAGCAGTTAAATATGGCGGTGTAACCACTTACATGGCATACAATGGAAAGTTCTGTAATAATTCTTATAGTAATAATAAAAGGAGTATTATATGGTTTCAGTGAGACAGGAGATCCTAGTGTAAAATACTACATTACCAGAACAGTATGATCTGACTTTAGACAAACTAGAACTCTCATAATCTGATTGTAGTAAGAATGAATTAGACAAAAGCAAAGACAAGTGTGTGTGTATGCTAATATAAATTAATGCAGTGCACTTCATCTTCCTCTAACAGATTGTCATACTGAAGGGCAGAATATCCTTTTCACTGATGGAGAATATATTAATCAGATAGCAGCATCTAGAGATGTAAGTTTTGCATATGATGGCTAGACTGTTTTTCTCTCAACTGAATTGTTTTATTTTACAATATTTATAGCTTCCTTTTTGCTTAATGTTTGACTTCTTTACTGACACAACTAAGGAAGAAATCCATGTAACTAGAAATAATGAGAAACTGCCATATTTGTGCATAAAAAAGCAGTATTTTGGTATTTATTCACAAGATTTTGATTTGTGATGGATATGCCAGATTTTTTTATTTTTCAGATAAGTTTGAAGAAAAAACTTGACTGTTCTTTTGGGGAATAAATGTGTTATACATGGAATAATATCTTTTAACATGTTGTTCTAGAGGATCTCTGTGCAATAAGCTTCGTAGAGGTTAATTATAATTTTTTTCCTAATTTAGTTTTATGTGATTGCTTTGGAAGTTTTTGGGGAATTTCAGCCAGTTTTAACAGAAGAGAGATGAAATATACTACATTCCAATAGATTTTTGTATGAAAGTTACCTGTTGGCCAAAGCTGTGGAAACCCTAAGAAGTGCTTCTACTAGGGTCAAAACTGTTGTGGTTGTGGTATGTTTTTTCAGCAGACACTACATTCTTAGTTCCGAATTGGTTTTTGATACTGAGAAAGCTGTAAAAAAAGGGATGGGGCAGGGATGGGGTGAGACTGGGTTGTCAAAAGATGCCAGACATACAACTATGAGAAAACAGGATTAATCCATTTCCTTCCTAATGGAAGAACTCCATCTGCACTTGTAAACAGAAAACTGTTTTAGCTACTCTCTACAGGAGTCACTCTGCATGCAGAATTTTGGGTTCCAAATCAGGAGAAATTAAGGGCTTAAAATAAAGATGTAAATATTTATGCAAGCAAGATTACTATAGTGAGTTTCAGAGTTAATTATTTCTATAGTGATTCACTATTTTCATAGTGTTGATAGCATTTTCATAGAGCTCAATATATGCTTAAGGTATGTCAAGTACTTATTTCACCTTGTCCTGTTTGCCACTTTCTTCTTTTCTTCTCTGTAATGTTATTTTATAATAAATATTATTTTATCAATGTATCCCCTGACAGTTTGCTCTGAAATAGTATTATACTGGTGCACTTACAATTTGGAAAGTAAATTAATGTGTTTATCATGTAGTATAAAGTAGATTTTTGTATTTATTGCAGGATGGCTTTGTAGTGCGAATATTTGCCACAAGTACTGAGCCAGTATTGCAACAAGAACTGCAGCTTAAGCTTGCAAGAAAATGCTTACATGCCTGTGGCATCTCATTGTTTGATCTGGAGAAGGATTTGCACATTATCAGTAAGTCCTCTTCTTTGAAGGTTAATAGCAAGCCTGGTAATTCAAACAACAGAGCGGAAACACTGCTCTTGTTACCTCCAGGAAGGCATAGCTCCAGTACAAACACATGGAGAGGTACAAGGGGTGTGAAACTGCTTAAGTGTTACTTGACTCATAGTCAAATCCATACATGCATTTTGAACCACCTTTCTCTCTGTAGCACTATCCGTGGTTTTCCAGTATTTTCCTTTAGTTGTATAATAAATACGTAGTTGTTTGAAGCTTGGAGTTTATAGTAGTGCTTGTATAACATGTAGTTAAGCTGGGAAACTCCTTGCTGTGGGTCAAAGTCAACAAGTGAAAAAGACCACTGGCTGGATTAATGGAAAAGAAGTAGATTGAAAAATACTTGCATCAGAATTTGAGATGAAGAACTGTTAGTATCTGTAAAAGTATTTTGAAAGAATATTACTTGGCCTTTGCTTTGGGGTATTTTTGCTCTATTGGGTGTCTGCTTTTGGCTGTCAGAACCAAAGCATCCTTGGCTATGTGAACCTTTCAACTGACCAACTGCAGTTGCTCTTATGTGTTTTTTCCTCTTTAAACAACTCTACGAAGTCTAGTTCAGTAAGCCTTCTTGTGGCACCAAAATTTTGTTTCACTTGTAGCTTTCTTAGATCATTTGTTGTGAAAAACTCCCTAGCACAGTTGGGTAGGTAACTGGTCTGAGAAACTGCCTGATTAAACCATTCAGTTAATGCAATCTTACTTGCCCAGGTACAGGGTTTGATGAGGAATCAGCTGTCCTTGGTGCTGGAAGAGAGTTTGCACTGATGAAAACTGCTAGTGGAAAGGTACTGAAAAAGTTCTGTAATAAATAGCAAATTGCACCGATAGATTTTTGTGGTTTTTGATTATTATTTTCCATAATTTGTTTTTGCCTTTTCAGTAAGTTAGAATGAATGTCTATGACTGTATTTAAATACATTTTTCAGAGCCCACTTTAAAGGCTAAAAGGCAAAAAGCATAAACATATGGTTGGAACCATTCAGAAATCCGTGGCTTGAATTTACAGCAATTTCTACTGTCAGTCTTACAGTGAAGGGCTTTGTTTTAGACTTGGGGGAAAAATTACCCTTTGTCTAGAAATGTGTTAGCACCTTTGCAAATTTTACCTTCTCTTAACTTCCCACAAACAGTGTTCAACTCATCTAGCCAAACAATTATATATGGAAACTGACTCTGTGGCTCACTAGAAAGCACATTTCAAAACAAGGAGATTCTAATCAGAATGTTTCTCCCACTAAGTAAAAACTGATGGGTTTAGGATAAAGATATTGAAATAGTGTAAACAAAGTCAGGAAATATTGTGTGATTTGAAATGACAGGATTTTAAAACAATGCAACTTTAAAAATTATATAAGATTCAAGTGCTGTGGCATAACTAAAAATGGTAAACTGTTTTCTCCTAGATTTATTATACTGGCAAGTATCAGAGCCTTGGAATCAAACAAGGTGGCCCTTCAGCTGGCAAATGGGTTGAACTCCCCATCACAAAATCTCCAAAGATTATTCAGTTTTCTGTTGGACATGATGGCTCACATGCTTTACTTGTTGCTGAGGATGGAAGCATATTCTTCACAGGTTCTGCTAGTAAAGGAGAGGATGGTGAATCGAGTATGTATCATTGCTTGCTTGACCAATGGTTGATAAAAGACTCTTAACCACTTTTTGATTTGAAGAGTTTTAACCTCTTCAAAGAGTATGTAAACATGTCATCTGGGCTGCATTTTATGCCAGCCACAAGTCCTGACAACCAGTGCCACTGCCTCTCCCAGCTGCAGAAGTTGATCTCTGTTTTACCACAGTTTGGATTGTGTGGTGGGAGTACTATTTTACAGTTGTCCTGAGCAAAGGCAGTCATAAGTTTGGTCAAGAGGCCTTGCTGTCTGCCTGGGACTTTGAAAAACTGACAAGCTAAATTTTTGCCTCTTCGTTGTTGTTTTATTGAACTTTGGACTTTTTTTTTTTTTTTTGCCAACTGATGGAGAGGTACATGGATTAGAAATTGTAGAAGCATGATCTTCTGTGCCTTGATCAAGCAGAATTCTTTAGACATAAGGGAAGACATATTAGTTTGATGTTCAGACTAATAAATGCCTCTTCACTATAAAATTAACAAATTTCCAAGTTTTGATCTCTGAAGTTGTATGTTTAGGTTGAATTTTAAGACAAAGATAGCTGTAGGTGCTTTAAAGCTGTGATCTGCTGTGATATTAAGCACTTCCCTTTAGGAAACAGGCTGTTCTGTTATGTTGTGGTAGATTAATAATAATAATAATAACTGTTTTGAAATACTTGGAAAATCATTCATGAAAGATATTCATCTAATCATGACTTTTCTTGCCATTGAATTTTTTAGAGGAACCAGTATAATCCAATAAAAGTTAAACTAGGAGATGGTACATATAGTTGGGGGGGTGTTTGTTTGTGGGGTTTTGTTTGGTTGATTTTGTTTGTTTTTTTTCTTTTTTTCAGTATCAATCTGAAAACTAACTCCTGATTATATGAACAATATTAGTGTGCCTTTGATGTTTTTGTTGTTGGGGGTGGGTTTTTTTAGGTAGAATGACTTGTAACTTATTTTATTTATATATTTAAAGCTAAAAGCAGAAGGCAGTCTAAACCATATAAGCCTAAAAAAATTATTAAAATGGAAGGAAAGATTGTCATATCTACAGCGTGCAATAATGGAAGCAGTTCTGTAATTTCAAAAGATGGAGAACTCTACATGTTTGGAAAAGATGCCATTTACTCTGATAGTACAAGTAAGTTAGTATTTGTCTTTTAAATTACTTCTCAACTAGACTAGCTGAAATTAGTGTGGTAGTTTTTAGCCTGTGAAAATGTTGTTTGTCTGTTTCTTACTCATCAAAATGATTTACCTCTGATTGAGGCCAATATGACCGAAGGGTAGAAAGGGAAGACAAGTTCTTTGAGTTCTGTAAAAATACTTAGCAGTGGTGGTGACAATTACCCAAATTAATGCTTCCACTGTGGAGAAAAAGAAATAAAATCTCTTGCTGTATTAATCTGACACTAGAAGGCCACACAGGGAAAGTCAGAGAAATGAGGCATGTTTTCCTACAAACAAAGTCTGCCAGAAACCAGACCTTACACGTTTCTCTGCTCATAAAGCAGCAGGTAATAGAGTACATGTCAGTCTAAGTAAAATATTAATGAAATAAACTCCAAAGGCCTTATGTATCCTTTAGTATTGTTTTTCAGAACAAGTGATTTGCAGCAGGATTAGGTTTGCTTTTGGCTTTTTTTTCTTTGCAGCGCAAGTGGCCTAGTCCTGATTCTCCTTTTAATTCTAGCACTTGATTTTTTATATCTGTTAGTTTTCTTCCTTGACATTAATTTTGAAATTGTCTGTATCCACTAGCAATTTTGTTATATAATTGAGTTTCCTTCTTGGGTAGAAAGTTCAATTTGCCACTCAAGTGTTTTTTGTCTTCCAGGTTTAGTAACAGATTTGAAAGGCCATTTTGTGACTCAAGTAGCCATGGGCAAAGCTCACACCTGTGTGTTAATGAAGAATGGGGAAGTTTGGACATTTGGTGTAAATAATAAAGGACAGTGTGGACGAGACACAGGCTCCATGAGCCAGGGAGGAAAAGGTGTGGGACCTAGATTTTTCCTTTTCTTTTGTGAGCTGCAAAATATCCCATGTGAAAACAAAACTAAACATTTCATTATAAAATGTAATTCCAGTACTAATTAAGTAAATACAATGTGCTTTAAAAAACCAAACAGGCATGAATGCTTTCACTTCAACTCTCAGGTATTTGGTGTTATGCACATATTAATAAATACAGTAATGTTTAAAAATAATTTAAAAAAACTCAAAACACAAAGAACAGAACTTAATTACTTTTTGTCAGTAGAAAAGCTTTTCTTTAAAACTAATGAGTAAAACCAAACCACATCCTCTTCGTCTTGCTCTGTGCCACTGTCTTAGTAAGAAAATAATTTCTACCTTTCCTTGTTTGCATTCAGTCTTGAGGTTGTCATTTGTTTAAACAGGGCATGAATGCAAGTCTTCATCTTTCTCCACAGAACTGAGTGTTCGAAAACAACTGTTTCTTGTTTCAATATCTTAATTAGGTTTTGGAGTTGAGAACATGGCAACAGCAATGGATGAAGACCTGGAAGAGGAACTGGATGAAAAGGATGAGAAGTCCATGATGTGTCCTCCAGGCATGCATAAATGGAAGCTGGAGCAGTGTATGGTGTGCACTGTATGTGGGGATTGCACAGGCTATGGAGCTAGCTGTGTTAGTAGTGGGCGTCCTGACAGAGTACCTGGAGGGTAAGCAAATGTGTGGAAATGTGTGTGATGCAGTGTGTTGAGTGGCTAAAGCATGTGTTGAGTGTAAATTGAGTTGATGTATTTTAAACTAAAATTTAAAGTAACTTTATAGCTAAAAAGAGTATGTTCTTTTAAAATCAGAAATAGATTAAATTTTTTGTAAATAGCTGGTAATGGCTGTAGGTGATTTAGTTTTAAATACTTTTTTTTACTTTAGCATGTAGTTCTCTACTAGGAGCTGTTAGATATGAGCGCCAATATAAATCTGTCTCTTGACAGAGCTGCTAGCTCAGGATAACCTTTCTTCGTCCTTTGATGGAAGTTTTTTATCTTGCTGTTCCAGTTGCTTTTATGTGTTACTTCTGAGTTGAGCTGCATAAAGGGCCACTGCTTTAGATATCATCATTACTACTTCTCCAGCATTTCGTGTGGTCATTGTTTCCTTGTTCATTTTTTTCACTTGGTATACATTAAATTAAATGAGGAGAAGTTCATGCTGAGAAGTCAATTCATATGGTCAGCGTATGGTCCTGGCATCATGCAACAGCAGTCCTTTCTGTTTGTCTCAGGAAAACTTACATGTCCACAGATAGAGCAAACTAATAATGTATGTTTTAATTACCAAGGCATCAGTGATGCATGAAAATAAAAGATAGTAATAAAAGAACTCTGTTTGCTGCAGAATCTGTGGTTGTGGCTCAGGTGAGTCAGGCTGTGCTGTATGTGGGTGCTGCAAGGCATGTGCTAGAGAACTGGATGGCCAGGAAGCAAGGCAAAGAGGAATCCTTGATGCTGTAAAGGAGATGATACCTTTAGATCTCTTGCTGGGTAAGTGATACAATATTAGCAAGATGGCTTTTAATTCTTCCTTACTGCACCTTTTTTCTTCTCAGTACTTTAGTTTACATACTTTATTATTACAGGGTAATTTCAGTATAATATTGTTAAAATGTGTAAAATGGGGCTTGTCGGTCAGATTTATTTGTTAGTTATGTATCAAAGTGAGATCATTCTGTTATATGAAATGTTTTAAGCTTACGCTTATTATAGATACCTGCGCCACTTTGTGCCCTGTGCTCTTATGATACTAATGTTGATACTACAAAGTTGTTCTTGTCCTTTTTGGTATGTGAAAATTTTTCTATAACACTTTTATCAGGACTTGAGCATTCTTAAATCAAAAAAGGGCTAACTCATATGAAACATTTTAGGAATATAAACAATTTTGGGCTGGGTTTAATAATGACACTTTCTGAAACCTTTTAGGAGAGAATTGAGATAACCATGACAACACATTACTTAATAAAGATATGTATATGCCTAAGTACTAAGTACTGCTGAGTGATGTTGGAATTGCCAGATTCATAAAAACCAGGAAATTAGGAAATAAAGCCTAAAACTTCTCCAGATTTACTTAAATCCTTTCATTATTGTCAGACCTATGTAAAGAACAGATAGTAAGTAGGTTTCAGTTTTCATTTACTTAACAACTTCTAGGGTTTATTGCCATCATAAAAATCTTAAACATAGTTTTACATATTTTATTTTCTTAATCTATTTAGCTGTCCCTGTTCCTGGAGTTAATATTGAAGAACACCTTCAGTTACGACAAGAAGAAAAGCGGCAACGTGTGAATAGGAGACATAGATTGGAAGAGGGAAGAGGTAAGTGACTTCTTGAGAAGAGGCTTGAATAGCTTAAGAAACTTTCTAGTCTGCTTTCTAGGAATGAAAATAGTCTTCGTCCAGTGAGGCAGTACAGTAATCAAACTAAAATCAGATTCTAAATGGCTAGCTTATGTTATCTAGCATGCTTTTAGAAAATTGGAAAACATCTATATATTTAACAAAGTCTACACATAAGAATCAGAACTGTAGTAGTGAAGAGGATTTTATATTGTTTTCACAAGTCAATTTATATTTTTTTTGCTATTTCCTAGTTGAATAATAGTTTTTTAATATGTAGATTCTAAAATGTTTTATATGAAGAGATGAAAAGACTGCAAACCTGTTCAGTGCAATTTACCTATATAAGAATTATTTAATTACTATAATAAATTATTCCATTTCTATTGTATTATAGGAAGCAAAATTTCTTTTATAAAATTACCTTTTCTATATTTGCATAGCATAAAAATTTTGACACAAACTGAGTCGAAAAACAAAATGCTGCCACTTTTCAAGATTTTCTTATGGATTATCTACCTTAGTGTCTATTTTCCACACAAACAGTATGTACCTTAACAGGTTTTCAGTACTCTTCTTGTTGTTTTAAAATAGCTCAATGTCTCAATCTGGTAGATAATTAAAGTTGAGAGTTCTAGACTGATAGAAACTGTAATATTTTTGTGAAGAATGATGATGTGGTTGGTAAAACTATTGTGTGTTGAGAGGAATAACAACTTATGGGGACATTACGATCTTCAAGTTCCTACTGTGTTGGTAAATACCATTTTGATTCTTCTTCAGTGAATTAGATACTGGTTTGATTCAAACGCAAAATGTGCCTTGTGATCCAGCTTAGTTCCCAGACTCTCTTCCACTGAATCTTTCGGTGCAAATTGTATCTTTATTTCACTTGCATTAAGAAATTACTGGTTTCACCACAAATAAAGAGCAACAAGGAAGAGAAAGCTTATAGTTGTCTATGCATATGGAGAAGGATGGAATATTTATTTTTCTTTGAATCTAGTGGCTAACTTTAGTTGTGAGGGGGAGAGGGAAAGCCTTTGTTTAGATTATGTTGGAGCTCCATTGCATGCTGCTGGCAAATATCAACAATAATTTTTTTTTAAATCCTTGTTGAATGCCTGGACATTACTGAAAGGTGCTGCTCTTCAGCCCATCAGTTGTGACAGATCTAGGAGGTAAATTTCAGTTAAAAGAAAAAGAAGAGTGGCAGAGAAACATTTAAGTTTGCTTCTATTTCTGTGGTTAGAAGTAGAACCAGAGCAACTTATCCCTTCTGTATGCCATCTGTCTCAAACAAAAATACAAGTCAGGTTAACAGTGCCAGGAATGTATTTTTATTGTTGGTTTTATGAGTGTGTTAGGGACTGTAGGTAAAAAGATATTGCTGGCCAGCTTGTTGCACATGTTCATGTTATATCCTGTTTTGATTCAGAATTACTTATGTGATAAAGCTGGGAATAGTGTTTCACAAATACTTAGACATCCTGATTTACATGATCAGGTATGAGTATTTGATTTGATAATCTTGATTTGCATCACCAGGTTAACAAGTTGGTGGTTTTTTTGCTTTTCCATCCAAATGCTGCAGTTTTCCATGAGCTGGTGCAAAGAATAGCACCATTCTTAACAACTCTTATGGTGCTGCTCATAAGAGAAAACAAGAACATTTAAATAGTCTACTAGATTTTGTGTGCAAAAGGTTTTGTAGTCTGAAAAAACTTGGTTATACTAATGTCAAAAGAATAGGCCAGCTGCTTAGTTCTCCCAAGAAGTTCTAGTATTTGTGCATGTGTAAAGGAAGAAATCCTTGCTAAAGAAATAGCTATTTAGAGATCCAGAGCAAGTTCCAACCTTTCAGTTTTCTGAAAAACATTGCTTAGTCAGTTAACGACTGGATTAGCTCTGTTAGGGTCTTTCCTTAAGGTACACAGCATATAGTTTGTCAGGATTCTGATTTCTGCGTTGCAGTGTGTTAATGCATGTCTTTTGTTCTTATTATTAGAAACAAAACGTATAGTTTATCATGGTCAAGAATAGGAACCATCACTGAATGTTGCTGCTCACTTTTTAATTACAGATGGTGACCTTCATTCAGTACAAATATTTTCATTAGATATTGAATGTTTTGTAAGGATTTCAACATGGGAAACCTTTTTAAGTAAATACAGACATATTTCATTCCTAAAACAGTCATGCAGATAAAACAATTAAAAATCACAAAGAAACCTCTTGCTCATTTGCCCATTGAATGTGTTGAAATAGGAGTAAAGTTTAGGACAGAGGTGTAAGAGCACAAGTGCTGGAAGTCTACTGGTTTCCACACTGCAGATTTTTTAAGTGGTCTAATTGTTTGTGCTTCTTTACCAAAGGTCCATATTTACTCCTGTTATGGTGACCTCTGATTTAAAAATACGTTTTAGCGATCCACTTGTATTAAGGGAGAAAGTGATGATTATGTCTACAGATACAATGGTCATTTAACTCCTTCCTGAGGTCAGTTACGGTCTCTGGTATGGAAGAAGATGAGAATGCTCATCTTTATTTGCGTTTGTCTAAAAACATGAACCATGAATTTAGATATTCTGGGTAGAAGTAGTTGTCATTAACAGCTGCAGTGTCCTAGTTCAATGCTACTATTACAACCAGTTGATGTATTTCTCAAATACTGTTCAAGTAGCCTGGCACTTTTGTAAGGAACGTGTATATATGCTGTTAGAGAGCACCAAAATGAGTGGTAAATAATTTCAGAAATTGTAGGTGCTTATCCTGAAGATTTCTCTGGTTTTTGTCTTGAAATGAGTCACAGCAGATTAGATTACACTTGCTATCATAGAATTGTAACAGGTAAATAATTTCTATGTTTAGAATCAGCTATTCATGTTGCTTCCCTCAAGAAGTTTTGTTTTAGTGAAAAAAAGAGATCCTTAAAATTAACGGTGGAAAATAAGTGTTTCAATGTGGGATAATAATTATTTCAAGAAACATGAAAGTTCCTTAATATTGATTATATTTCTTTGCTCTTATCAGTACAACAAGTATGTACAGTGTGTTCGGGTGACCAGTTTTGCTCCTTTCTCTGACAGTGGTAATGAGCTACTTCATTCACTGCTTTTCTGCTTCTGGCTTAATGGCTGTGACAGAAGAAGTGAAGAGGGTTCAAAATCAATTCCACATTTTTGAGTGGGGTGTATCACCTTTTCCGAAATAAAGTCAGCTGTATTCATCACGGCTTCTATACTAAAATGTAGTATCTCAACATGGAATTATTTCAGCTTTTCACTGTCATTCTGGTAAAAAGTCAAGGAGCTGATACACCGTATGATGAAATTTTTTGTTCTTCAAGCTGGTTTAGAGCATGATGGGAGTAGTGAGAGATGAGAATGGAAATAGTTGCACTTCATTGTTTTCTGTGGTAATGAGGAATTTTTGTATGTTAGAATGTTCAGAACGTGGTTAAATTATGTTTCCTTTCCTATGAAACACCAAATTTTTGCCCATGGGGGCATTAAATTACACCTTAATGGATTACAGAAATCTGTGGGCCTCACTGTACAATTAATGTAATGAATCTAAGATTAGCGTTTACTGGGGGAACTAATCTTGAAAGCTGTTCCTGTGACTTTTTCAGATTGGTATTTGAAGTAATAGAATTTAGAAATAGTCAAAGATTTCGATTTATCATTTGAAGATAACTCGGGGTTTTTTTTTCAGAAGGCTGTGAGAACAGCTTTTTAAACTGTATTTAATTAATAAGCTAAAAAATACAAAAATGGTTCTTAGTATGGTGATAATAAATGGTCTCATGCTTCACTGGTACTTCACTACTACTCTTTCTCAGACTATGATGTAAAAACCTTTAGATGATCATTACTGGGATGCAGATTTGGTGTGTAATTAAGCAAGATTTAGCTTTTGATGCCATTATAGAAAAGGAAAAATTATTTTTCGACGGTCTTATTCTACTTGCAAGAACAAAAGAACCTGCAGGAAATTGATTAATTTCAGTCAAAGCTGCTGTGTTTTGAGACAGTGTTATCTGAGACTGCCTATTTTTTCATTTCTCTGAAGTGTAACTGATTTGGTTAATTCAGTAATTAGTTTTACCATGATAGGCCAAATATCCTATGAATTTGTTTAAGATCTGCACAAGCCACTCAGAGCTTGGAATCAGTTTGTCAGTAACACTATTCTCTGTTCATTGCTGAGCATGTACCTAAATACACAGCAGAAATACCTATTCAAATGCAATATTCTATATTAAATAAAGGTGGAGCTTCTTTCTGTAGTTATACTTAAATATTTATTTTGATGCCTTCAAGACCTGACGGTTACATTTGTTTCAAAGTTCTCTAAACAAACAAAAACCAGTCAAAAAATCCCCTACCTTTTTACATACATGACTTTCATTCTAAGAATGCTTTCAAGACAAAGCTGTAGGTTTTTTGTCCCTAATAACCAGCAGGTATGGTTCTATGAAATGACATTGTTGTATTTGAGTCTATGATTCCTTTCTGAAAGAGCTGATTGTTGTGAATAAAACTGATGTTTTAAAGTAGAAATGTTTGTATTTCTATTATAGTTTTAGAACTCAGATTTTCAGTAGACTCAGTGAGAACAGTTCTGGCTAATATTTCCTGTTTTAATTTACTTTATGTATTTATATACAGAGGTACATCTTTCACATTTATTTAACAGTGCATACAAAGTCAAGCATTCAGAAGGGAGAAAGTGTGAAAATTAAGATTATCATGCATTCTACTTCCATCTCATTCTCTGTTACTCCCATATTGCCCTTCATGCTTGTTTTGGCTAGCATGCACCTGTTCTTCCCCTTTGAAAGGCCTTAATAATTTTTCCTCCATGTCTGATTTGTACAATTTAGTCATCAGTAGAAAAGAGCATTCAGACTACAGGAAGAGGCATGTATCCTGTCTTTATTTTCCATGTTTTGAACAAAAGTAGCAAACTGCAATTAACTTTAATGCTTGCACAGCACAATGACATTCCCCATGCATATTTCTGACTTGAAAATAAATTGCTACTTATAGTCTGAAAAATACAGTTTTAAAGAACATGCTCCATAGCTGTTATCCGTGCCTCATAGGAATATTAAATTTTAGTTTCTTTAAGGCTGTAGAGGTGGGACATTATCTCAATATAATATTTTCCACTTTTAGTGAAACCAAGCATTTGTTTCCAGTTCTGTTTTCTGAAATATTTTTCTTTAAAATTTGTCACCTGTTGGACGTATTAGATAACTATTTTTCCATATTAGGGTTTTGCTTCCCTATTTTATTACTGAAAAAAAACCAAACCCCACCACCACAAAAAGAAATATGCTTTGTCTCTTACAAGGATTCAAGAAGCCAAAAATAGATTTTTACAACAGAAGATATGATCCAACACAGGACTTTCCCCTGCAACCTTGATTTATACTGCTTGTCTTTGATACATGTGATCATGTACTGTTTTTTAGGTAGCCTGCTATGTTCTGTGCACTGATGTAGAAGTTAGCATTTGAGATAAATAATTTCAGTCTTCTGTAATCACAGCTTGCCAAATAGCGTTTGTTTAGGGTAAGGTTGTAGAAGAAATCAAAATATGTTTAATATAAAATTACACATTAATCTCTTTGATAGTAGTGCATAAGTGCTTCGATGACCAAAAATGCAAAAGCATGTAAGTGCATGTAGGATGAAATCAATTGTGTACATTTTCCTGTAGTCCACTGTATTATTTAATAAATGCATTCTATTTTCTAGAAAATGAAATTACTTCAGTGATTAAGTATTTTTCTCCTTTATGCTTTCAATTCACTGCCAAACAATGTCTTTTTTGGAGGGCCTGAATCTTACAGGAACCAAGGAAGAAAAACTAATCTTGACATTTCCTTGTCTGGGGCTATTTAACCTTGAAGCTTAACTATGGGAAACAGTCTGTGAAAAAACAAGGGAAAGAGTGAATGTTATTTTCCATCGTATAGCAACTGATTTAAAATAGCAGGTCTATAGACTACCAGTGACCCCCATTTGCTGATCTGTCACTTGATTTTATGAAATACTTGAGAATAGTGATAGATTATTATTATTCCTCGTGCAGATCTGTTAGAGGCTTCTAGGGGAGTTGTCCAAATAATACTCTGCAGGCGTTTTCTAACAAAATAAACAAAGTGTCTAATGCATGGCTGGATTGTTCCACCAGAATAATTCGTAGTACCCGAACTCTGCTCCCTTTGTACAGGCAACCTCAGATGTAAACAGAGAGCAGATACACTCTGTATTAATTATTCTAGTGTTCTGTTTCCTGTGTTGCTATTTTGGAGGGACACGGAGGTGCTTTACATCTTGCCAGCACATGACCAAGGAGGCAGGCATCACAAAGTAATCAAAATGTAGATGTTTCCTATTATGTTATGATGGTATTATGGATTTAGCATGCACGAAAAGCCAAGGAGGGTGATGGATTTGCATTACATGGATTTGGGTACAAATTATTATGAGATGAAGATGCGTTGCATTGAACTTTATTTTGTATTCAAGTTCTTTACATAATAATGGTAAATGTAGAGTATATAGGAATATTCAGAAACACAGATAACTCTTGCCCAGTCAGAAGGTTATATTGCTACAGAATTGTCATCTTGATTAGGGACATGCAGTTCAGATGAGCAGCTTGGAAACTAATGACAACTGTATGCTAGCACCATGCTGAAGCTGACAGCCTCTTATGCTTTCTAAACATTCTGTCTCCCCTAAATCTTCTGTAGTTCTTTTACTTACCCTAATGTACGTCACTACCTTCTGCCTGGAAATACTCTTTTCTGCTCCTTGCTCTTAGTACTAAAATGCCAAAGTCTGCCTTCAAGGGCTGCGTCTTGTTTCCTGCACTGTTTCTTGTGTAAGTCTTTCCTAGAACTTCAGAATTTTTGCCTAAGTTATCTAGAGATCACTTCTTCTGTTCAGTCACCCACAAATATCTTAGATCCATACACATGAAGCCACATTGCTTGCAGTCCTTGCATCTCTTTTTGCAACTTTTTTTTACAAGTTTCACTTTTGTCATACTGCCCTTTCCATTCTGTATTTCTTGTGCTTTTAATTTCATTAGGAACTTCTCAGTAAGTCCTGTTACTTTTTTCTTATTTTCATCTGTTCATTCACCTTTCCTCTGTATCATTTGTCCTTCAAACATTTTAGCTTTCATAACCTGCTTTCCCCTTTCTTGCCTTTGTCTAGTCTGCCTCAGTGTACTTCTCAGTATTTCTCCTCCAGCTTGGTAAGAAGCAAAGTGGGATGTAATTTATTGTCTAAGTCTAAACTGTGGAAAATAGAATATTAAACCCAGCAGGTGGCCTGGTAGAAAGTAATGTTTGCCAAAAAATATATATAATGTATCTATTAAATGGAAGCTCCAGTTGAGAGGAGACTAAGAAGTGGGAGCAATAGCAAGATAACTGAAGGAAGAATGTGCAAGATGAAGGTAAAGCAAAAGCAAATTATGATCTTGGTTTATCAGAAGGTGTTCTTAAATAACAAGGATAACATCTTATTGTGGGATAAAGAGTCCAGATGATTACAGTAGAACCAAAGTAAAAACTCTGAGTGTAGAAACAAACATGATTAAAGAGGTTTTGGGCCATTATATTATCTAGCACATGTATGAATCTCAGACCTAGGGGGACAAGACAATACTGTATTTTTAAAACACTTTTGATTTTGATTTTATAGTTAATGCTAAAATTTCAGAACTCCACTGTGTGAAGACAAGTTTTTTCATCTGAAGGTTCTAAAGATGCAATGCTCTGGCCTAACTTTAAATTTCTATCTGTACTGTTTAGTATTAAGAAGGAACTGATGGTCTAAAGCTGATAGCAGGAAACCTGAGACAGTGGGCATTTATGAAAAGTTAGTCTATGTGGTCTTGTTAATACAGGTCAGCTGAGGAATGAGAATATCAGTGAAGTTGCAGCAGGAGGAAGAATATTTGGTTTTGAAGTTTCACATAAGTTGTTTATAGCGTGACTTAAAGCCCGATATGGGGGGCTTTTGTTTAGAGTCCATGTAGTGACTGGATTTGGGAACCCATGTAATGGAGAGAGTGTCACTTGACAGAATTGATTGCTCCTGATTCGTGGTTTTGATTAAGTGTGAGACTTCTGAAAGGAGAAGCATCCAAAGAATTCTTGGTGTCATGTTTAACCTATAAAACAGAGGAGAAATACAGATTAAAGGAACAAACCACTTTTTCATGATGTGCATATACTCATCCTCAATTAAACATAGTACATCACTACCTAAGTTTAGATTTTTAAAAAGAAAAAGTGGTCTGGAAAAATTTTTAAATACAGGCATCATTGCTTTCTTCAAATCAAATCTCTTTAAGACCTTTACATAGATGGAAAAATATTTTAAAAATAAATACATTCCAAAATTAGTAAATAGGTAAGAAAAAAATCATATGATTTGAAAAATTTTTCTAATGGAGCAGGTGTTTTTGGGTAGCTGTTTTCTTTATAATTGATTCTTCTGCATTTTAAATATAGTAATTACAAACAGTTTTATGGTTACGTTTTTAAATGTAGCATTGATCTGATAGTATTACTCCAGATCAGTATTTTGAATGTAATATTGTACAATGTAAGGCATAATAAAATTCTTTTTATCTAATAAAGGCAAAAATGGATATTTGCTATCAAATTTTACTCTAGTTCTAGTCTGTTGTATTTCCATTGCTCGGAGTACAGTTGCATACTTAGGGGTTCAGGTAAAACTGTCACTGTGGGATATTTATTGTTTGTGAAATATTTGGTCCTGTTATCAAGAATGGCAACTTTCTTTTATTTTAAGGCCTTTTGAATTTAAGAAAAGAAGATTACTATATAATAATTATTCTTTATGTTTTTTCATTGCTTTTAATTTGAATTTTGTTTAACACACTGTTTCCATTTTGTGAGCTTTCCTATGCATGTGCAAAATGTTTCTCCTCAGGCCCCCTTGTATTTCCTGGTCCTATTTTTATGAACCATCGAGAACAGACTCTAGCCAGAATCAGACCCCATCCAGCACAGCTAAAGCATAAACGGGACAAGCACAAAGGTATTTGGTCTTCCTTATTGGCTAGGGTGGAAATAAACCCATCCTCCCAGTCACTTCTACCATGCGCTGCATCTGTCTTTTCAAAGAACTGCACAAACCGAGTTCTGCCTTTTTTCCTTTTAGTATCGTGTTACCTGAGGAGAAAGAAAATGCATTTAAATGTTGACCTTTTTTAAAAGGTGTATATGTTCGTTAGTGTGTCTTATCTTTGTTTTTCTCTCCTTTTGGTGAAATATGCATTGTCTTTCTGTGTGTCTTTTCTCTTTTTAACGCTATCTCATTCCTAACATTGTTTAATTTTACCGTAGGGCCTTTAGTGCCTTAGTGTGACTCAGACTGCTGCATCACATTTGTGTTGTGTTTTTTTTGAGCCTTTGTGTTGGATATACAGAGTGATTACTTCAGCATGTCAATTCCAGACTTGTAAATTATGGCATAAATTTTTTTCATAGGTAGGTTATCTTTCAACAATTCTTTTGTAGAAATAAAATATTTAAAATAATGTAAGCACTACTTTTTGCTGGCTTTGAATGGGGATCAATACAAATCAAAGTACAGGTTTTACCCTGCAATATTCTTGAGTGAAATGGTTTTCGGAAAGTGTAAGTAAGAAGGTGTCTGATATTCCAGGCATTTTTGTATGTCTGGCAAGCCGGTTCATTATATCTTGGATTTCTAAATGTGTAATTTGTTCAGATATAAAATATTTATATGTATTTTTAGAAATATGTGATTACTTAAATTATGTGTATTACCAAAAATTTCAACTGAGTTTATTAAACTTGAGCTGGATAAATACGTAAAATGAATACTACAGTCCTGATCAAAGTAAGTACAAAGCTTGTGAAAAGGTGAGGACCCATCACACTTCAGCTATTTTCTAGAGAATAGCCAGCTATTTTCTAAGGAGTAGCTAAATATTAAAAGAATTGTTAGTATGGCATTTCAGTTGAATTAATGGAAGTTGCTGATAGTATTTGGCATGTATGCAAACAAATTGTATGACAGTTTGAAGCCTTTTGAAATACATTTTCAGTGTGGGTGAGAGATAGGCCTGCCTAGTTATGAACATACTGGATCATGAAATCATCTTAAGTTTATTTTATGGAAATGAAAGCAAGATCTGTTCCTCTGTATCTGCATAAGATATATTCAGTTTATTTGGAAGGCATATAGTCTGAGCTGCAAGTCTTGATGGATTAAGTAGAATAACCTATCATCATCTCAGTGGGAGAGATTGGGTGCTGAAAGACAAAACATACTGAACCTCTGTGCTGTCATTTCAGTGACAATTTGCTGACGACCAGTGTTCTTGAGCTGGGTATTACTGCTAGTTGTACTGCTTGCAAACCCTTGACTCCACAGGCAGGTGTATAAGGAGTATGCTCATCCTGCTTACATCTGTACTTTTCCAGCTTGTGTTAGTTGTTGGAGCTCACTTTAACTCACTTATTTCCTTACAGGAAGTATGTTCATTTGTGTCAGTGTGAGGTTTATGTTGTTTCTTGGAGTTGTAAGAGCAGTGCAAAGGTCTGTATTGTGCAAAGATTTTTTTCAGATGTGTTCTGTAAGAACTGAAGATTTATTTTTCCTTGAGGAAAGCTATATGCAAAGAAATGTTCAATTTATTTTAGTTCTTTGTGTCTCATACAAGCAGATAAGGAAGTTTACAAATAAACTTTGAGACCCTTCTCTTCAGAAGATAATCCTGTCAAAAGACAGCCATAAATTCCATTAGAAACTAGAAATGCCCCTTCACTTATAGAATAGGTTCCAAGGGAAGAAGGAAAACTGGTGAAGTGGGTTGTTACCAAAGTAATGGGCAAGGTGGGATTGTGCAAAAGATGAGGTATAGCTTTTATCTTAAAAGGCATGCCTCTTTTCTAGACATAGAATGTAAAACCAATAATAGAGCAATGAGGCAGAGATGCTGACTTCAGTAAAAGAACACTCTAACACTGAAATCAGCAAGTTATTTGTTTATTTTTTAATGTCGTGCTTTCCAAATCATCATCCTTACTTCAGATATTTCTGCAATAGTAGGCTTGTTAGTCTTTACACCAACCAGACCTTCAAGATCTTCAGGCAATGTAAATTTAGTTCAACTGGTGGTACTGATGAGGCCCGTAGCAAACGTGCTGGTACTGAGCTGTTCCCGCTTCTCCACTTGCAGCTGCAGAACTCCTCTTGATAATGACATTTAAATGTGAATGTGGACAGGTTCTTTAGGACTGACAGTTATGGTCTAAAAATATAATGATATATAGTTGTACATATTATCAAATCATAGAATAGATTGGGTTGGAAGGGACATTAAAGATTGTCTATTTCCAAGCCCCCTGCTGTGGACAGGCACAGCTTCTGCCAGACCAGGTTGCTCAGAGCTCCACTCAGCCTGGCCTTGAACACTTGAAGGGATGGGATACCCACAATTTCTCTAGGCAGCCTGTTCCACTGTCTCACCACCCTCACGGTAAAGGATTTTTTCTAAATAATCTACATGTCTATCACTTGTTTAATTCTTCTGTTGGATTGTCCAGTTGAAAACTCCTTCAACTCCATTAAAACTGCTATTTTCTAGAAATCTTCCCATTGTCATTTTCTCTTTGTACATTTATAGGGTCTGCATATCAAGATCCCTGTTATTACAAAAAAATGCATGTTAAGTATAATCATAGTCTTTCTGCTCTGTGTCTATGTCTCCATCACAAGTATAAATAGAAAGGATTAGGTACCACCTTCTTGGTATTCATGGAGTGCTTTGATACTACAAATAAAAATGAGCTCGTGCTTCATCCTCATTCTTTAATGAGGTGATGAGTTTTCAGTCTGCATCTCCAATCCCTATGGACTTCATCACTGGAGATCTGAGTAATGAAAGTCTGTAAAACTTTCTGAACTGCAGAAATGAGCTGAGTAACAATTAAAAACTAAGTAAGTTCATTGAGTTAGTAAAGATTCTGCAAGTGAATGCCATCTTTTTTCTGTATTTTAAAGTAGTGGCAAATGTTCTAAACAATGGGAAACATGCCCTCAAAAGAACAAGGACTAGATGAGGTTGAACCTGCGTGGATGGAACAAGATATATGTCAACCATTTTGCAAATGCTAATACAAAATTATCAAATGTTCAAGAAAAATTACTTGTAATTTACATTTTAACTTTTTTGCTGTGTGAAGCACTCATTGGAGTGAGAGAGGTGACAATGAAAACTTACATCTAAGACTGAGTTTATAATTAGAATGCAAGTTCGTTATCACTTTATAGCACTGTAGCTATAAAATTGATTCCAGATATTTCAGCTGAAGCCTATGGTGGACAACCAAGAAGCTGCAGGCACAGGTTGATTGGTTCAAAATACTTGACCATCTATAAACATGTATATAAAGTGTGTAAATTATATTAAGGCATTCAGAACATTCTGTGAGGGTGGAACATCAGACACTAGCCAGTAACTTGACCAATATGCTTTAATGGTGTAAGCAGAACAAAGATTTTTTTGGCATATGGTCTGAAGAGAGACAGTTATTTTAAGAATTTTTTATGTACAGTCATATTGGATTAAAGCTTTTCATCTGTGAAGAGATGTATTTTACATCTTAGAAGTACTTTTTCCCTCCTCCAAAGATGGGTGGTCAGTGAGAAACAAAATACCACTTTAACTGCTGCTGAGGAACCCTAATAAAATGGGTTTTTGCTGGTCTGGACCAAGGGTCCAAAATGGCATTCTGTAATGATGTTGGGGTCGTTTTTTGTTTTTTTTCTGGAAGAACACTGATTTACAGCTTGTTACTTCCCTTGCTGTTAGAGCTGAATGAGCTTTTTCTTTTGTTCCCGGAAAGCTGTGGGTTTTTTGTGGCAGCCATGTTGGCCAAGAGTTTTGTGGAGGGGAAAAATTGTGTTCAGGAGTTAAGAGTTTTCTAAAGAATATCGAGTGGTAGTGGGGATTGGTTGGTTGTATTTCTAGTTATCTCACTTTCCTTCCCCACCTGTATGAGATATTAAAGATGGAAACCATCATTGTAAAGTTGTTCATGGAGCCCACCCCTCAGTGCTGACAGCAGGAAGCACCTCAGAGCTTTAACTTGGTGCTTGCTTCTTTCTGAGAAGTGGAGTCCAAGTTTCTGTTCAGTGGTAGCCCAGTTGGATAACACTGGAGGTACGAACTTGCTCTGTTTAACAGCAAGAAGAGTCTTTGCTTCAGTAGTCTTTTTGTGCTTCCATTTGAGGAATAGTGGGTTTGATATTAT
This sequence comes from Myiotriccus ornatus, assembly GCA_036023395.1. Taxonomy (NCBI): domain Eukaryota; kingdom Metazoa; phylum Chordata; class Aves; order Passeriformes; family Tyrannidae; genus Myiotriccus; species Myiotriccus ornatus. Next base: position 67,878,944 of record JAYRBT010000001.1, on the reverse strand, counting down.
TTTTTATGAAATGAGTATGTGCACAGTTGTTTGAAGAAAAGCAAGTGTGTATCTCCATAGTTAAGAGTTGTTCCTTGAGACACATAAATTTTTCAGAATGCTTATCAAGTTTTGATGATCCAAACAATTCAAAACTCGAGACAGTTACTAACCACACAAAGAAGGCTGAGAGGAGCTGCCTTTTCAGTTTGCAGATTTCACATTTAAGCAAAGTAAAATATATATGGAAGACAGTTCCTTCCATTCCTGCATTCTCAAAAGGTTTAAGAAGTTAGCTTTGGAATTTGAAAATGCCAACTTTGAATAATTTCATCCTTTAAAATAAATTTTTTTCTCAGATACGGAATTGAAAAACTTGTTTCATGTGAAGGTACTTGTCTCTACATCTTGCACATTGGCATATAGTGTTTCCTCAAGGGAGGTATTGTGCTATGTTTTTATTTACAAGTTTGGAGAAAATGGAAATATATTTAGAATCATCCTTTATTTAAAGCTAGTATCACTTATTTGTCAATTGAGAAAACAGCAGTTCTCAACTTCTTATGAATAGTTGTTGAAGCTCTTTGGAGGAGTGTGTTTTTCTTAAAATGGGGCAGAAAATGCACATGTAACTGTTTAAGTGTCTGTGAATCACTTGATGTGCCACTGTTATGTGACCAGAGTACAACTGCTGCTAAATTTTGCTGATATAACTGTGCATAGGGGACATGGTTGCTGTGTGTGTCCAGTATGTTTCATTGTAGGAAGAGCACGCAGCCTTGACACATTCTTACTGGACATGTACATTCCTGGCAGACGATTACTGAAGTGCATTTACACAGTGGGAGAGCTTTATCGTTAGTCATCAGTGTCTGAGGGAGGAGAGGAGACAGGGGCCATAGGTAGACTTTCAGAATAATTAGCTTTTTTTCTGCTCCTGTCCAATAATCTTGTGTAAAAAAGGGAAGCAGTAAGTAGGCTGCTTGATGACTAAATAATTCTGATGGTAGTATTAGCAGCTAGAAGCATCTCTTGATTACTTTGGCATGTAGAGTTTAAGGCAGAAGTAGGCATAAAAAGTTCAAAGGTACTGTATTTGAAAAATAGTCAAATTGTTAAATAAAATAATGTGAGCTTGCTAAGGCAGAACTACAGGACTAGGAGGAAAACTTCTGTATTTTCGGCGGAGGGGTGTTGTTATTAAATAGTAGTTCTGTCTCTTTGTATTTGCTTTTGTTGTTAACACACAAAAAGCTGCAGTCAGATCTTCAAAAACAACTGACACTGGAATAAACTTCAAAAGTCCCATGGCAGTTCTGAGAGACTGACAGTTCTTTGACAACATGCATTTTGCATATAGCCAGCATGAAGTGCGAGTATAATTCCTTTTGATGAAGAGCACCCACATTTTCAAAGGGATACTTCACCTATGCTATTAAACCTCATTCTTCTAAAGCATTAATACTTATATGCAATGTTCCTTTACAGATGTGAACTACATGAAGATTCATGTAATTTCTGTACTCAGCCATCACTAGAAAATAGCTTTATTTCTATAACAGTTAACATTTTTAAAAACTGTTTTTTAAAAAAATGGTGAAATTACTGTGTCGACAGTTTCCTTGCAATAAAAAGAAAAGTTTGAGCAATATGTATAAAAACGGAATTATATTTTTAAAATATTTGTAAGTCTGTAATTGCAGTGCTTCACACAGGGAATAATGAAGTCTTGGAGTTCCGGCTTCCACTGATGATTATTCAGGAAAATGTGTAGAAATTCTAACTGTAGATCTAAATTAACAACACCTTGAATGTTTTGTTAATAAAGCAGTACACAGTCAGAATTATCAGAGAGAATGTGGAATCTCCTTTATGCAGTTATTTTCGCTTTATGCATTTTTCTCTCTTTCTATAAGATAGACACAGTGTAACTGAAGTCTAATATATAATGTAAACATTCTGATTTCTGGAGATGGTGGCTTGCGAAAAGTTTAGGAATAATACGCTTCAGTTCTTTTGTCTAATGTGGGAGCAGTTTGACTTTAGGAACCAATAATGCACTTCATACTTACTAAAAGAAATCACAGAAACAGTGTCTAAAAATGTGCTGAAACAGACAGAAAACAGACACACTTAGTAGGTGTGACTGCATTGTTGGAAATGAGCTGTGTCAGTAGTTGTTCGTTACTTAAAACAAGGCTTGTGTGGCCAAGTTGTAGTTAAGTAAAATCCTTCACAGGTAGTAATTGAAAAGAGTAGACTAGGCTATGCCTGTTGAGTTTAACGACAGTGCTGTCCACTTAATAATGATATTTTATTGAAGAATGAAAGTGATGGTTATCAAGCAAAGCTTCTGAAGTTTGCATTTTCTGTTTTGATGGTTCCTTTTGTCTTCTCTTTGGGAAGTTTCTGCTTTAGGAGATGAGATATTTTCCAGCGTGTACCTTTGTAGTACATTGTTTCAAAGTAGAATTTCTGTCATCTTCCACATCTACTTTGATGCCACATTTTGAGCTGTCTCTCTTACTACTGTGTGAGTTCTCTCTCCTACCTTACAAATGGCGGGGTGGGGGAGTTATTTATTATTCTTGTTCTATTCATTATTCTAAAGTAACTTTTTTAGAATTCATGGGATATAATTCCAAGTTTTGTTTATAGATGGAAGTGGAGAAAGAGGTGAGAAGGATGCCAGCAAAATCACAACCTATCCACCAGGGGCTGTCCGCTTTGATTGTGAATTGCGAGCTGTACAAGTCAGTTGTGGATTTCACCATTCAGGTAAAAACAAATAATTCTATGTTAATTATAGCATAGATTTTATTTTTTTTTTTAGTGTGTCATACATGTTTTCACTGGTTTTTGGTTAATTTTCAAGAAGTATGTGTGCAGGAGTGTTAAAAATCGAAAATGTTGGCAGTACCATTTTGTAGCCTATTACACTGTTACAGAATTGTAGAGCATTCTGAGTTGGAAGGGACCCACAAGGATCAAGTCCAACTCCTGGCCCTGCGCAGGACATTCCAAGAGTCACACCATGTGCCTGACAGCATTGTCCAAATGCTTATTGAACTCTGTCAGGCTTGGTGCTGTTCCAGTGCCCAACCACTCTCTGAGTGAAGAACCTTTTCCTAATATCCAGCCTGAGCCTCGTCTGACACAGCTTCATGCTGTTTAATCACATTTAGGCTAAAGTAAGATCACCACCTGAATCCCCACATCACCTCCCTGATTCCAGCCATGAAAGGCAACTCACTGTCCTTCAACAGCGAAAAGGACTATAAGTATCATATACTGAGTTACATCAGAGCTTGTAAGCACTTTTTGAGTCAGTTCAAAACATCTGCATAGCAGAGCTCTAGTCCTACATAGAGATGCTAGCTGTAATGGGTTGTGGAATCTGATGTAGATCTCTTGCTGTTTCAGTAGGGATCATTAACTGCGCTATTCAGAAAGGCTAATCAGCTCTGGTGCATTGCCATGTCATGTGCCTATGTCAGAAAAATATCTTGTTTTCCAGTGGTTTTGATGGAGAATGGTGATGTTTACACGTTTGGATACGGGCAGCATGGGCAACTTGGACACGGTGATGTTAATTCCAGGTGAGCTGGTAATTAAAGGATGTGACTGTGTATTCTATACTGCTGCATAAGAAATGTCTCAGTTTCTGGTTCTCTGTAGCTGGCAAGTGTGAAACTTTAAATATAGATCAAATAAAGTTGATAACCTCTCATTCTGAATTTACTCTGCATAATCCTCTGAATATAAATACAATAACAGTACTCTTGTACTATGTAAGTAATCTGTTCAATACACGAAGGCTTCTGTGCATAGTTATTATCATAGCTTTGATAATTGAGTTTGAAATGCTTCTCTCTTCAATTCTCCCTAGGTCTATGAGAATGACATTGAAGTCTCATTAAGATTTCATTATTTCTGTAAAATAGTACATGTGCAATAATGCAAATAGTATGATATTGTAAACCTAGATTAACCTGTTTCTGTTAAATCATTGATAACAGTTCAGTTATGATAAAGTCTAATTTTGTTCATCATTAATGTCCAAAATTAAGTCATGAAACTTTGGTCTCAGCTGCATTTTGTAGTCACTTATTTTGGGTGTTTGCTTATTTTGGGTGTTGGATGTGTGCTGTCTTTGTGGTCAATGGAAATAGAGAAGTCAACAGAGCATGGAAAGCTATTTGACTAACTACACATCATTGTCTGCTTTAGGTATGCTCAGAAGCTCTGTAGACTTTATGGGCTTGAGCTCCATTGACTACAGTGAAAGCATAAATAATTAAATATAGATGTCTAATATGCAGCTCAATTTCACCCTTGGTATCTCATCCTTAGAATCTTATCTGTTCATTAAAGTAAAGAAATGAGCGTCCTTCACTAAAAGGAAAAATGATTAAGGTCTTTGGACATGTACATTTACCATATAATGCATACGATGGGGGCTTTGCGTAGTATGAATCTTTGAGGCTTTTTTTGTATGTCCAGTAATGCTCAGTATCCTTATGTCAAAGGCATACGGAGTGGAGCATCCATGACCTCTCTTCAGTTCTGTCATTTCTCTTGTAGCAGTGAGGTAAAAATCACTGAACATCTGTCCTCCTAATCTCTTTGGAGACTTCTAAACCATTTCTTTTTGTTGAGTTTATGAAGAAATCTTCATCATCTTAAAACTTTCATTGGATTCACTAAGCCAAAGGGGGAGAGGAAAGAAAGAAAGGAATTATACTGGAAATGTTACCTTGTACTGACTGCTGTGCTTAATAATAGTCTCTAAACCGTTTATCCCTACTCAGTTTGCATTAGACTGGTGAATGCAATCTGTGTTTCTGCCTGTGGTAGGGTCATATCACAGACAAATACTTTGGTTTTCCTTCCTGCAAGTTCTTGGATACTTGTTCCAAGCAACAACGTCTTTAGCTGGCAGTTCAAGTCGCTGTTAGAATAAGGCCATTTTCTGTCTAAAAGACTGAAGAGATACAAACAGCAGTGGCATTTGTAATGGTAGCTTACTGTCACCTATTTCCAATTTTGAAATCACTTGGCTTTTTGGAAGGCTTCAGAGCTATTTACTGTATATTTCAGTGTTTCAGATAGTAAACCCCACATTGCTTATTTAGACAGAAACTGTATGAAGGCTAAATGTAGTTTCAAGTGAGATCCTAGAAGAGAATATTACAAATCTTGTGCCGAAGGATAGTGCTTGACCAGAACTAGAAGCTGAGGAGGTACAACTGACTTGGCACTGGCCTTTGTATCATTCTACATCAGACCCTAAAAGGTGTCTGAAAAAAAACCTTGAAGAAATTTGGAGTATGTCCTATGCATGAGAACTGGCTATAGTACTATATTGCTGTTTAGCACCATCATTCAAATTATAATTTCTTCATTGATGTACTTCTTTTTCCAGCTTTAAGTAGAGATCTCTCCTCTGTCCTCACAGTAAGGGATTCAGAGAAGGAAACAGGGAATCCTTATGCAGAGTTCCACCTCAGTTGGGATGCAGTGGTGCTCAGATGGCCAGCTCCTGCCAGGTCAGTGGTATGTCAGTCATGCAGTGTGTCACATTGCCTGTATTGACCTCAGGAAGAGCATCATCTTCTGAATCCAGGAACTGATACTCTGCTGTGTGTCTGGGAGAGAGAGAGAGGGGAGGAAAAAAAGGGAAGTAATATTTAGGCAGCCTAGCTAGTATATCTAAGTAAGGGGGTCCTGAAAAGAACTCTTAGGGAAAACGCAGGGACTCTTATTTTCAACAGAGGGAGCCATCTTCATTGCCAGATGAAGCAATGATGTAAGTTCCTGGGCAACCGTTGATAACTCATTCTTTCAGAGACTTTTGTCTTGCAGTGTAAAGATTTAGTAGTGAGACTATATTTTTAAAAGCCTTGAAAATGCTTAAATATTTTGAATTTTGAACAGCTGTCCAGACGTGCCTTTCTGCTTAATTAAGGGCTAGACTGCTCAGGTTCTTCTGCCTACTTCAGTAGGAATGAGGTAGATTACAAGCCATATCAGTATGCTGGAACCCTTTAATTAGTCTGTGTAGACTCTGATGAGCTATTCACTACATGAAAGATTTGTCAGTTTGTGCTTATATTCTCCTCAAATTAGCTGCTGGTGAATAGAAACTCAGTGGAAGCAAGAAATGCTTTGCATTATCTAGTCTTGGTGAAAAATAGCATGTCTCGTATTCAGGTAAGCAAAGGCCTGTTTTTTGCTGATGCTTCCCTTCTGTTACTGTTCAAAATTTGCCTGCATTTTTTGGTACAAACTCTTTACTTCAGCACTACAGTAGCACGCACATGACCTGACAGTCAAGCTCCAGAAATGAAATGGCTTAAGTAAGATGATATTGATACAGAATTTTGCTTCTGAAGGTTCAACAATAACATAAAACTGAACAGACCTTCCATAGATGATCAGACTATCTTCCACTTGAAGACAAAGAATAGAGACTAAATCCTATTAATAACTCTACCGGAAAAAAGGTGTTCCATCATCTGTGTTTGTTAACCATGTTTCTAGGTGCAGTTTCTGATTATTTTATTCCAGTGGTGGAGTGCAGGTCCTGTTTACGTATTTTCACCACATTTCCAGTTCCATCTAAAATGTAAAAATCTCCACTTTCTTTGTAACTCTACACCGTCCAACTCTGCTTGTTACTACTGGTTTCCTTTTATCCACTACCTGCTAACAGCCCACAGTGAACCTGTACTTAGAGCACCATGCTCAGCTGCCCCAAGTGACATTTTATGGGACCTGGTAGCCAGCTGTTGGCTGCATAAGCACCATGAACAGAGATTGTTTGTGCAGGATGAATTTTCAAAGAGTGCATCTGCTCCCAGAAATGCTTACCCTTTGGGATGGGAGAGGGTTTCCATTTGGACAGCCAAAATGCACCTGGACCATCTCCAGGATTCTGAGTTACCTGACATTACGTCTGCTGCTCATTCAGCAATGTTATGCTTTCTCGAGAGATCTCTGGTTACTTCCTATAATGCTGTGGTTGGCGTTTTGTGATTGACCTGTGTCATATCCAGAAGTCAAGGATTCTGTGAGTTTGACATGTCCTTTCACTCCATCCCAGAGGAATGGTCCTTGCTTTCTTTCATTCAAATGGAGAAACCTTGGGTGTTAAAACTTTGTCCTAAGAGTTTCTCAGACTCTTCAGTGTCTATTCTGAGCTTTCTTGTGTTGAATTTCAGAGGGATAGGGAAATACTCAGTACTATCACAGGTTTTAAATTCCATATGCATCAGTCAAACTGGCTTACTATATTGTTCCAAATCTCTCCTCCTTTCATGAAGTGAAAATTAGTTTTCTGTAATTTAAGTTTATTTTATTGTGTAGTTAAGTAACTTAAGCGTTTTTTTTTCCTGTTCCTTTCTTTTTAATACACTATAGTTGGCCATTACAAAAGCTGGATGGTCTTAATTAAAAAGCGGTTTAAGAGGATAATGTATTTCATCTCTCTACATTAGTTACTTATTTGATTTTGCTCTGCTGCTGCCAAGAGACTATCGTACACAGCATTCAGATAACATTAATGATAGATTTGATTGGAAAAACAGGTAAATAGTTGTGGTGATAATAGCTTAGTTTTAAGCATCAAATAGATGAAACATTCACTACTTTTATTTCCTTCTTTTTTCTTTTTTTTTTTCCAAACATCAGATTGATAATTCCCTGCCTGTCATTACCATAATTTTGAGGGAAAGGGGAAAAAATAAAAAATATTTAATAGAAATATTTCCTTTTAGCAGGAATGCTTTTGGATAAGTTGCTAATTATGTTTTGTTTCTGTTTTGGTGCCTTTTTGAGCTTCTTTAAATTTAATGAGAGACAAATGTAAACTTCCTTTTGTTTTTATAATGTTTCATCGCTGATGTTGCTAAACTTTACTCTGTCTGTATAATTAAACTGATGTCCAAGTCAATGTGTCTGTAGACCAGCAAAGGCTTCTAAATTTGTGAATGTCATGTTGTGTATCCTCTACCTAATTATATTCTGCCCTTCAGTCCATCCATCTCCCCTAGTCATGCATGGAAAGCTACATTCACCACAAAGGAATAATTCTTTCCTGTATACCTGTGTTTCCTCCTGCAGGTCATCAACCTATCTTCATGCTACCTTCCACTTTTCCATCTGTTCACATTTTCCCATCTACCCTTTTCCTGCTGAACTCACAATGCTTCCTCATATTTTCTTGACTTCTGTTTTACGTGCAATTCAGCCAAAATTAGAACATTCAGATGATCCGTCTTTTTGCACATCAGCTGCTAAACCATTGCTAGGTAACTCTGGGCTGACACTTTTTTATTCCAGCGCAAGACAACCTTTCCTTATTTTAGATTAGCCTACTTTTGAAAGGCTGTGTTTGAAAGTAAGTTTAAATAGTGCTGTTATTCTCTGAGATCAGAGTTTCCAAACACAGAATTATTTGGGAATAACTTGTTCTTCAAATTCATAGTCTTTCTAACTCCACAATAAATTTTGAAGTCTAGGTAGACATTCATCCTGGGATTCTAAGGCTTGTAGGCTCCTGTTCATTTTATTTTATTATGTCATATTTTTTTATCTTTTGTGCTCTTTCTCTTCTAAGTAATCAGTTCAAGTTTTCTTTCTTTGCTTCTTGAACTTCCTATTGATTTTTCCCTTCATTTTTACTGGAATGGAAAATTTATTTCCTTGTGCCTGCCCATATTTGGGAGACAAATGGATTAGACTTTTTCATATTTCTCTGGAAAATAGTTTGAAGAGGTTTGTTCTTCTTTGAGTCTGACTTGGATGGGAGAGGGGCTGATGGCGGGGTAGGCCTTTATTTCTCTTATTATTCCCTACACAGCGATGTTGGGAGGCCTGCATCAATACTGTTTCTGGTAATTGTACTAGGGTACCAGCCACATAAGGCTTCAGTTGCTTCATAGTGTGAAGAGGGTTTTTTTAAGTGCTTAACTGGTGTTTTCACAACAAGATTTTTTTACTGCTACATTCTGTGACAATATATTTTATATACATACAAAAATACACACTCGTATGTGTATTATATATTAAATTAGTAATTTTTGTTCTATGCTAATTTCTGAGTTTAACTGAAGAGATCGTCCTCAGTCTGTTTCCTTGTATCAAAAGAACATAAACGTTACTATCCGGTACAGCCTTTCAAATCTCTGTTCATTTAAAATGTAAGATGCCTCTTGACTCTAATTCGCTATGGTATGTGACTCTAGTGAATATATTTCAGAGTGATTGAAATACTTACAATACTAATGTATGTTTTAAATGTTGCATAAGCATGTATTGATACAGAATTAATTAATTTTTATATAGGGGATGTCCCACTTTGGTGCAAGCATTACCAGGTCCCAGTACACAAGTTACTGCTGGGAGCAACCATACAGCTATTCTCCTAATGGATGGCCAAGTTTTCACATTTGGAAGTTTCTCAGTAAGGAAATACTATTATTTTCTTACAGGAATAAGCTAATAGTTAATGTGTTGTTCAAAGACCTTTCAAGACTGCTTATACTTGCTCTTACAGAACTGTGCATGACTTCTGCATGTCTTTTGTGCCTGTTATGTTGTGAAGTGTAGCCTCTAATGTTGCTGTGGTTAGAAAAGCATGATGCCAGGAATTCCTTGTGGGTTTTATACATTTTAATGAAGATGGTGATTTAAAACTGGGTTATTTTATAAGGTGGACCAGTTTTCTCAAACTCTTATTGTTTCAAACTTACTTGTGTTGCCTGTTCTGTTGCCTGTCTGTCTCCATGTGGTAGTAAAAATTGCCCTGGTTTCTTTCAAAGAAACAGCAGTGAGTTGCAGAAATTACGCTAACAGTTGAGGGGAGGGATTATTGTTCAGTATAGCATTTCTTAACTCTAGTACTCTTCCTTTATATCCACATGGTGTATTATTTTCCCATGTCCATGTGGAACCCATTCTTATATTCACTAAATAAGCATTTAAACGTTGTTTATTTGCCTTTGTGCCTCCTTGTCTTTGTAAATATACCCCTCATTGCAATCTCTACAGAGTCATCTGTTGTTTGTACTTTCCCACTAATGTTTTTGCTGTTTTGGTTTTTTTTGCAAAAGGTAGAATATAGATACTGAGTTATTTTTATATGTTTTAAAAACTAGGTATTGCCAACCACAACACAAGACAAATTTTACTTTTTGAAATCTCTCTTTTTACCAAAAGAATAATAATTAAAGATGAAGACTGAAATTTTAGAAAGTCATATTCTGAATTAAAAGTGAACCATAAGACACCTCTGCAATTAAGCAGTATTTTTTTGTTTTTTCAGACTTTAGGCAAGAGCTTTGGTGTCAAAATTGACATGTTCTTGTCACAACTGACATGGGTACAGAATAGTTTAAGGTTTGATGTCTTGCAGTGAAACCTGGTCTCTGAAAAACCAAATTCACTCTCGGAAATAGGATATAAAGCCTGTCGGTTGACTGAGGGTGTTTTTCCTTCTCTAAAATGAATTTAGGCCATATTTAGACCAGTTGTACTTTGTGTCTGGTTTTAATATCGTAATGCTTGAAAGTTTGCTGAAAGCTTCATGAAGTCAAGACAAAATTAAAAGTAAATATATTATTGAAAATGTCTCTGCTAAGTTTACTCATGTAGAGTGTTATGAAGAAAGAGAGATGAATAACATGCTGGACAGCATATTTGCTGTATACACGTTTCTTTTCCCTATTTTAACTGTAGCATGCAATGCATTGCCTGTGCCTGAGTGGGGTAGATGGAGTCTGAACAGGTTTATTGCAACAGTTCTTTCTGTGTACTTAGGTACAGTATTAGAACTGTTTGTCCATCTCAGTAACTAGTTGTACATAGAGATAAGGCTCCAGATGTCCAGATCAGGGTGTTAATGAGCATGTGCAAAGTTGCTTGCTGAGGCACTGTATGCTTTTTTAGCTCAAGTTTGACAGGCTAATTGATTTCTATGTACTTTTAAGAGATATTTGCTCTATGAAACTTACAGTCTTATAAGTTCAGAATTGAGTGGACTTAAGACTGTCTATATCAGAATATAATTTTTTTTCCTATTAATCCATTCCTTGTTTAGCCCTGAAGTTATTCAGATACTCAACACTGTAGGAGAATAACTATAGGAGAATAATGCTTTTATATTTGATTCTGAAGACGGAAAAAGGAGGGTTATCTTTTCAGTTCTGACATTTTGGGAGGTCAAAATAAGTTGGAGAGTTTGAGTTGCATTTTAAAAAAGTTTACCAAAAATTTAACTGAATAGGGAGGAGTATATCTGTCAATAACTTGTTCATTGTATTTAAATGTGTAACGCTTCACTTAGATTAGCCATTGCTTTTTGAAGGTAGTTCTGCGGTAAGCTTTCTTCCAGAGTACCAATTTTGTCTGATGAAACTATCGAAGTAACTTAGTAATCTTTGAGCCTTATTGTTACTGTCTCTTACTAATTCTTGCATTCTTTCTGTAGAAAGGTCAGCTTGGTAGACCAATTCTGGATATGCCCTACTGGAATGCAAAACCAGCACCTATGCCTAATATAGGCTCCAAATACGGACGCAAAGCTACGTGGATTGGAGCAAGTGGAGACCAGACTTTTCTCCGGATCGATGAAGCTCTCATTAATTCCCATGTGCTGGCTACATCAGAGATATTTGCAAGCAGGCATATAATAGGCAAGAACTGTTCTATAACATTTTAAATACTTACAGATATATTGGAGAATAATAGAAGAGCAACAAGTAAAAAATATGAATGGAAGGAATGAAAATATTTTGGCTTTCAAGTTTTACTGCACATCATGATCCTAGTTTCTTTAGAAATCAATTTTATTAAAAATAATAATGTAAAAGTCTAAAATTTGCTTGCATTTAAATCTTACTTTTTTTCTTTTACTGTAGCAGTATATCTGTTCTTCCCTGTTACATTACATGCATTTTCTGTGTATAAAGCATTAATGACTTGAGTCTTCATGTTTGTTTGCTCTTTTTGCTCTGTGATCTAGGTTTGGTACCAGCTTCAATATCAGAACCTCCTCCTTTTAAATGTCTTCTGATAAACAAAGTAGATGGCAGTTGCAAAACATTCAATGATTCTGAGCAAGAAGACCTTCAAGGTTCCGGTGTGTGTCTGGATCCTGTCTATGATGTTATTTGGAGGCAAGTGTGGATTATAAGTATTAAAGCAGTAGTATAGAAATTGTTTTTAAAATACTTTGGGAGGCTGGAGATTTGATTATACTAGTCTTGTTTGTACTTATTTCCCTAGTAAATGAAAAAGAATTTTTAATCTTCCATATATATTTTTCATACTTTTGGATAATTTGCTCAAGTAAGCCCAAAACAAAAATCTGTCTTGCCCAAATTTTCAAAATTTTTTTTCTTTTCTTTTTTGCATCATTCTCATGCCAGTCTCATAATATTTACAGCGTTGCAATCTGTTCTCTTTATTTACACCTTTTATTCCCTTTTCTCCATCCATCTACTTAACACTTGACTGAAAAATTTTCTTGCCATACTCATCTGCCACATATTTGTGTCTCAAATTGTCATCCTTCTGTCAGGCATTAGTGGGTAAGACTTGAATAGGAGAAACATGGAGCAATAATAAAGGTCAAAATAAAGGTACTTATTTAGATGACACAGACAGACAAAATAATTGTGTTTATTTTACAGTCATTGGGGTAGAGTCTTTGAGCAGGTTTAGACTGTAAAGCACTTGTTCCAAAACAGAATCATAAGATCCAATTTTTCTACAATGATTTAAAAGCTATATTAGCCAGGATTTAGGAGAGAAACTTGAACTGTCATCGAGTTCCGGTAATGGATCATATTTAAATTTGTTGAAGACAAAACAAGAATGATTAGTTAGAATAAAACAGGAAAACAGCTAGTCTGCATTCAGCTGGAAAAGGTAGTATCACAGATGTCTTCATCCAAAATTGAGATTCAAGAACACAATAGCCAATTAATGTTGAAGCATGCATATTTTCTAGGCATGTTTCTTTATGATGTATGAAGTTCCTTGGATAGTTATAGTTCTGCATTATGCACATCCCCATTGTTTGAATCTCATTGGCTAGGTACCAGTTCCTATTGAAATTATACTGAGATTAGAAATAAGAGTAGCCCTCACAGCCCTTAAAGCTCTATATTTTCAGTGTGTTTAACTCTCACTGAAAGACTCAAGAAGAGTCACCAAAAGACTTGTGGAAAATTCGGTTATCAATGGCCATGGGAATGCAGGAAGTTTCAGGCGACCAAAGGTGATGATACTCAACTTGATCTAGCACAAGAAATGGTAATTCAGTTTAAGAAAGTTAAAAGTCACATGTTACTGTGGGTAAACATGAATTGAGGTATTTTATTGTCTTGCAATATTTTGGAGACTGTAGAACTAAATCTGGAGCTTAAAAACTTGAGTGGATTGTGGGAGACTGTTTCGATATTTTCTATTGAACAAGAATGGGGTAAGAGAGAAATAAATCTTCAGTCTAAAAAGAAGAGACATGTTAATGAATATGCCTATTAGTAGTCAAATATTTGATATATTGTTATTCCTGGACATTTTTATTCATGCCTGTTTAAGTGAGGGTTCAGTTTCTCATACAGAGAAAGCATTCTGATGACATAGATTTTAAAGATTTTCTTCACGGCTTTGTGACTTATTCTTTCAGTGATATTCAAGTGGTTACATGATTTTGTGTGTGTGTGTATAAACTTGAACATTGCTAATTTGTTGATATCCTGAATATTTATGGTGTCCTATAATATGTTGTCATGGTTTTGCCCTGGGTCAATTTGCTTTCACACCCCCCACACAATTACTTTGAGAGAAGGTTTATGCAGACAAAAGAGACTGGATTTAGGAAAATAACATGAACATTTATTACTAGCAAAATAAA
>JAYRBT010000001.1:67849977-67864941 GCA_036023395.1 Myiotriccus ornatus | reverse complement strand
TGGGTTTTGTCCAGAAATCTACTTGGACAAAACCATTCACAGCCCCAGGGATGGGCTGGTGGGCAAAACCACGACATACTTTTAGTTAAAACTAATGGTTCTCCATTAGATTTTTAGAACCATGTACCAAGTGAAAATTCCTTTTGTGCTTATTCAGAACACTCCCATAGGCCTATGTCTTCTAACTCTTTCTTCCCTTTACGTAATGGTTTCAAAGATTTCATTTTCTTCATTTTCTTTTTCTCCATGTTAGTTTATACTATAGAAAGTCTTTGTATTCCCTTGTTTATGCTGCCCTTTTCTATAATCCCTTAATAACTCATGAGGCGATGTTACCCATTTAAAAAAGCCCAAACAAAATATGTTGGATTTGTCAAGATTTTTTTACTCTTATTTGAAGGTAAGCCTTTTACTTTCACTTGGCATCTTTATAATTTTTTTGCACATCTGTCATTTAGTACATTTAGTACTTTGCTAGTTAATTCATATTTCTTACTTAGATAATAGTAACTTTTTTTATGTTTATTAGCTTTGAAAAGTGTCAACATTTTCTGAAATTTGTAAACCCATAATATGACTGTTTGACTTGAAGTAGAGTAAGAATGTTTTTGTGTCTTTCCATTTGCTGGAGTGTTAAGCTATAAAGTTTATATGTATTTGGTATAATGATGTTCAGTTTTAAGAGTTTGTACCAGCAGATCTACATTTTACATTAAATAGCTTATAAAATTTAATTATTGGTTAGCTTTTGTGGTTTTTTTCAGTAGATGAAAGGTTTTTTTCATTCTGTTTTTTCTTGCTCTAGGTTTCGACCAAATGCTAGGGAACTCTGGAGTTACAATGCAGTAGTTGCTGATTCCAGACTTCCATCAGCTCCAGACATTCAATCCCGGTGTAGTATTTTGAGTCCAGAACTTGCTCTACCAACAGGTTCCAAAGCTCTAACCACCAGATCTCATGCAGCTTTGCACATTCTAGGTATACATTATACTTGATGAGTCAGAAGTTACTTGATGTAACTAAATGTTATAAATGTAATAAATTAATTGAAGTCTACCAACTTTGACTTTTCTTCAGTTAAAATTTTACTTCGTAATTTAAAATATACTTTGTAGTTCTCACCATTGCTTTTAACTCTTATAAGCTGGCTGATAAGTGTTAATTTTCTCAAAATAGTTATCTTCTGCCATCTTAATGTTAGAGGGTTTTAGAGTTCTGGTGGAACCTGCTCTTAGAGGTCAGCATAAAAAAATAAGAAACCTTACTAGGTGGTCTTTTTGGAGAGTCTGCAGAATGAAGTCAGTACTCTTAACTTGGACTCTCAAAAAAAACCAAAAAAACCAACCAAACCCACCATAAAGATGTGCTCTTCATTAAGTTACTTTTATTTTAAAGTAAATGCATTATCTAATATTAAAATATACTCTTTGCAGTTTTGTGTAATGAGTCACTAAGAGTAATAGGATTTCCTTTTGTAGTCTAAAAAGCCTACCAAAACAAAAATTAATTCCACTGTGTTAGTGTATAAACTGGCCTTATGCAGCATATCCAGCGCTTCAAAGCACAGCTTTAGAAGTGATTTTAGCTCACTTGTTCACTGATTGTGATGAGTCGCCATTTTGCTGTCCTGCTCCCTTCATTGTGTGTTAGAGATGTGATAACTTTTAACTTGAACAGTACTTTTTTGTGTCTGAGTCAGACATGTCAGGCATGTTAGGTATCCCATGTATGAAACAAATTTTATGAAGACATTAAAATCTGTCCATAATTCAATTACTCCTTCAACTCTTTTTGGGTAATACAGTAAGTGTAAAAAGGAAAAAAAATGTTGCTGGCAACTTATATGCCATTGTAAAAGTTGCAAAGCAGGTTTAATTATATTTGTTTGTTTTTCTGGAGAATAAATAAGTTAAATTTATCATCAGTAGCAAACCTTGAGATTCAGCGGCAGTGACCCTTGGCCTCATCAAAACTATAAGGATATTCAGTAGCATATATGTGATTTGGAGACAAAACAGCTTTCTTTGATCATCTTAATTAATATTCGTTTCCATTTCACTGATTATAATCAACAGGGAGAATTTTATAGTGCTTTTTTTCTTTTGCTTCCTTACAGGTTGTCTTGATACTTTGGCTGCTATGCAGGACTTAAAAATGGGTGTAGCAAATACAGAAGAAGAGACTCAAGCAGTAATGAAAGTTTATTCTAAAGAAGACTATAGTGTTGTTAACAGATTTGAAAGTATGTACACACTAAAATTTTATAGCACAAGCCGATCAGGCTTGCAGAACAAAAGACCAAGATGAACTATATTTTTATTGGTTTTTTTTTCTGCAGGTCATGGAGGAGGCTGGGGTTATTCAGCCCACTCAGTAGAAGCTATCCGTTTCTGTGCTGATACGGATATTTTGTTAGGTGGTCTTGGTCTTTTTGGTGGTAGAGGTGAATACACTGCTAAAATAAAGGTAGGTTTTTTGATTTTTGTTTTAAACAATGTTATATCTCAAAATCAGAACTTTAGAAATGTTATCTAAAACCATGATTAATTTTACTTCTTGTTGAATGAGTGGTTTATTATTTATGAAAAGCATTATGCAGATACAGTGGGTGAAGTAGAGATCTGAGAATTACCATTATTAATTGTCATGAATTGGCCCCTTCTCACCTTCACTAAATGCTGTGCCATTTTAGAGGTGTCTTGAGAAGGTATGTCAGTGAGCCCGATGGTTCTGTGATCTGTTGATACAAAGCTCAGAGGTCTACCTGCAGAAAACTGGTGGTGTGGGCTTCAGGTTAAAATCACATCCTGTGTAACAGATGAGGAACTGTTTCTCAAAAGCAGAAATATAATACTTAACAGTAGCCATTGTATCCCATTGTCTCTACCACTTCTTTCTCAGACTGGAAGAGGCTATCTCTGGATAGCTTCTAGGGTGGGATTCTTCAACTGAATGTGAATGGCACCAAACACAATTAACTGATTTGTGCCAAATATAAGGATGATTATGGCTTGCTTTGTGCCCAATGTAAGTATGATTATAGGTGGAGCATGTGTGCTGATTTAAAATAAATGAACCTGGCTTTGGATAAAAAAACCTCACATAAACATACAGTGTGATAACAGAGCTCTGGTTTCTGATAAGTGTCTTCTGGTCCTGTACTTAATAAGGATTTTGGTAACTGCATGAAAAACAATTGTAAAGGAAGGTCTAATATCTGTCTGAGATTTATATTAGATATGTATATTCAGAATATGTTATTGTTACTTGTTGTTTAGTGGGTTACTGAATTTTCTCTATTTTCAGGTAAATAGGTTTGTATTAGGGAAATGGATGGCAGATGCTTAGCAATAACACTTGCATAAGACAACAGGAAATCCAAAATAAGTAGTTGTGCTTTATTCTAGTTTAACATAATGACTAAGAATTGCAAATGATTAAGGACAGCCAAGAAACGTAATGTTAGTCATGCCCTTTTTTTTGTTTTTAATACTAAAGGCAATAACTGTATGAAAGCACTCTAGTATTATCTTTTCAGTTTGTTTCTGATTCTTTAGGATTAGCTTATTGCCAAGATAAGATTTCCCAGTCCTGTGACAAATTGTGTATTAAATAGGTATTTGCAAGAGAAGTCACAGATGTATTGTGGTCCTTTTTCAAACTCGTCAAACTGTAGAAATTATTTTTGAGAAAGAAAACCAAGTTCATCTTTTGTCCTGGTCACCAACTGTTTACAGTACTATTGACTAGCTCTCCTAAACCATGAAGTGGTCCCTTTCCAGAGAAGCTGAGTATATCTTATATCTATATAAGATACGTAAGTGCATTTCAGCCTGTGATGCAAAGCCTGCACCTTTTGCACCACTTTGCCTTTTTTGGATGCTCTGCATTTGCCTTGCTTGGAAGTTCCTCCACTTAAAAATATATTTGGACCTAAGGCTGGGAGGTCGGAGTCAATTGCTATTTCTTAACAGTTAATGGGAATTTGCCTGTCAGTGATCGTAAATAGCAGTGATTTTTGGGAAGAGTAAAGAAGAGTAGTATACAGTTTCCAGAATGCCAGACAGGAAAAAGTGACATTATGAGGTTTCTAACACCTAAGACATAATTTGACCTTTTTTCTTACTTCACCAGTTATTTGAATTGGGTCCAGATGGGGGAGACCATGAGACTGATGGAGACCTTCTTGCTGAGACAGATGTGTTAGCATATGATTGTGCTGCTAGGTAAGATGTTTAGCTTACCTACTCTACCTATGTCTTGATCTTTATTTTTGCGTTCTTCATACACATTTTAGTATCGCTGTAAATATCAGAAGATCTGACCTACATCATTAGAATTTTGTAGCAAGTGACATAAAACTTACACTCAAAAGTGTGTTGGGGGAAGTAGTAAAACCAAATACCTCATCAAAGCATTATTTTTCTTCCTTTAATTTAAATAACATAATCTCATTTTTGCTGTTGTATAAATCCAAGTCAAATCCCATATTCCTTTGAGGTGATAAGACAAAATGTTGCAGCAGCTTTTTTGCATAGTTCTATCAAAAGGATACTTTCAAGCACAAATTGGTATTTGCATTAAACTACTCTTCATTAAGCTTACTTCAGTAAGGAATTATCATCATGAAAAGAAGGGTTACTGTGCTTTAACTCATTAGAATACAAGCAACTATTGCTTAAAGATTTTGTGCATATGGTTGGGGTTAGCTATGTTGTAGGTGCTTTTTCATTCTCTGTTATGGAATAATTTCAAATTCAAACAATGTGATTATTTTGGTCAGGTTTAATCTTATATATCAATCCCCTAAATATGTGTTCTATTACTTTCCTTAATATTCATTGTAATTACTAAGAATTTTTATATAAGCTCTTGTAATTTACAGAAAAATTCTGAAATTGAATTAATACTAAGTAATTAATACCTTATAAGTAATACTTTACTTGCAGTATTTTATAGTAAATTAATTGGTTTTGTGTGTTAGTTTAACTTAATTTCTCCTTACTCTATTTGATATCTGAGTGTTTAACTATGGAAGATCAAGCTAGACTTAAGCATTTGTAGGTCCTTCTGAATTACTATTTTTTAATTTCTATGATATTTTTCAATTATTTTTGAGGTTTTATTATAAACAGATGTGATACTAATAACCTAATTCCATTACTTTTCAATTTTCTTTTATAAGCAGTGTGTAACTTTTAAAAAATTAAAAATTAATTCAAATATAATTTTTTTCGAAATTTACTTCTCCCAGAGAGAAATACGCAATGATGTTTGATGAACCAGTACTTCTACAAGCTGGCTGGTGGTATGTAGCCTGGGCAAGAGTGTCAGGACCTAGCAGTGACTGTGGATCTCATGGACAGGCCTCTATTACTACTGATGATGGGTATACTTTTTTCTATTTTTTTTAATGCAAAAGAATAGCTCTAATACGACTTGAATAATAATTGGATTATTTCTCTTTCAGTGTTGTATTTCAGTTTAAAAGTTCCAAGAAATCAAATAATGGTACAGATGTTAATGCAGGGCAGATTCCGCAGTTACTATACAGGTAATAATTTGACTTCTATTCAGAACAATTTATTGACATGTTTTTTAAACGGAAACACAGAAGTTGTTAAAGTTACCATGTTTCATGAAAACATTATTGTATTAGGCTAAGGAAATCAGTGTCTGAAAAAATTAATGTCTTTAAGAAAAGTGACAAATCTATTATGCCAACAATACTTTGATATTTTTCTTGCAGTCATTCTGCATGAGTTACAAGACTTTAATTTACATCTATAGAACCTCATGGTTTCATACAACATGATGAGTATTTTTTGCTGGTTGGAAAGTACTCTATTCAGTAGCCCTCAGTTTAGGAACAGTGTACTATCAACAGGTCATTTTAATGAGAAAGAAGGCAAAACCAACAATCAACTGTGCTTTATAATAAATTACTATAGACTTATCATTCAAATGATAAATGTTATTTAACTCTCTTTTAAAAAGCAAGAACTCACTGGAGTGATAGTATATTTTACAGATTTCCTCAGATACATGCAAGACCTAATTCTTACATTTTGTGTGTTTGTATATATATTTCCTCTCCTCCTCCTGCCCCACTGTGACTCTGAAACTTGGAATTCCTTCATACCAATTCTCTTGTTATGTCCTTTCTAAGCATGTCCTTTTCAGGGTCCCTTCTGAGAACAGATCACTTCTACCTGTAAGCTTTCTGTCCATAGACCCCTATCTTTCCAAGTGAAGGTTTCATTTTGACTGATGCACATGAAGTCCTGGGATGACATATTAATCACTTGGGTGATTTCTGTGGAGAGATGGCTGTAGGCTTGAGGGCTCTGAAGGAAAGATATGGCTTAAGAGCGATGAGTGGCACAGAAGGGAAGGTGCTGCAGTAATAGATGCTGCCTGTATTTTTAATCTCTACTTATATTTTACTTCCACAAAACTAGTGTTCTTTAGGGAGTAACATTTCTAGTTTTGATTTCATATGAAGAAATACAGTAAATACTTGAAATACTTTAATTAAATCACAACATTTTTAGTTATCACACTACTGCCGGTTGAACAGAATTCAAGATATTTGGTTATTGGTCTAGGATGATTAGGAGCTGATGGAAGTTATGCTGAAATTGAACATTTTTGGATAGTTACAAAATTTGTTTTGTCATTTGTTTTTGTTCCACTTCAACAATACAAACAGTAAAAACTAGAAAGAGTAAAAAAACAAACAAAACCAAACAAACCAAAAATCTACTAAAAGAAAAAACTGGAGATTTCAAGTTAGTTCTAAAATTGTTCTTCCAGATTGCCAACAAGTGATGGGAGTGCTTCCAAAGGAAAACAGCAAACCAGTGAACCCGTACATATTTTAAAGAGATCTTTTGCCAGAACTGTCTCAGTGGTGAGTACTATCAAAAATCTTTTGTGGTTCCAGCAAGTTCAGTCCTGGTTAGAAAACTGAAAATTGTGCATGTGGAAATAATGATTATGTTTTTGTCTTTGATTTATCACACAGAAGGCAGGTACACTGATATGTAAAATATATATTTTTTTTTTACTTTTTCTGAAGATTTCAGATGTAAACCTAAATTTAAGCTAAGCTTGGTATCGACCTGAGGATGGGAGCCTAGAAATGTGTTTATTTACAAGACTGAACTGCTTAGTTTTGTGTTTTTCAGGGGTGGGGGAGGTGTGGGGTGTGTGAATTTGGATGGAGTTCATTCTCACTGGTAGTATTCAAAGTACAAGCCTTACTTCCTGCTAAAAATCAATAGTATCAGGCTTTTTAGAATTTGAGCGTGCTTTACTGCTCTCTTATTTGGTGTTTAGATTACTGTCATTAATTAGTCACTGGTTAGATTTATCTTCCTCTTGGATTCATTCCAGTATACATTGAGGATCAGGTAGCATTTAATTGAACTTTGATAAACTGAGGTAAGGAGTATTCATAGGCACAGTGAACTGCAACTATTAATAGAAGGTAGTCTGCAGCTCTTCTCATGCAGGGAGGTTAGTCTAACTTTGAGAAATATTGTATTTGAAATGCAATATTATTCAGGATAAGGCCAACTCTGTGTTTTTGAAATACAGTCCCTTCCTTATCTGTTAAAAGCAATGATTATTTTCATTTTCATTCTGGTTTATATTTTATACTACGTTACACATACTGTGAGTATTCTCCATGTTACATTAAAGTTATTACCTTTGTGTCTGTGCAGGTTTGCTTCACCTTGCATTAAAGTTATTGGACAGTCACAGTCCAATTTTCTGAATCAGAGTGCTTTCTTTCATTTATGTGTTCTCCATCTGTTTACTATTCTCTATTGATCAGGATGATCTTCTCCTGTTCAGGTTTCTTCTGGAGATGTGTTATCTATGTGATTTGCATTTTTAGTAATCATCCTATCAACATGTTAATAGCTACTCGTAATATATGTTTGCTTAAAAATATCTGCGTTGAGCTATGAACTCCTGTGGCTTTTATTACTTCCTATTGTATCCTCTCTCTTCATTATCTTGTTGCTGTTACCCTCACCGTAGATACAACCTAGTATCAGAGGAGAGTTTTGACTTTCTGGATCACTAGATATTTTATATCTAACTTTGAACAGTCAGTTTGATTGTTGCAACTTGAAGGTGTTCAATACTAAATACTTGTATTTTGCTTTCTGAGATACAACTTAATGAAATTATTGAGCACACTTAATGGTAGAAACCAAACTTCTTAAATCCTCAAACTTCTTGTAGACTTACCATGTACTTCTGTTTAGCTTTCAAGTACTGTGAATGTTACATAGTTGCCATGATCCTGCAGATCATAACCGTTTAAAGTGAAGACGACCCTGATAAGTCCTCACTTTATAACAATAATGTATTATATAATGTCAAAAGTAGGCACTACACTATTATGCAGATGAAGCACGTAAAATTTATTGAAAAATCTCTATTGCAGGTGAATACAAACAGTTGTTAATTCTTAAATAACTGAGAGACTTCAACACATCATATTATAGCATGTTTTAAATAGCTTTTATCATGGTATTACAGTGAAGTGTCCGCTATGTTCTCAGTGCTTTTTTTTATTCTCAAGCAAAATACGTATGGTAGATATGTATAGACATAAATATGTTTTCATAATAAACATGCATATAGATGCTATTTGCTTTTTTTGTGGAACTGATGCTGAAAGGTCATTTCTTGGTTTTTAACACAAAATCTGTCTTTGGTATCCTTCATGCTCTGAAATAGGAGTGCTTTGAATCTTTACTGAGCATTCTTCACTGGAGCTGGACAACACTGGTGCTGGGAGTTGAGGAACTTCGTGGACTTAAGGGTTTCCAATACACTGCTACTCTTTTGGATTTAGAAAGGTTACGTTTTGTGGGCACATGCTGCCTGAGATTGCTGAGGGTCTACACCTGTGAAATATATCCAATATCAGGTATTTCTCTTAGTTAATTTGATTTATATTTATCAGCAAATATTATTCTACAGGATACTTAAAATTTGATCTAAATATTAATGTAGGATATACTATAAGATGAAATACAGATGGTTTTATTGAAGCAATTAAGTGACTTGCTGTCCAACATGGGATATCTTCAATTATCTGCATAACCAAATGTCCAGTACCACTTTTACACTTACGTGTATTTTAAAGTCAATGTCTTGTTTGACTTGTCAGTTGAGTTCTTTGGGACTACTTGTACCTTCCTTTTTTTCTTCTCTCTTTACATAGTGTCTGCTTTGGGGGTGAGCACAATTTAAATTTGAAAGACGTATCTGTTTTTCATGCCTCTAGTTTGATAATACTCGTATTAAAACATAGCATATATAATGACAGGTCAGAAAAGTGGGAGTTGCTGATGTTCGTGTTTTTTTGATATGGTTTAACAACCTTCACTGTTTCACTTTTGAAATTAAGTTCTCTGAATGTAGATACATCAATGTTACTAAATTCCAGTTGTTTTATTTGCATGTAAAATGTGCATTTTAATATGAAAATGTTTCAGTTACTGTAAACTTAATTCTTTTCTTTGTGTAACCTTCTAGCTTCAGCTAAGGCAGTTGTGGAAGAAACCAGCAAACTAGCAGATTGCATTGGAAAAACTAGGACCTTGTTGAGAAAAATTTTATCTGAAGGAGTTGATCATTGCATGGTGAAGTTGGACAATGATCCACAAGGATATCTCAGTCAACCGCTCAGTCTTTTAGAAGCTGTTCTTCAGGAATGCCATAATACATTCACAGCTTGCTTTCATTCATTTTATCCAACACCAGCTCTCCAGTGGGCATGTCTTTGTGACTTGCTGAACTGTTTGGACCAGGTACATTAAAATAGCACAAGTAAATATTGCAGCTTAGCTTGACCTTTGCTGAAATTGAAGCTAAGCAGTATTTAAAACTTTTATTGCTTTTTTTCTTTTATTCTGGTTTGTAACTTGAGTTCTGCTGTGGTTTGGGTTTTTTTTGTTTTTTTTCCAATAATCAGGTATTAGTTTTCTTTGTTGTTTGGTGGTTTTTGAGTGTCCAAGTTCAACAAGAGCCCAGGAACTTAGTCTTCCTTGGCTTTAAGATTCTCTCTGGGACAACAAAGAAAATTTTTGGTGCTGGTAACTGTCAGTACCTGCTTTTTCAGTGTTGAGGCCATGCCTTGTATGTGCTTATTGTCAGTACCTGTTGCTTAAGAGCATAGGTGTAGTATTTTTTTCACTAATACTTGAATAATTCCTCATTATTAAATGATACAACAGTGCTCTGATCTAGCCAAGTACACGAGAAGCAGCTGACAATATTATTCTGTAAACAACAACTTCCCAAGTATTTTGCTTAATGTGAATGAGCATTCCACATCTAAATGGTGTAGTTGCTTGCGTCGCTTGCGGGGAGATGAAAACAGTTTGCTGCTTTGCATGAAAATTCATTTATCATATACAATATCAAGGAATATTCTTTTCTTTAATGTATTAGTCTAATTAAAGTGTTTGGTTAATTGTAAGAAATGCTTTGTCTTCAAAGGACACCATAATTTGAAAAGTAATATTAAATGAGCTTATTTTTTTTTAAATATACCAACAAATATTAATTACTCCAATTTTGAAAATCTAAATGCAAACTTATGAGAGAAGGTAATGTAAAATTCATAGGAAAGCTTTCTCTAAATTATTTCTATAATTACGATAAAGCTGGAAAGTTCCTTTCAAAAGTAGTTTCCCTCTTGTTTACTTGCAGTGCAATGGTTCCATTCTGTTACTATCTGTGTATGTTTTTAGGACATCCAGGAAGCAAACTTCAAAACCTCCAGCAGTCGACTTCTTGCTGCAGTTATGTCTGCTCTCTGCCATACTTCAGTGAAGCTGACCTCTATCTTTCCCATTGCGTATGACGGAGAGGCGTTGCTGCGATCAATGGTTAAACAAGTCAGCACTGAGAATGACTCTGCTCTGGCCCATCGTTTTCCTCTTTTGGTTGCACACATGGAAAAACTCAGTCAGGTCGGGATGTATTCTAAAAATTTAATGACAACTTCTACTTTGCAACAAAAAGCAGTTATACAAGTTGAAGATGAATTTGCCAGTTTTCTTTCTAAAAGGCTTATTTCAGAACTTATTTTTTCCAATTTTCATCTTTTTATCTGAAATATTCCAATTCTTTCTTTGGAGAATGTTCTTACGTTGAAATATCAATTTGGAAGAAATATACTTTGGAGTTGTATTCTGTTGCTTAGTGTTTTGTGCAACAGTTTTTCAACTTTTTCACATTATCACAAGGAGGAACATGTTGATAGATTTGGTGTTTTGAGGAAGACTTAACACAGCTTTGGTAATAAAAAATCATGTCTCAGACTGAAGTTTCTAAAGGAGTTGACAGAGGAAGCCCAGCTTATATAATTCTAGCAAAGGTTATTAAACAGGTTCCTAATGAAGGCTCTTGAATACTGTATTTTTGCAGTTCTGTTATTCTAGAATTGATTTACAGAAATGGAAAGGGTTAAGATGAAAATCAACAGTATGGGATTACTAAATAATAATATTCACTTTTAGAAGACAAAAGGGGTAAGATTGTATGAAATGATGAATGATGTAGGAAGGGTAAATAAATGATAGTTGTTGAGCCTGCCAATACCAAAACTTTTGAGCAAACAGAGACCTTAGCAAAGGTAAGTTCAGAAGTTTGCTGCTCTGTTCTCCAGCTTAACCACATTTTTTATAAAAATCTCCTGTAGGCCATTATTATGCTAAAAGCTTCCATGGATTTGGAAAGCACCTTCATAAATTATTGAAGAAAAAAAACACCAAAGACTGTTAAATGCAAATATAGTAATTATATCTTGGATAGCTGCCTCTTAAGTGCTAAAGATGGAAAGTGTTCTGTGAAGGTGTCTGTGCAGTTTTACTTAACCTAATTTCTTCCATATCTGTTCACTACTTGGATAGTTTTGAGAGACAAAATGGTGAGGAAAACAGACCTTAGATTTTCATCAGTAGAGCTGATTTTATCTTTCCTCATCAGAAATGATTTTCAGTGTGGATAACAGTTACGAAAAATAGTGGATGTCACTGCTAGTTAGAAGGCACAGTAGACACCTAAGCTTAGATTTGTTTCATGTAAAGAACAACTGTTTTTGTAAGTATTCCGCCACTGGTTTTCTCTTAATCTGCTTACAGAGCAGATTGCTTTTGCTGACACCAAAACCAAAAAGCTTTTGAGTTTCTTTTTTAGACAGTGTAGAAGAAAATTATATGAATAGTTCAATAGATAGCTATATATCCACTGTGTTCTAATGTATGCTTATAAAGCCATTAGGCTTTATAGGCTGTAAAGCAAAACTCTCTCCTGAGAAGGATACCTATATAGGATGTCTCTCCAATTCACTAAACAAAGTGGTCACTACCTCATTCAGGAAATTAAAAATGCCAGGTTTTTTGACAAGGGAATACATACTATCATAGGCTTGAGACTTTTTAATTTCGTTTTTTTCACCCTTCACATATTTCTTCATGAAGTCACAGATTTTTCAATTACCTAATGCTTATAATATGTGAAAGTCTGTGTCTTTTTTTTTTTAATAGTAACAATGTCATTTGTCATTGTTTTTTTTCATACTGCAGAGTGAAGAAAATGTTTCAGGGATGACAAGCTTTCGGGAAGTGCTGGAAAAGATGTTGGTCATTGTTGTTCTACCAGTGCGGAACAGCCTAAGAAGAGAAAATGAACTTTTCTCTTCGCATCTGGTTTCTAATACCTGTGGGTTGCTTGCTAGTATTGTGAGTGAGCTTACGGCATCAGCACTAGGATCTGAGGTAAAGCTGCTATGAAATCATGGCTAGAAATCTTTCAGGACAAGTATATTATGAATGTGATACAGGCTGTTACAGGTATTTTGTAGGTGTGCAGATCTTTCAAAGATGCTGGAATTCTCAGTTCTCAGTAGCTCAGATATTTTGCATAAATTTAAAAGCATGTATTCACTCTATTAAGGAAGTATTGTTGATAAATAGCTATCAATACAGAATATTGCAGATTGTTTACAAAATGGCAAATTTTTTTGAGTGCTTATCTTTTTGCCTGCATATCTGTGCATGTATCCAGTCAAATATCCTTTCCTAAGGCTGTAACTTCATTACATGATGGAACATTATTTGATTTTCTTAAAGGGGTGTCACTGTCTCTGGACTATCAAAAGGTTTTTGTCAGAGAAAGAACCAAACTTTTCATAACATCTTGATTGAAAATGTTTTTACCATAATGTTATTATCTTTATCTGTCCTCTTCTTGATTGCACCAGCGGCAGAAATACCCAACTCTTCTTTTAGCACAGTTCACCTCTATTTTTTGCTAATTCATCCTATAAAATATCTATTTAAATACTTTAAAAAATTAATCAGATTCATAATTATTCCAATTTAATTTCTAATTACCAGAAATATTTTCTTTTTTCTTTTTAGCCAGTATTGACTAGAAGGCTCAGTACTGGCATATTCTAACATTTATGAATTGAGTTTTAAAATTTACCCAGTTGAAAATCTGGTAATTTAATTCACTTAACTTTGCTTTATTAAAATTTTCTAATGTTTAGCAGTTAATATTTTCTGACACCTGTATTTAACTTTCTTCAGGTTGATGGACTGAACTCTCTCCATTCTGTCAAATCCACTCCAAACCGATTCACTAAAACAAGTCAGGGAAGAAGCTGGAATACTGGGAATGGATCCCCTGATGCAATATGTTTCTCTGTTGACAAACCTGGTATAGTTGTAGTAGGATTTTCTGTTTACGGTGGAGGAGGAATTCATGAATATGAGTTGGAGGTATTAGTTGATGATGTAAGTATTGCATTTGAGAAAATATTTGAAGAAAAGTAACCTCAGAGTTATTATAAATAAGTTTTATAATGTAATTTTGGAATATTCTTGTACAATCTAGACTATCACTAAAATGGTGCACTGGTAGTACAGTTTTTTTGTTTGCTTGTGGTGGAGATTTTTGTTTTATCGCAGGCTACATGCTATTTCTAGTAGGGTCATTATCTTGGTTATTGTTGTGAACTCTTATTTTATTACAAATAATATTTGAAGTATAGTGGGCTTTTCACTTTCTGGAGATAAATGTAAATTAGTAGCAGTTAGCTCTCTGCAAAAACTGTGAATGAAAGTAAGTGAAGGAGACCAAGTTGAAACCAAAAATTGAAAGAAAGATAATAGCCTTACTGGCATGGTCAGGCTGTACCCACAGATGTTACATGTACTGCTGATATACTCGCTTACAAGCAGCACAAAACTGTACTGTGGGTTGTTGTAATGAAGAAAAACCTCTGTTCTTTTACACCTGGTTATTCACTCTGACGATTCTAGTGTCTTCCAAAGGACAAGCATAGGTTGCTATGGGAAATTAACATCTCCTCCTTAAGAGAAAGACTTTGTTATTGAAACCTGTTTGTTTTGTTTGTAATGCCATTCGTAAAAATTTATGTAACAAAACATAACTTACGCAATTGCTTTAGTGTGTCGTGTATTTACATTATAAATGTATTAATGACTCTGTTTCTTTGAATCAGAGTGATCATACCGGAGATGCAACTCATTCTCATAGATGGACGTCTTTAGAATTGGTTAAAGGAACTTATACCACAGATGATTCTCCTAGTGACATAGCAGAAATCAGACTTGACAAAGTCGTGCCACTGAAGGTAAATAAAATAAGCATACATCTGTAGGTTTCATACAACTTGTTTAGATAACAAAAATCAGAGTGTTGATGTGAATTGTTTGGGGATTTGTGTATACATTCACAAGTTGATCTTGACATGATTGCTTTGTAAATTCTGTTTCACCCTGTAACTGACAAGTTCAAATCCTGTCAACCAGAAGAAATTAAATCCCAGTTTTTATCATAGCATAAGGTAGATCATAGTTGTTTAATAATTTTAGAATATTTTTGAATATGCAACAG
>JAYRBT010000001.1:67822177-67849877 GCA_036023395.1 Myiotriccus ornatus | reverse complement strand
AAATCCCAGTTTTTATCATAGCATAAGGTAGATCATAGTTGTTTAATAATTTTAGAATATTTTTGAATATGCAACAGTTTTTTGTTGTGCAACTTGGTAGCTATTTTCTTGGGTACATGGTTACTCTTAAATAATTAGTAGTAATTTAAGTTACGGCCCATAGTCTGGGAACATGGAACAGCTTTGATTTTTGTTAAATGCTAGATCATTTTGGTTAATTTCATTTGTAGAGTACTTTGAAGAACTTCTCAGACTCTCCACTATTATTGTAAAATAGTAGATTTCCTAATACCGTGAAGCCATAGATACTTCTTTTATATTGCATACTATTTTTGGCTCTCATTTTTAAGGAAAACGTGAAATACGCAGTTCGTTTAAGGAATTACGGAAGCCGGACTGCCAATGGAGATGGTGGAATGACCACAGTTCAGTGTCCAGATGGTGTAACGTTTACATTTAGTACATGCAGTCTGAGCAGTAATGGCACTAACCAGACGCGAGGACAAATTCCACAGATTCTGTATTACAGGTTTGTGTGTTATGATGATCCATTTCTAAGGAAAGTGAATAAACCATCACAGTGCTATTATACCACATCCGTTTTTAAGAAGTAACAGAAATAAATGCATCCAAGTGTGTTTGTCGTGCTGCTTCCAGCCTTGTTTTAGGTTCTTGGTCTTTTTGACTTGGCAGATTATTTGGTGGTTGACCTATGCACTGGAATGTTTATCTCTCTGATTTATTCAGTTATTTTCTCAGTTTCCAAAAACAGTTGTATCATGTAGTGAAGCAAGCTCTATTTATATGGGAACTGTCTCCTCTCTGACTTAAGAGTTCAAAGGTATAAAAAGAGGAATTGCAGCTGCCTGAAGAAAATCAACTGAAACATCTGACTGTCCTGAAGGGAAGCTTTATTTCAGCCTTTCAGAATGGCAGTAGGAATTCACTTATGGTAATGCTTTTACAGAAAGCATTGCTTTCATGTTTGAGGTGCTTGCCCTGATATGTATAAAGACACAATTTTCAGACTGTCAGTACAAGGCTGATCAATAGGAGATGCAAGGAATAATAATTTACTTTTATGTTTGATTATGTGTGAGATGTACCTACCTAATAAAAGATGAAGAGGATAAGTAGTGCTAGAACAAGTGACATATTTTGGACTAACAAGAACATGTTGCTCTTAAAATTTTGAAGCTAAAGTATGAAGAAAAGTGGGCAGCAAAATTATAGTAACGGTATATTTGAAGATACAGGATACCTCTAATTTATGTCAAAACATGAGATGGTCTGTGCTTAAAGAATCAATAGACCTCCCTCTAAATAAATTATAATTTGTGAAGAAAGCAAAACATAAATCAACAGCCAGTGTTTCTGTGCTAAAATTGTGCAACATATTGGGAAGGGAGGTGCGCAAAGATCCAGTTTGTCAGTAAAAACAGTAATTGCTTATTAAAGAATTGAATTACAGTAGTGCATATCATGATACTTTCATTGTTTTGTTCTCCTGGAATCTTCGACACCTGTGTTTAGGGTATTCCTCCAGCATTTAGAGGAATTCAGTGGGAAGTATCATAATTAGGAAGCATCATTATGTAAGAAGGAGGAAGGAAGGCAAGGAAAACTTATATTTTCACTCCTAGATTGTCTGCTTTTGTACAAGCAAAAGAGGAAATTAAAGATAAATAACGATTTCTTTGATTTCAGAAAAACAAAGGACAATTTCAGTAGTGGAAGCTTCAAGGCATTCTAACTTAATAATAAAATACTATATGGAAAAAAACACACCAAAGTCTTGTCTTCAGATCAGAACAGTCTCAGGTTTTTGTGTTTCAACTAATAAAATTCTAAGAAGCTTTTGAAAAATCGTAGTGGCACAACTCAGAACTGTTATAGAATAAATTAAGTATGTTGGAAAAATTTACAGCTGCTGCCTATAATCACTATGTCTTTTGAGTTTGCATGGACAACAGAAATTTAGTGTTACCTGATTCACAACTATAGTTATAGACTTAATTTGAGGGCTCACAGTTTCATATATATTGACTTGAGGATTTGATTTGACTACAGCAAAGGAAAAATATTCAGTCAACTATTATAGAACAGAGATTGTAAGAGTCAGACTGTTTTGTTTAAAGGATACTCAAATACAAATAGAATTGTTACTTATGCATATGTAAAGAAAGGCCATACTAAAAGAAGTGTGTTAACACACTTCTCATAAGGGCAGACAAGTTTTGGAGGGATTTGTTGGAAAAGTGCTCAGTTGAACTTCACCCCCTGTCCTTTATTAATCTAGATGAAAAAGGCTTGAGGCTGACAGCAAAATTACAATTCTAGGACACACTGACAAAACAAAATCATCTTTTTTTAAATAATATGTAATTTAAGTCATAGAGAAGGATAGGTATCATTGTTATTCACTGAATTGCTCAGAGTAAAATTTTTGAGCATTCTGAGGTGCGAGTTCTGAATTAATAATGTTCTGGAATGATGTTTTGAAAGATGAGATCTTTCTGGACAAACATAAGATATCCAAAAGACAGTAGGAAATTTTGCTTTACATGTTGACTGAGTGATTTTATTTCTCCATGTCACAGCTTAATTGCTGTCATATTGAGGGCTTGAATTAGTTTATAATTGTCATTTGATTGCTTTGAAAAAGCAAATCAAACCACAGCTGTTATATATCTTTTTTAAATGTATATTTAAATATTTTGTGCATAATGTTTAGGAGCGCCTAACTTTACAGAGTGGATTGAAAAGAAAAAACTATTTGTTAAAAATGTTTGTTAAGCCCAGGATTGTATTTTAAACCCAAAATTAATCTTTGAAATAGGGAGGGAGAATCTTTTTTCCTGTTATGCTAGTGCAGAAATATCTATTAAAAAAGTTTTAGTTGTTTCTCTGATGCATTTAACATTGCTCTGTTTCTATCAAGACAGGTGGTTGGCCTTGAAAGAGCATAGCAATTATTATGTTTCTGTGGTTTAAAAAGCATCTAATCAAAAGAAACATTCCAGAAAAATGCTTTTAAAACTTTTTACCAAATAAAAATAAAGTTATTCCAAAGGGCTAACGCTGAGGCATTGCCTCCAAAATATCCTCCATGATTTCTTTGATTGCTTTATCATAATAGTAGTAGTAATGTTTCCTTTATTGCTTTATCATAAATTGTTTTGCTTATTCTATGCCAAAAATCAGTTGGTGATATTTTTTTTAATGTAATTTTGTATTTTGTGAACTTACTTTAACTTAATCCACCATCTAGGAGTGAGTATGATGGAGATCTGCAATCACAGCTCTTGAACAAAGCTAACGAAGAAGACAAAAACTGTAGCAGGGCTCTTTCTGTCGTGAGTGCTGTTGTGCGAGCAGCCAAAGACTTGTTACACAGGGCTCTTGCTGTAGATGGTAAGGCTTGAGAACATTTACCTTTCAAAACTTTTCAATTTGCTAGCAACCAATAATAGTAGAATACTTCTGAATACCAGAGTTGTGATGTTTTCTTTCCAAAGAATATTTTTCTAACCTTTCACTCCTATAGGTATCAGACTGTGCAACTTTTATGTCACTGAGTTGCACTTGAGATATCATAGGCAGATACCTCGTATAAATTTGCTCATCGATTTAGCAAGTATTATATTAAAGCTGGTAAGATTCTTGGTTTCCAAAAGGTCTTCCATGATGGGTTAGTTGCAAATTTTATGCATGTTTTGCACAGTGGTGGTAGTTAGCAGGACAGGTGAATGTAATGAATTTGTAAGCACTTAAACATCCGTTTTTGAGAAATGTAGACAGTAGCCATTGTAGTAAAAGTGTCCAGAATATTACATAGTGCTATAAAAATTGATTTGAAGTGCTAGGAAGACTTTGTTGTGCTAACTTTTATACCATAGAAAATAGGAATAGAGCTTCACAAAATGCCAAAGAATGCAATAAAATAATGCTCTAATAGGAGGAAATTTTTGAACACAGAACTGTATATAATGACGTGTTTGTCTTGGGTGAACGTGGCAGAGCCAGAATTGGACAATGCCTAGATAATGAAAACAATTTGAAGTGAAAATAAAAGTTAAATTCTAGTGGCAAACCGGAAAATAAGATGTGTTTTGAACGATGTTTATTCATAATACCTGTGTTGTAATTATCTTTATTTAGCTGAAGACATTCCAGAATTGCTCAGTTCTTCCAGTCTGTTTTCGATGCTGCTTCCGCTCATAATAGCCTACATAGGACCCGTAGCAGCAGCTATTCCCAAGGTATGCCCCTCAACAGAAATGGCTGAAGAAATGTGTCAGTGATATGCAGGGAAACGGCTTACTCTGAAATTCCGAACATCTTGATGTCTTGTGATTTTATGAATTAATGGGTTATATTTGACCACATGACTCATTATGAATTTTCCAAGAGTCAAGGATTTTAAAAACATGTAATGATTTTTTTTTAACTTGAATTGAAAACATCATGAAAAAAATACCCTAAGGAAGCAGAAAGAAATATGACAGGATTTACCAGCAATAAAAGAGAAGGCATTAAAAGGATGTCATTTACAGCTCATTGATGAATATAGATTGTATAAAATGTTCTTTTACGTTATATAAATTCTATTTTTATAGTAAAGAGCAAAAGCAGTTGCTCATTAAATAATTTCTATCAAATTTAGAGATGAGGAAATGTCAGCTGTAAGTAAAAGAACCTTATTTCCCAATGGCAAGTGTTTTGCTTTAGAAGTGTTCCACTCCTTTGAAAATGTCTTAAAGATTACAGGGAACAATGCGGAGCATAATGTTACATGTGTTAAAATAACAATGTAATTACAAAGTATAATTGAACTATGACTTTAGTATGGTATTTGCTTTCTGTCAACTCATGCTTACTGGTTGTTACTGTCCAGGTTTTTTAGTAGAAGCTATTTTAGTGAAAATATCCCTCAGCTCTATACACATTCTTCTGTCAGCTTTGGTGACTCTCCAGGAAGAGTATTTGAGAGTTATATAGCAATGTTTCTTCTGTTGAGACTGTGTAGATGCAGAATTGAAAAATGAGTGAATGAATTGTAGTTAGTGATATTTTGAGAATATCCAAACAATTGTTGTAGAGAAATGGAAGTTTGAGGGAACTGTTTTCACCAAGTTATAATACTTTATTGCATGTGGTCTTATGTTACAGGTTGCTGTT
Organism: Myiotriccus ornatus; assembly: GCA_036023395.1. Lineage (NCBI taxonomy): Eukaryota > Metazoa > Chordata > Aves > Passeriformes > Tyrannidae > Myiotriccus > Myiotriccus ornatus. Next base: position 67,844,696 of record JAYRBT010000001.1, on the reverse strand, counting down.
GAGGTCTTTGGCCTAGTACAACAGCTACTTCCTTCCGTGGCAGTTCTGAATCAGAAATACGCCCCTCCAGCTTTTAACCCAAATCAGTCTACAGACAGCACCACTGGAAACCAACCAGAGCAAGGGCTTTCAGCTTGTACTACCTCCAATCACTATGCTGTTGTAGAAAGTGAGCACCCCTATAAACCTGCCTCTGTTACACACTATAAGGTGAGCACAGTTTCTAAGTGCATGGGCAGTTTCTTAAAAGCTTGATACATGGGTTTTCTATAGTCGATGTTTACTATCTGAAAAATTGTTGCCATGGATGATTCGTATTTCTAATATAGGAGACAATTTCCTATGTTATTGCTGTACTGCTTCCTGGACAAAACTCTTTCTCCATTAAGTATAGTGGAAACTAGTGAAGTTTTAATGCCCTAACTCAGGTATATTTAGGGACTTCTAAGTCCCTAAATTTGGTTAGTCTTAGATTTTCCTACTGTCACGCACAGTTTTTTTCCTCTAACTGTACAGATAACTTTTCCTCTGACTACAGAACTGTAGAAGTTCAAAGTCTTTATGTATACATTATGTAATCATATATCAGACTTTCTTACCTAATGCTAAAAGGGTGTTTTGTAAAAATATCTTATGTCAATTCTAGTTGAATTCATATTAGTAAACCTCAATAGAGAAGGGGTGGTTTTTTTCTCGTTAAGTAAAGCTCTCAGGCATAAATTACATGTCTGAGAGATAAATCCCTTGATTTATGAGCTCTGCAGTCACATTGATACCACAACTCTAAATCCAGAGGTAGCAAACCTGTAATCAAGAGCCTGAAGAGGTCATTGATTACTATTCCACTTGCTTGTACTGTGAGATAGCAAGACATCCACTGCAGATGCTGCTCTGTACTTTTCTGTACTGTGCTGCAGCTGCTCTGTACTTTTCTAGGACAGCAGATATTCAGTATGTTTATTGCAGTTTGAGTTTAAAAAGTTATATGGGAGTTCAGTGTTCATAGTAGTCTGTGGTTGTTTTGTTTAATGAACCTGTGCAGAGTTCTTAAAAACAATCACTAGCGGTGTTGGCACAAATACTTAATCCAAATATTAAGTTATAACACAGGATTATAATTGAATAAGGTGGTTCAGGTGTATATAAAGTGCAAAGAATAGATTAGGATAATGTTAATTTAAAGCATATCAAAACAGTTGTAATAGAATTACTTGATTAAATCACTTTTGTAGACTAAAGAGTTAAAACCAAAAGGAAATTAAATAAATGTTACAAAAACTCCCAACAACCCCCAAAACTTGGACATAATTAAACTATTGCTTTGTTTTAGGTGACATTCCCTGAATGTGTCAGGTGGATAACAATAGAGTTTGACACTCAGTGTGGCACTGCTCAGTCAGAGGATGTTCTTCGTTTACTAATTCCTGTCAGAATTGCACAGAGCCTGGGATTTGGACCAAAGCATGCTTCTGTTCATGAAAACCTTAATTCATGGATAGAACTGAAAAAATTCTCTGGATCTTCAGGATGGCCTACCATGGTGTTAGTATTGCCAGGTAATAAATAGATATCACAATAATTAATAGTAATGTGAGTTAGCAAACAAACTTTTTTTCATTATTTCAGTAAGATAATTTTGCAGAAAAATCAAAGTTGAAGTGTCTTTATCCAAGCTAGCAATCTGATTATGTTTATGGTAGGTTTCTTGCTTGAAGTGTTAGTCTGCTTTTTTTCCCATGGTTTTAATTCATGTTACATAGAAAGCCTGGGTTTCATATATACGCATGTAGAAGAAACGTGCCAGAAGAGGGGGAATGCGTTATTTACTTAATTTATACTTCTACTTTTTTAAGGAAATGAAGCTCTTTTTTCTCTGGAGACTGCATCAGACTATGTGAAAGATGAAAAAGCTTGTTTTTATGGTTTCAAATGTTATGCAATTGGATATGAATTTAGTCCAGGATCTGATGAGGTAAGGAAGAAGTGAGATTGTTACAGTTGCTACATCTAATAAATCTCTGCTATAAGGCTATTTTGGGAGGGGGGGTAAAAATATTTGTATTTCCACTTCTGACTAAATAACATTATTTAAGTATTTTTAGATTAATTTTAAAAAGGCTTTAATGTTTCTTGTCACAGATATTATTCTTTTGGCGTTCTTTAACCACGATATTATTGGAATGACTTTTTCTTTGTTTGTGGCAGTCTGCAAATACATAGGGTGGTTTTATCTTATATGTCAATGGGATGTAAGATTTCCTGAAATTCCAACCTATTGTTGTATCAGAAATCCAAAGTTTTGGGGCTTTCAGATACAAAGTGATCAAAATTTTACTGTCGCTGCAATTGAATGACAAATTTACATTATTTTTTCAGTGCTCAATTATACCAGAACTCTCAGACTCCCTGGAAATACTCTGTGCATTTAGGCTACCTGAGATTTTACCCAGTGGTTTCCTCATCTTTCCTTTAAGGACACGAGTTGTTTCCACCACTGTTTATTGCAAGGGGAAGATGAAATGTCTTCATGTACTTGGCCCAGTGCTTTCTTATGGCTTATTTTAAGAGACTAGTAAAAATACTTAATATGTTTTATAATAAATCCAGAAAAATAACTCTTCCCTTATCCTGGGAGTCGTTGAGCCTGTTGCTTCATGTGAACTTCACCAGGTCTGCATCTTGCTTACGCTACAACCCTCACAGAGGATTTATGTCATCTTATTCCTGGATTTTGCTCAAGCTAAATCATGTCTTCAGGTTTTCAAAACATGAAGTTCTTTGGAATTTTGTAACTTATCAGATAAGAAAACATACTGTAAGATTATTAGCTATGGTGGTCTCATTAGCTTTCAGCAAAATCAGATCTATAAATCCTACAGATTATCTAAGTACTGTGTGTTTGAATAACAATTTTTGCTTAAGCAGAAAAAAACAGGCAGATGTTTTCATCATTAATTTCCTTTAAAACATTTATGAACAAAGCTGCTGATATGTTTTGAACTCTCAGTGCTAAAACATGCTAGCCAATATATTATCTCTATCCCCTAAAGAAAAGCCTTAAGTAACTATTTTCAAATACACCTTTTTATAGCGCTAAAGTTTTATAAATAGTAAAGCAACTTTTATGGTGTAAAAACTACCTTGCATCTCAGGACTAAAAACACCATAAGTAACTTAGATAAAGTAATTGGACAGACAGTGCAAAGTTCTCATTCTTTTGGCAACTTTGTGGTGAAATTTTCTAAACATTTTCCCTAAGTGTTACCGATTATCATATTCAGATGTTCTTACTAGGCTATCAGAAGCATGATAACCCGTTTATTAATGCTGCTACCAAGTGGAAATTATTCTAAAAATTTTTATCGCTGAGAAACTTCAAACTGGGACAAAAGTATTTCTTAACATGAAAGCATGGTCAGGGAAATGTATTCATTGTCCTATTTTCTGGGACACTAATTTTGAAAATTGTTTTAATTTGAAGGGTATTATTCAGCTTGAGAAAGAGCTGGCAAATTTAGGAGGATCATGTGCAGCAGCTTTGATGAAGAAAGATCTAGCGCTTCCTATTGGTAAGTCCTACTCAAAGGACATACTTCCTTACTTTGTCATTGTCCATGTCAATGTTTTCCTAATTTATACTACGTTTAACTATTATTGTTGCTTTTACTTAGAGATAACAATACAAAATTTGTTCTTAAAACTAAATTAATAAAAAAAAAAATAATAAAATGAGGGTGTTTTCTGCTTACACCTCTTCCTTCATGTGCATATGGGGGAGGAGGGAAAGCTGGTCATTTAAATCTGAATGAACTCCCCCATCCACAGGTAGTGTATCAGTGTTTGAAATGTCTCTCACACTTTCCTTGTAGTGCCTTACAAATGTGCAGGTATTATCTTTGTATTTCTCTTCCACCGTCTTTTCTCCCCTCACTCCATACCTTTCTGAATGAAAAAAATACCTGCAGCATTGAATTGCAAAATTTAAACTTATTGCTTTAAAATTGAAAGAGACCACTGAATCTGTAAACCTTATAGTTAACAATATTTCTGCTATAGCTTTTTTTACAGTTAGAAATTACATACTTTTACAACAGATGCAGCAAATAAAGGTTTACAGTAACCTAAATGCCATTTAAAATGTAAGGAAAAGCAAGAGTTTATGAACACTATTGGATATGAAGATTGAATTAGAACTTCTAGTGATGCAGCCATAGTCCATATTATGTAATTTCTCCTAAATAGCATCTGTACATAGGAAAAACAGGCTCATAATAGATAATAGGATATCTTTTTGATGATTTTAATTTAGGAGTGCAAACAAGAGCTCAGACACAGTTAATGAGACTGGAAGTGTGTATTAATGAGCCAGGAAGGCATTGGTCAGTGTACAATCACTAAACCTGCTTTGAATTCTTTAACCCTGTATTTTGCTTATGTATTTGAATGCACAAATTTCTTACTTTATGTTGCAATTGGGCACTTCAGTTGCACTGGTAGATCTGTGTTTCACTCTCAAAAGTACAGGCAATTCTATAGTTGAAATTAGTGCCCTCATCTCTTAGCCTCCAAACTCCTTTGTTTTGTTGACTTCCCCAGCACCCTTTTGGTGCAGTTGAAATTGTTCTCAAATATACTGTATTACTACCATTCCTAATCTGCAGAGACTCCATTCCTGACCTGCAGAGCCCTGTCGTCTTATTTGTGGAATAATGTCCTTTAAGAAAAGCCAATACAGAATCATACAATCAATAATCATATAAAAGACTTTCTTGCAATGTGTATGCACAGAAAGGCCCTTTTCGTAGACTTTTCATAGTTTATTTTATAATTTCTACAGTTTTACCTTTTTTTTTCTGTGTGTGGATGTATGGAGTCTAAAGAAAGTAATCTAAGAAAAAGGCTCACTCCACAAAATAATATAGCAAACAAAATAAATAGCAACTTAACTTTCATTGCCTCTGCTTTGGCATTTGGAACTTAGGTATCTGTACCTAAGCTAGTAGCTCTAACCTTCTTTTAATTTAGACATCTTCAAAGGATGGTTCATGTTGTCCTAAAATAAAGATGAAAGTCATCAACCAAAGGTTGCACCTGTTTTCCTTCATTTGCTGTAAAGCTATTTTGTAATACCTGTCAGAGCTCAGGGTCTCATTCTTCTTTGCCCAAGAGCAGGTGAGGGAAATTCTGCTCTATTTCCCAGCTGCTCTTTAGACCTCTAGATCCGATTAAGTGCTTATAAAACTTGGCAATTTTAATGAAGACAATAAGAAACTTCATGAACCTTCTGTCAAGGAAAGTAGGATGATTGAACTGATTTTTGTGGGTTGTTACTGGCATTCTTTAGGATTCTTCTAGCTTCAGCTTTATTTGCATGATTTATCTTGATGTATTGACTTTAGAGAACTTGTCCTTTTCAGAGAGGTACCTTACTTTTTAGTAGTTGTAGTGAGTATATTCGGTATGCAAGTAGTCAAATATTTGTCTAAGTATTACTCTAGAACCATTAGGAAAAAAAGTGTTTTGAAGAACATCAGGAAGCGTTTAACCTTTTTTTCTCCAAAGGAAAATGGACTAAAGAGTGATTCTTTTAGATATTAGGGAAACTATCTTTGAGAGTACACCCAAATACTATTTAATTTACCATGTTCAAAAGGTCACTCTTTATCCTTGCCAGTTCCCCAAGACTTAAATTTAAGATATTTCTTCCCAAGAGAGAGATCTGGTCTATGATCAAGTTCTAACTTAAACAGCAGTGTGGAACTGATTGGTGTATTTAACATTATTATTTCTTAATTGTGTCAGATTTGGTAGAAATTATTTCTGAGGACAGAATTTTTATACATCCTTGTTTCTTTGAATTTTAAAAATACCTTGGGACTTGATTCTTCTCATTTCTCTTTCTCCCTTCTGACTAGTAGAATTGCCTGACATGTTTTTGAGAGAGAGTAGAAATATGGTAACCTTATCTGCTTTACTCTTCTGTTAAAAGGCTGTGTTTGGCAATTCTGGTCAACCTGGAATCAGACTTTCAAGTTGTATTTCTGGGAAAGAAATATGGTGTAATAGTATGTATGTGGGTTTTATGTTATAGGAGAAATCATAATTTCAAAATTGTGTGAAGTTTATCAAGTTTTTAAATTATTTTACTTGGGTAAGTTCCTAAAAGGGAGCAGTTGGTGCTCCTTGGTACCTCTTCCCAGAAACTATCTTTACCCTCCAAAATCTTTTTCTGAAAGTATTTAGTTGCATCCAAAGATTTGCCATACATACTGTCTTGGAAATAAGAAGACAAGCACCAAATTCTTTGTTGTATGTAATGTCTGCTGTTCATTTGTGTGTGCACTGAGCTACACAATACTGCATGATTACTATGTTACTTGAAAACATTATTATTTCAGCTGCTGGTTGAACATTGTGACACAGCATTATGCAAACCTAAATTTTATAATGTAAAAAGATTCACAAAACAGAACTGAATTTTGTATCTTATGTATGTACTGTCAATATTACTGTTATATTTTTACAGCAGGTAATGAATTTGAAGAGGATCTTGAGATACTTGAAGAGGCTGCCTTACAGGTAAACTGCAGCTTTTTATCCATTGCTGCATACTTAATCACATAATTGCACTGAAATTCTTTGACTGCTATAGAAGAAAATAGTTTATAAGGGTTTTATAATAGAATACAATCCAGCTTGTAATGAAACAGTTTATGGAAGTCTTACAGAAGTTTAGTATTTCCATTAAATCTTTTTTTATAATAAGTCTGCGTAGGAAAAAAATGGATAAAATATCATATAGAAAGTTAGATGACAATATATTTCAAAATATCAAAGTGTTAGGCATAAGTTGCACTATTTAGCAAATTTTAAATGTTACCAAAATTAATCTGTCACACATCTTTGTAATTAGAGAAATAAAATAACTTTTTCAGCTGAGCAGTGACAATAATCAAATCCCAAATAATGTGATTGCAGTTGTTCTGGTTTGTTGATGGCGTTTTGATGGTAGCTAATGCTGGTAAGAAGCTCCTATCTACCCCTGCAGATGATGAACTGCGAAAAAAGGAGTCTTCACATTCTCTCTCCTTCCTAGTTATTTTCACAGCAACTGTTCTGAAATTCAGTTACCGCAGTACTTGGTGGAAAAATGTATTAGTGCTACAGTCTGACACCATTGCATAGGCCTTAAATAACAGACTAGTAATAGAAATTGACTGGGAGGAATCAGATGTTCCTTGCAAGAAATATTTTTGTCATCAGTCTGTTCTTGGGCCCACCATATTCTAATTCAAAATGTGAGCTAGGAGTGTGCAAGTAGTAAGAGATCTGCCCTTCTCTATGCTATATCTCTAGCCTTTTATCTTCTTCTGAAACATGCTCATTAGTCACATTTTCAGAACAGCTTTCTTTAGTCTTCTGCTCACAAATCAGCAGTTTAGGATATTTTTAACATGTTACATTATTCTTTTCTCCAGAAATTCTCCCTCATCTCATGGTCATTTAATCTCTTTTGACATAAATTATTGATTAATAAACTGGACTGTGTTTTTTTTTTTAAACTTTTATCAGAGTAAAGTTTATTCTTTTCCTCCTTGAATGGTTTTCAGTGCCCAAAATGTCTGTACCAGTGTCAGTGTTGTGTTATGGGAAAGTGTCAACGTGTAAGTTACTGAAGGTTAATATCTCCATCCTTTCATCCCCAACCTCTTGCCAAAAATAACAGGTGTGCAAATCTCACTCGGGCATTCTTGGGAAAGGCTTGGCACTATCTCACTCACCAACCATTTTGGAAGCTCTTGAAGGAAGTCTTCCACTGCAGGTGCAAAGCAATGAACAGTCATTTCTGGAGGATTTCATTGCTTGCGTACCAGGATCAAGTGGTGGACGACTTGCAAGGTAAAACTGCACAATTGCTTGTGTATATGACTAGCTATAGAACCGTAATAGTTATTTTAAAATTAGTTAACTAAGACTGTATGGCTGTATTGTTTCCATGAAAGAGACTTTCTGCATCCTTTCTTAGCTGGAAGTCATATTTGTAGAGAGTAAGAATTTTTTTTCAGGTGGCTATAAGAGATTTTAATTTTAGGTGGTTTTATTTGCTGTAGGTGGCTTCAGCCAGATTCATATGCTGATCCTCAAAAAACATCACTGATTTTGAATAAGGATGACATTCGATGTGGTTGGCCGACTGTTATTACAGTACAAACAAAAGACCAGTATGGGGATGTTGTTCATGTTCCTAATATGAAGGTAATTATTGTAATCTTGGCTGTTCATCTGCTTGATTGTGATGTCTTTTAGTTTTTATTGTAGGTATTCCACAGAATACTCTTGTATAGAGCAGAATGTGGCATTTGTAAAATTGGTGTAGTCAGACTTTACCACTAAGTCCACAAAATTATCTAATTCCGTATTATGCCAACAACATTTCATGCAATTTATAACTTGTCTGTAAAGAGCTACACATGTATAATTGTAGAAATAATCAGTCATAAGTGGCATTTGCTGGTGATGATGTGTTCAGGGGACAAGAATCCACCATTTTAACTTGTAAGCCAGGAAAGATATTATAAATCATAGACTTTGTGAGGGAAAAAAAAAGGAACCAGAAGCACATTGATGGACTATCTTATTTTATTTTAGACTAAAACAGTACTTTTCCCTTTTCTGTTTCTAATATTTGGAAGTTCCTGTAGTCTTTGCAATTAATAAAAATAACTGGCAAAAAGTGGAGTTCTTGGATTTACCTTGAGCATCTTCAGTTAATCACTTCTAATGTCTTTTAATACAGGAAAGGAAGTGTTCTTGACAACCTCAGGTAGAGTTAGAAGAACTTTATACATTTTGGAGTAAAACTTATGTATGGGCTGCTTGATTTGAAGTAGCAAAGCAATGCAAACAAACGTTAAACACAAAATGGTTTTTACGTAGTTCTGATAAATTAGGTTATTTCTGTGTTTTAAAGCTGACTGTTACTGTGAAGTAGTTGAAGCCCTAAAGTAGATGAAGTACCTTTTGTAAAAGCATGATTCTTGTGATAAAAGCTCTCAAATTTATTCTTTGCATCTGATGTTATAATTGAGTTATCTTACAGTGAGCTGTAAGCTTAATAATGAACAGGGGTTCTACAACAGTAGCACAAGAATCAGCTCAGTCACAAAAACAGCTCTAGTGAAACTTGTATGTGTGGTTACTGACTAAAATTTGTGACAGAGGAAGTGGAAAACTCTTAAGTAGTGAATTTATCATATCAATCAGGAAGAGGATATGTCAAAATATTATCCAAATTATTGCTGGATTTATTATTTAATTATTGTTTGCAAATGTATTAAGGTAACAAATCTTAATTCAATTTAATGATCCTGCTGAACTCATTAAGTAGGCAATGCAGTGATGTAACTTTTGATAAATTAAATCAAATTTTGATAAAAGAGTGTGAAAACTATAGTATTTAAACATAATTTATTGCAGATTTAGGATGAGTAACACAAACCTATAAACTTATTTTCTGGGTATTCTACCTGTTTTTCCTCAGAAAGCTGTGTACAGCTGATGGTTACCTGCACTAATGGAGGTCTGTGGTACCTCTGGGGGAAAAAAAGTCAGTTAAAATATGCATTGAAGAGCACAGTGTAAACATACAGTGCTGATGTAGTAGGACAGCAGAGCAAGCCAAAATCCAATCTGGCCACCGGTGATCCAGATCTAGCAAGCCCTGATGATTCCCCTCCAAGACCTGTGCACTCATTCAGAAGGCTCTCTTTCTGCTTTGTAGCATTTTCTGTTGTGGGAAAACTTCACCATGCATACCAGACTCTGTGCTGCTTTCCCAGGGAGTGCTGCGGGACTGGCAGAACACCAGCCCTTACTGGTTGTGTGCCAAATCAGTTGGGTGTTTCTCTCCTGTACATTGACATTTTTCAGAGATGCTGTGCTTGGATTTGCAGATTGTTAAACGTTGATACATTGGGTTTTGACACAGCTGGATTTACAGTGAGTGCTATAAGCACTGTACTGTATCACATCTAAAATAATGTGTGTTTTCTCTCTAAATCATGTTCTCTATTCCACATCACATTGCAGGTAGAAGTCAAAGCTATTCCCGTTTCGCAGAAAAAAACATCTTTGCAACAAGAACAAGCTAAAAAGGCACAACGGATACCAGGGAGTCCTGCAACAGCTGCTTCCCCTAGCAGTGATATGACCTTTGGAGGACTTCCTTCACCAAAGCTTGATTCTTCCTATGAGCCAATGATAGTAAAAGAAGCTCGATATATTGCTATTACAATGATGAAGGTAAATTATTGTCATTTTAGCAATGTAACTATAAAATTCAGCAGTCAAAGTGTGTAACGGTATGTGAAATAGAAGGGGAAAAGTATATTTTATTTTGGTCACAATCTGAAAATACATTGTTTACAAATTATTCTGATTATATTGAAGTTCAGTATAAAACAAGGTACATCAAAAGAACCAGTTGCCTAAACTCTAATGCAGTTAGGCTGGATTAGCATTCAAAAGAAAAGTTTTCTTTGATTTTGATTAGGCTGATTAACAAATTAGTCTGAGTCACTCAGGAGAAATAAATTAGATGTTGAAATGGTGGAGAGGAAGTCAAGCCAGTGTGTCCATATAAAGTTGGAGTGTTGCAGTGAACCCATATTAAAAACTAGAACTGGTAAATATAGGAAGATATAAGAGCTCAGCATAGTAAAAAGGTCATACAAAGATTTGTGTATCAATACATAAATATTAGGCAGTGTCGGATGAAATGAGCCAGTGTCAAAGGGATCAGCTCAGAGTTGTTGCCAGAACAGTTTTTAAAGAGATGAAAGCTAGTGTTGATTTGATTGAGTATATTATAACACATGCAATAAATTTACATATATGTAGCATGTATTGACCCAGTTAAGAGATGGGACATACTGTGTACAACTCTTAGTTGGACAGCTTAATGAGACATGATTAATAATAAGAGTTAGAGAAGAATAATGCTTAGTATGATCAGTATGGATTTATGGGGGGCGGAACCACCAAAGTAGCATCTTTTAGAGGGTGCAGGGTCTTTTTTGCAAAGGATAGTTAATGCTGCTGTACCTCTTTAAAAAGTGACTTGAGGCAGGGCAGAAATACATTATTTATTCTAAGTTAGGACTGAGATGAAATTTCTGATAACCATTGTCCACAGGTACCTGCTGCTTCTTTTCACTAAGACGTGTGAAGTCTGTTCATGCAACTATGAGGGTGGTATATCTTGTAATGCAGTTGGATACTCTGGAATGAATGATGGTGGTGCACGTGTAGGGTGTTCAAAAATTCTTTTCTAGATTTGATGGATCCTTTGAGTGAGGAGTGCTTCATATTAGGTGGTTAGTGTGTAATGGTTTTTAATTGATTCAGGCCAAAATAAAATGAAAATGCAAGTATTCCTTTAAAGTCCTCTTACTAGATAATGACAGTATGCATCTTCATAAAGATAAAAGTAAAAAGTAAAGGACTACACCAAGGTAAAATACAAAAAGTGTCTCTCTTCTTGGTGAGACATGCTTGATTTCCATGTTAAATGCCTTTTCAGAGAATCTTCCAAAGGTTTCTTTCAGATTAAGTCCTTTCTCTTCAAAACTTCAACTTTATGAATTCAAGACAGTCAGTATTCTCTTCTGCTTCCCCCCCTGCATTACTAAGCACATTCATTTTGAGTGTAAAATGCAGATGTCCCTTGATCTTTATACCAGCCTCCATGTTGTATCGGCACTTGATACATCTAAATATGATTATGAAATCTAGTTTCTCACTTCATGACAATAAATTGGGACATGTTTGGAGGATTGATACCCAAAACTACATCCTTGTATAGACACCGTGCTGTTTTGCAGTTTTTGACCTGCAGCATATTTGCTTTCTTACCTTCACATGGTCTTCAGTGTACTACCTGGATTCAAAAGCTTTTTGTACAAGTGAGATCAGAAGAGATTCAAAGACTTTACTGTGAGCAGAGGCGTTTTGTTAGCAGTAACTGTCTGTCTTATCTAGATAATGTCTATTTAAAGAGAAAGTATACTCTTTTCATATATGTGTATATATTTCTGTGTTTTGGAATTCGTTTCTGATTCCCTGATAAATGCTTCTGGTGAGTGTAAAGTTAGATTGATGTATTCTTTGGGAAAATGCTCTGCTTTTTTTTTTAATTCAAGACAGTAGTATAACTGATTTTATGTTTGAATTCAATCTGTTTATAGGCATATGAAAATTATTCCTTTGAAGAACTACGCTTTGCTTCACCAACACCAAAGAGGTAAACATTAAAGAATTTCTTTTTGTTAGGGACTTAAATTAACATGTCCTGTCACTTCTGCTTGCACCCCCACACACAAACTGTGATTGACAGGTAGAAACAAAAAAGTCGAGTATTATTATCTATCTTCCTAAATTTGGCAATTTATTATTTCTTAACTGTTCTAATGTTGATTCTTTATTTGTATTATTTACTCTCTGAATGTGTTCTTGCATCATTTACTGTACATAAATGTGGCATAGAGGGTTATATTTTCATAAGAAATAATAGGAGGTTACTACATTGAAAAGGAAAAAATTACATTTGGGTGATCTGATAGGAAAAAAAAGTTAAGTTTGCCAGCTCAACATATGATCTCCAAGAAAACAATAACTGTTTAATGATTTTAATTGTTTTATTTGTGCCTAGACCCAGTGAAAACATGTTGATCCGAGTCAATAATGATGGTACATACTGTGCGAACTGGACTCCTGGAGCTGTTGGTCTCTATACCATCCATGTTACTATAGATGGCATTGAAATAGGTACTCAATTTTCACTATATTTAGGCATATATTTATATAATATCTACTTTGTATACTGATAAATTTATGTCTCAGTGCTCATAAGGTTTAGTATTACAGTTCAAAGCAAAACTTAGCAACCAAGTTTTGGTTCAGAAGCCTTTTATGTAAATCCCTCTTCTTTGTCAAAAGGAAAAAAACCCACAGTTATTCTCACAAATCATGTATTTATAATGTGGTTAGACTGCCAGATTGACAGATTCTCTTATTCTCAACCCTCAGTGTTGAAAAAGGAATGTCTTGTTTCAGCTGTAAGTGACAGAGATGTATAGTTAGAGGAAAAAAAATGAGCCCAACCTTGAAGAACCTGTGGAAAGGGAAAACTGTTCCTGGCAATTTAGGAATAAATATTTTCATTTTTTCTGTGGAAAATTGAGAAAGTGTGGTCTTAACTGAGACTCTACCTGAAGTCCCAATTATTTGTACTAATTTTTGAATGTTTTTGGTTCCTTCCTTGCTGAAAATTTTTTAGTTATCCTGGTAGTCCTAGACTACACTAGACTACACTGTGAGATATTATAGCATGTGATGAAACAGTGTCCCTCCAGAAAACACTCCGTATGTTGGAGCTCTCCCATTAGTCATACTGGTGGTATGGTGAAGATGGTAGTAGAAACACTGAAAGCACTGTAGTTAGGCCCTGATCTGATAGAAGGGTTTGAGGATTTCACCAGCAGATCTTCTTTATGAATACTGTACAACACCTTTTGTAAATACATAATGATACTCATAAATACAAATACATATAATTCATATAGAATTGGAGCGGGATGCTATTTAGTGTGTTAACTACAGAAGATAAGATCTGTAAAATACAATTATTAATGGTTATCTTCGTTCCTCAAACAGGAACATTTGTCTTCATAGGAGCCTCCAGTGCACTTAACTGTATTTTTTCCAGTGTGTCATCCCTAAAGCAAACTTTACACTGTAGTTTAAATCAGCTGCTGTTAAATTTTAAACAGATTCTACCATCCTCAGTCGTTGTGTAGGGTTAACTTTTAGAAATGCCAGAATACAACTGTTAATCTTCATTATAAACAGGTATGAGTATACTCTAATACTTACCTGTGATGTTTTTCTGCAATGAAACTTCTGTTCTGGTTCAGTCATAATGTCTGACTGTCCCCTGTCCATCAGCTCAGTTGGTTGGAACATGGTGGTAATAATGCCAAGGTCTCAGGTTCAATCCCTGTATGGGCCTTTGCCTTGAGAGTTGGACTCAGTGAACCTTGTGGGTCCCTTCCAATTCAGAATATTCTGTGATTCTGCTTTCATGTACCCATTCTTGACCCATAATTCTGTCAAATATTAACTACTTAAGTACTGGTAATAGTTTCTTTTTGTTTCAAACCTTCTATGTTCTTGATGCTTAGATGTTCTTGATGTTCTAGATTCCTTCTCTTACTTCCTTGCTTGTTTGAAAGGATTTTACTGAAGCCAACCATTTTATCGCTAGGTCTGGATGCTTCCTTTCAAGATGTTACTTTTCAAAGGGTCATTTTGTAAAATGAAACAAACCTGAAAAGATCTACTGAGGTCATTTTGTTGCAGTTGGACCTTAACAGTGATTGCTGAGACAATTTTTTTTAAGGTTATTACTCAAGGTTATATACATCTATTAATTTAAGCGTTTCATTCATCTGTCTTTCCTCACATGTCTTTTTCTTGACAAACCAGAATGTTACTGTGTTGAGATATTTTCCAGTACCTTCTGGTTTTATAACAGTGATGGTAATTAAAGGTGCTGTTTATAGGCCTTGTCTGGCTTGGCTTTTCAGGCTCTTATGTGTTGCAGTTTGCATCTGCAGCAGTATACCATGCATAAGCAGAACCTTTCACTTGCACTCCCCAAACATTAAACTCTCTGTTCACCATTCCTTGAAACATAACGCCCCAAACAGTATTAAGGTACAAAATTAAGTAGTGTTTTGTACATAAGGTGTGACAGATATCTAATAACAACATGAAACTACATCTCTGTAAATTTCCACAAATGAAAATACAAGTGTTCAGAGAGTAGTATCTTGCACCATGAAGCAACTGCAAGTGTTGTTTATGGCAGAGGGATAAGTACGTGGTTATTTTGTCTACTCTGAGTTGTAGCACAGATAAACTGTAGTTACTGTTTAACTGATATATCCCCTTACATTTCCTTTCTTAAAACTTTGCCTTTGTTTGATTATAGATGCTGGACTAGAAGTGAAAGTAAAAGATCCTCCAAAGGGAATGATACCGCCTGGAACCCAACTTATTAAACCAAAAGCAGAGCCTCAGCCAAACAAGGTTTGGAGAATTAACAAAACAAACTAACAAACAAAAAAATCCCACAAAGCCAGATAGTTATATTTGGGTGGGATTGGGTGGGGTTTTACTATCTCTATATATACTTTATCATGTAGTAATGGTGCAGAACTTAAGGTTATTTGCAGATCGCTTTAATGTGCTGAATGGAATGAAATTAACATACTGGATAAAAAGAAACATATTCATTCCATTTCTTTCTGTCTATCCGTTAATAAAGCTGTTATAAGCTCTACAGAAACTGCCTTCATCGTGGCTTATCACATAAACATTGAACAGCTATTATTAAAACCACAGACTGAATTCTGCACTGTTATTCATTTTACGGTGAAATTAATTGCACAAAGGGCTTTACAAAGATTTGGCTTCTTTTGTCGTAAGGATCTTCAGTCAATATTAAATTCATAATGAGTTTCTTTAGTGATATTTCCGTTTCTTAGAATGGTGGGATTTTGTTTTTAAAAGGTATGCTTTCTGTAGCTTTTGACTTCCCCATTTCACCTTATCATTCCACCTTGTCATTCCATCCTGAAGAACTAAAATAGACAAAAATAAAGAAAACAAGCCAAAATGAGTGGCAGTTCTATAAGGAAAATGCCCAGGTGAGGGAACCACCCTGTACTTCCTTTAAATACAAAGGAAGGGATATTAAATGAGGTCCTAAATGGTTTTTTCATGGAATAAGTTTGTATGAAAAAGATGTGGAATTCTGAAATACCACGAAGTTGTCTTTCCATCTCTTATTACAATTGGGAACGGTGTTAAGAAATGCATGGTTAGCAAAAGGATCAGGCGTTTGACAACTTCTTACCTATAGAGCACATCCTGATTTATTTTTTTTTCCAACTTTTAGAATAATCTAGAGTCAGTAACTTTGTCATATGGTTCCCCAGTCCGTAAATACAACCAGATTCTGCCACTAACAAGATTTTTTTCCTGCAGCCACATCTCAAAATAAAAAAAATAAGTGTACTTTTAGTTTTCTTGCAATGGTTTGTCCATCACTTCAACTATTTTTATTTTCTCCTCAAGAAGGTACTTTTAGACTTTCTCCCTTCTCTTGGAAGGAAGACTTCCTGGTTAGTTCTTTGTCTTAATTAAAACTCCCAGTTCCTTGCAGAGGAGATTTATTTCACACAACTTAATCATACCTCTATCCAAGCAGATCATCACGTGTTGTTTGCTGTCACCAAGTTGAGAGACATCTGGTTTGAGATGAAATGGAAGTTCTGGATGGAAGTTCTGTTGTTCTTTTCAATTATTATAGTAGAAATTGCAGTGACTGGTTCACACATAACTTGATGTTGTCAAGTAACAATCTTCATAAGGGTTAAAATTACTTGACAAAAGTTAGTCCTCTGGTGTTCTGAGACGTTACCTAGTGTTTAATTCTCTCCCTATGTTGTTCTACTTGTACGTCTTGTTTCTTGTTTCAAGTTCCCAGTCTATTTGAAAAAGGAGCCATCTTTGTCCTGTGTATAGTGTCTGTAGAGCCTGCTGCAAAATTACACTAGACCTTTCGTGGTGAATCATTTAATCACTCTTCTTTCTTCTGCGCCAAAATAAATCACATAACAAACCAGATTAAGATAATTCTTTGTGTATGAACAGCAGTATTATAAATTATACAGAAAGGTAATAATTGCACTTTGCTCTATGTTTCTGAAGCCAAGAATGCAGATTAGACATGTATCAGTCAAAGACAGCCCAAAACACCAAATCATGTTTCATTGAGAAAAAGGGCCTAGTTGAGTGCTAAAAGCTTCTTCATCTTCTTTGTTAGCCTGAAATTTCAGATAGTTATAACCAAAGGACACTAACAGTGTATTCTCAGTGGTAATCTGTTCTCAACCAAAGTATTTTCATTGAGGCAGTGGAACATTCCAGGTTTTTAGTCAAACCTTACTGGAATCACAAGTTGAAAAGGGGTCCTATATTATGATTTTATATTTGTATTCATTTTCTGGTATTTGAAGTCAGGTGTAAATCTGCTTTTTTGTCCATCCACATTAGTAAAGGGAAGATTATGATAGTGATCTGTATTCAGCCTGGGGTATATGACCCATAAGAATTGTTGTCTCCTCACTGACAGTGAAGCCTAAATTAACTAATTTGCAGGAAACTGCATTCTGCATCCTATTGAGGAAGACATTATCTTTCAAGTTATGTAATGTAATTCATTTTAGTTGAAACAAACTAGAAGAAAGCAGTCCTAATTTAACTGAATTTGAAGGTGCAAGACTGGTACCAAAATGATTGGTCACTACCATGTTTTGATTGTTTCTGCTGTTCCTGACATGACTGAACAAGTAGCTAGCATCAGTTGCAAAAAACAAAAAAAAACAGCCACCAAACTCAAAAGCTCTGGGCTGGGGGTGTTTTTTCTCATCCCTTCATAGAAGGTCAACCCCCTTGTTAAGGTTGCTCTATCCTATACAATATCCCTTTCTGTTCTGCGAGATGTACCTCTTTTCAAATTTGTCAAATAAGAAAGCACAGCAACAAAGCTCTTGAAAACTGCTGTGCCCTGTAAGGGACATGTACATCCTAACTGCGAAGCCCTTCTGCCTTAGTCACTTCTTTAGCTGGAATCCTGTTTGGGTATGCTCCCTGGGAGAACTGCCTATGGGGATGTTATGTGACAGAGTTACTGAACCAGTGGGCCATACAGAAATATTCCAAGCAAAGAGGTGCAATATCAGAAGGAAGACACTGACAGTGGAGCTTTTCATGATGGCCAGACATGAGCATAAAAGAACTCCTAGTCTGTTTTTGTTGTATTGTCTGTCGGTGGATCTGATCCCTAAACAGTTTCTAGTTGTAGGCTGCAGTTTTCTGACAACTAGTTAGCTGCTGCAAAGGGGGGAAAATGTTCCTTCCAGGCCTGTGCAGATTCAAAATCTTGAGTGTGAGTTCATCCTCTAAATTAAATAGCAAACTGTCATATGACTTTCTGAAGTAACATTTTGGGTTGATAATGCAAGGACCCCTAATTTGCAAGGCTTTGTTTATAGTCTTGTCTATGTTGAAAATGCTGTCAGCATGATTCAGCCTTATACTTTTACAGGGATCTCGGGAAGTTTTGTCTGTTGAAAGAATCTAAATATTTTGAGTAAGAGGATTGTTAATAAGCAAAACCTTGACAATTTTGGAGTACGTGATATTTGAAATCCTTTACGTGCTTCTGGTTTTTTTGTTTTGTTGGTTTTGTTCTTTGGTGTTTTGTTTGTTTGTTTTTAATTACCCTTAGAATAAATACCATTTCTTAAAATAAAAGATGTCTTTGGGGAAAAAAAGAATTCATGCACTTAGCTGTTATCTTTCATTATCTTTCACTGAGTTTATTCCTCACATATTGTTCTGTGCTTTGTGTTAAGGATTCAGTCCATACTTCCATTGATACTTTTACTAGTTTTACTCGTGGAATTTGAAAATAACTTTCTAAGAAAATATATATGCTTTATGCCATATGCATAAAATATATGCACCTCTTAAAAAAACAGACCAAGAGGATGGCTTACATTTGTTCTTTATGGGACAGGTGTATTCATACACCTGAATGGTGAAAAAAGTAAAGTGCAAAACAACTGGAAGATTCTGGGGGGTTGTAGTAACTCAAACTGATAATAAGGAGCCTCTGCTCTAACCTTTCTGTGGTAAAAGGAGAAACTATTGAAATAGCTATTTGAAAATTAAAGAAATAGAAAGATCTGTTCTTTTTCTATTTTAAAATGTCTAGTTGAACTCTTTAGCTAAGGAAAAGATCCATGTTTTGGTCAAAAAGCTGACTAAAGAGAGTATTACGGTAGCACAGGTGAGAATGGTAATCCCAGGCTGATCAGTTAGGAGGTGTATTAAATTTGAAAAGGCAAATCCATTGAAACTTGCAGGAATGAATAAAATGTGTGTTAAAGACTCAGAAACCTGTACTGATCATTGTAGGGAATATCAGAAATGTTTCCAAGACTGAATCAATGTCTGTGTTCACATTTAGGAGGTTTTTTGAACATTATGATTTTATTGGTTATAGTAAAAAGAAGTGAAGTTATACACAGCAGCCATGGGAAACTAGCAACAAACTGTAACTCTTATGACTGCCGTCTTGTCACTGGCATTTCAGAATCTGTTAAACCTATTTCTTTTTACTCTGAGAGCTCTGTTCCAATTTTTTTCTTCCTTACTGTCTTTCTTTGCTTCTCTTAGGTTCGCAAATTTGTGGCCAAGGACAGTGCAGGGCTTCGTATCCGTAGCCACCCTTCCCTTCAGAGTGAGCAAATAGGCATAGTGAAAGTCAATGGATCCATCACTTTCATTGACGAGGTAATCAATAAGACATTTCTACTGAAAATTGGGCTAAGACGTAAAGTTAATTCATGCAAATAATGGTTTTTTTTCATGTTTAGTTGTTGACATGTACCACTTAAGAGCATAAATTGCAAAAATCTGAGTTTACTAATTTAGGTTTTCAAGCTGTCATTTCTTTTTAATTTATTTACTTCAAAACCTATGTTAAAACATTTGATATTCTGGTACTAAAAAAGAGAGAGTTCCTAGAGTTCATTTTATAATAATATCTCTTAAAATTTAGCTTTTCTTGACTTACTATTGTAACTCTACACAAAAATTCAGATGTAGCTGTCCTTTTCACTATGTCTTTAACTTACAGATCTGAAAGATCACTAGTGTGTTACACTACTGTGCATGTATTTTTCTTACAGTATAATTTCACATACAAAGAATATTTTTGCAATTTACAGGGTTATATCAGCAGTGGAAAAATGGGAAGTGGGGAATTCATAAAGCTTATAAAGGCTTCACTTGCTTTCCTCTTTTCTCTCAAAGAAATTCTTATTGTCGCATGATTGG
Organism: Myiotriccus ornatus; assembly: GCA_036023395.1. Classification (NCBI taxonomy): domain Eukaryota; kingdom Metazoa; phylum Chordata; class Aves; order Passeriformes; family Tyrannidae; genus Myiotriccus; species Myiotriccus ornatus. Next base: position 67,824,662 of record JAYRBT010000001.1, on the reverse strand, counting down.
ATTTCAGTTTATCTTCCCAGCTTTACTTCTAAAAAGATGTACCTGTCATTGCTTTGAAATTCTGATTTTGTCAATATTCCTCTTTACCTCTGCTTATATTCATTCTATCAGCATAGTAAAGGTGGTTGCTTCTTTGCTACTATTGTCTATCTGTCTGAAGTCTGTTAATCCTTGCTAGCTGCAGAAGTTACAGGAGGGCGTGGCTCCTTTTTGTTGCTTGTTTCCCATAGATCCACAATGATGATGGTGTTTGGCTGAGGCTGAATGATGAGACAATAAAGAAGTATGTTCCTAACATGAATGGTTACACTGAAGCCTGGTGTCTGTCTTTTAACCAGCATCTTGGCAAGAGCCTTCTGGTACCTGTTGACGTAAGTAAAAGGTGCCTTTGAAAAATATCCAAAAGTACACTCTATCCTCATTACAAGACTTTCTTTAATTAAGGCTGCAAATAAGTCCTGAGGTAAACAATATTTTAGTTATAAAATATAACCTTAAATGTTTTTGGAGTTTTGAGGGCTGCTGAGTAATGAGGGTGGAGTGTAGAAAGATACGAGGCTTTTTATGTTGAAGCCTCTCATCCTAGATGAGAAACAGAAATACAAAGACTGCTGTAATAAAAATAGAATAGTATTAGATTGTGGTCTGTACCAGGTGTTTCTAATGCTAGATTGCATTGTCTGTAAAGTGGTCCACTGGGGCCATGATTTCAGAAGAGAGTTGTAGCCTACAGTGAATCAGTGTAATTGAGACTTTAAAAAAAAAAAAAAAACAAATCTGAAAAGTTCTTTAACCTCTGGGTTTTGGGTATATTTTTGTGAGTTTTACACCTGAATCCTTAAGTTATCCATTTATTAGCTAGCCAGAGAATCCCACAGCTTTAAGACTGAGTAAAAAAAATGAATCTATAGAAAGAGTAAGCATAATTTATTTGAATAACTTTTATGGTGATCACCATCACTACAGTTCAAACACTGCACCTTTTCTGGAAACAAGGCACTTTTTTTTTTTTTTTTTAAATGCAAAGGACATAAAGGGAAAACTATATTAGCCAAACCAGTGTTTATTAAAAAATTTATTGAAGTGCAGGCCTTTCTGGCTCATCTGTTTTCATGCATTCCCCAGAACGGGCAGTACCTTGGTTTCTTCTCTGCACAGTGTGAGGGCCAGATCTAATTGCAAGTACTGCTTTTTAGATTTGATCTGTTGTCTTATATGAGGTAGCTGCTGTTGCAGTTGAAGATAGTTAACAAATGTTCCGTGAAATTAAACACTTCCAGCCAGTAATATCATCCTGTTGATGTTTCTCGGTTACAGAAGAGCTGATATATTCCCAGTTGCAATGAAACTGGGCTATTTGCTAGTAGCCAGATCTGGAAATTTATAAACCTCTGCGGCTGCAGTCTGTGTTCTGACAAATACTCTTAGATGATGTGAATAGGTCTTCTTCGTATTCATCTTCTTGACTGTAAATTATTTGTTGATATATTTCTGTTTGGAGATTTCTTTCAATAAAATTCTTGTATGGAGAATTACTTTGTTATTGCCTATGGGAAGCATATTATTTTTGCACTCAGACATCAGTGACTCAAATATGCCTGTTGCCACACTGTATCTAGTTTACTGTAGAATATAGGAAAATATGGGGAAAAAATAAGCTTTGCTTAAAATCTTGTCTGCATTTTTGTCTTAGAAATTGATACCCATTAGAGAATTGCTACATTGTACTTTTCATGAAATGTTAATATTTTTATGCAGCAGTTGAATTTTACCAGTTCACCCATGATAAAAGTGAATTCACGTTGACTAAGTAGTTAAATTCTATAAGTCTGGATGGGTATTATATTCTGGTAGACTTTTTTTAGTTGTTTGGGTTGTTTTTTTAGTTTAGTTATTTTTAATACATTTTTACTTTTTAAAGGGAATGCTTTTGAGCTCAGCAGTTCTATCTGTGGTTAGCAAAACCTTATTGGCTGGCATATTTTGTATAGCTCTAGCATTCACTTAGTTCCAGAGCAGAACATATGCTGTGCTACCCTGAGAAAAGCCTGAAAGGAAATGGATGTTATAAATAACTGAACGTTCAGTCTTGATAATATAATCTTGAGAATTAAAATTTAATTTGAATAAGTAGATCAGGTACAATCAAATGTGAAAGGACAGTATTCAGTTTTCGAACATTTCACTTTCTACCTCTGCAAAGTTCAGATAAAATATTATCTCTTTCCTTAAACACTGCTGTCAATTAGTTTTGATACCATTCAGTCTATTAAAACGTGTTAGATATGCTTAAGTTTCTTTTAAGTAACAGTTACGTTGCATCTTGAACGACACAAATTATACAAATCAGCTGTTCTAACAATGAAGGAATATCCAAGAGATGTATTTTGAGCTAGTTTCAGATGGAAAGTTTCTTTGCACAGCTCTCATATTTTCAAATTTGAAAAATATGAAAATATTAAAAAAAAAAAAGTTTCTCTGAATT